>CM019063.1:264834335-265372359 GCA_009667805.1 Leptobrachium leishanense | reverse complement strand
GTTTACCGTCAGTCACATATCTGGGACACGTGGTCTCGGCAGAAGGTGTTTCGACAGATCCTCGAAAGTTGGAGGCCGTAGCCTCTTGGCCTAGACCTCGAAACGTCACTGAACTTAGATCTTTCTTGGGATTCTGCTCATACTATCGAAGATTTGTGGGAGGATTCGCAAAGATAGCTCAGCCGCTGAACAAACTCCTACAGAAAGAAACCACCGAAGGAGGCTGTAAGGTCTCTGACCAAACCCCTCCGCTCCGGGACCAAGGAAAGCTAAAGAGTCCATACAAGGTGAATGGACTAGTCAATGTGAAGGTGCGTTTGTGAAGCTGAAAGAGAATCTAACCCGAGCTCCTGTTCTGGCCTACGCGGACCTCACAAGCCGTATGAATTACATGTGGATGCCAGCCGAGAAGGTCTGGGAGGAGTCTTATATCAGGAGTATGATGGATTGCTGAGGCCTGTGGCGTATGTGAGCCGGAGCCTTGCGCCTTCTGAGAAGAACTATCCTACTCACAAACTGGAGTTCTTAGCCTTGAAGTGGGCAGTGGTGGACAAGTTGAAAGACTATCTGTATGGAGCTGAGTTCGTGATCAAGACGGATAATAATCCTCTCACCTATATCCTTACTACTGCAAAACTGGACGCAACGGGACATCGGTATTTGGCCGCTCTGTCAGGGTTTCGGTTCAGCCTGAAGTATCGCCCTGGGGTAAATAATCGAGATGCTGATGCTTTATCAAGAAGACCCTACACTACAGAATGGACTCAGGTGACTCCAGACGGAGTGCAAGCTTTGTGTCAAGGAACAGAACGCCGGGTCAAGGGAGGAGTTGAAGCGGAAGCCATAGGAGTCATGGCCGCGGCTGTTCCTGAGTTCTACTGTAACCCTTCGCAATTGAGGGATGAAAATCTACCTACCTTTTCCAAGCAGGACCTGAAAGTGGATCAAGCTAGAGACCCTTTGATTGCATTGACCATAAAGGCCCTGATTGCAAACCAGCGAGAGATTCTGTTAACCAATTCCCCGGATGGGGCCAGATTGGTTTACAAAGAGTGGGAGCGGTTGAAGATGTTGGATGGGGTGGTGTACCGAAGGGGCCCCTCGACCAATTCCGAAGAGATTCAACAGTTATTTCTCCCCACTAAACACAGGGAGAGTGTTTGCGATCATTGCATGATGAGCATGGACATTTGGGTGCTGAGAGAACTTTTAAGTTGGTGCGAGATAGGTTTTATTGGCCTTGCATGAGGGCTGAAGTTGAGAGTTATTGCCATTCCTGTCTGAGGTGCATTCAGAGGAAATCTACCAACCCGAGCTGCTCCAATGAGCCATCTACAGAGTCAGGGACCCATGGATTTGGTGTGCATTGACTTCCTGTGCTTAGAGCCGGATGCTAGTGGGCAAGGGAACATTCTGATAGTGACTGATCATTTCACCCGTTATGCCCAAGCTTTTTCTACAAAAGACCAACGCGCTCCGACAGTGGCGAAGGTGCTGATGGAAAAGTTCTTTGTTCATTACGGCCTGCCAAGAAGAATACACTCTGATCAGGGAAGAGACTTTGAAAGTAGATTGGTCGGGCAATTGCTGGAGTTGTTGGGAATTCAAAAGACTCGAACTACGCCATACCACCCTCAGGGTGATGCTCAGCCTGAAAGGTTTAATCGCACGCTGCTAAACATGCTGGGGACCTTGTCGAATGTGGAGAAGCAGAGTTGGAGTCGTCACATAGCTACTCTGGTGCATGCATATAACAGTACGGAGAGTGATGCAACAGGATATTCACCGTACCGTCTTATGTTCGGAAGAGAAGCTCGACTGCCGGTTGATTTGGCATTTGGATTATCTTTAGACCAGACGTCGGTAGCTTCTCATAGAAACTACGTGGATAGACTTCGGAAGAATCTGGCTTCTGCGTTTGAACAGGCCCGTTTGACTTCAGGTAACAGGGAGCAAAGGAACAAGAAGAACTATGATTTGAGGGTTCGAATACAGGATCTACAACCCGGTGATAGGGTTCTGTTGAAGAATTTGGGTGCTGCTGCGAGACACAAGCTGGCGGATAGATGGAGTTCTCAGGTTTACATTGTTTGCAAACAACTGCCAGGTCTGCCGGTGTATCAGATTCGCCCTGATGGAAAGGCTGGTCCCCTCAAGAATTGGCACCGAAATCACTTGTTACCTTTGAGAGAGGCTGTGAGGATACCAGTGGAAAACGAACTTCCTCCGGCGAATCCGCATGCTCCACGTGTTCCTCCTGTCACTCGGTCTCAACAGACTCGGGTTGTTGGAGAGAGCGAAAGAGACAGCGACGAAGAGAGTTTCTGTTAGATTGGATACGCTCACCAGAACCTGAAGAGGTCGTCCCAGTTCCTTGTCAGTGGGAAAGTAACTTGAGGGCTGAAGCTCCTGAATTTCAGTGGGAATTCCCCGAAAATATGGAACTCCCTGAAACCCTTGAGCTTCCGTTAAGGGTCCCGGATACTGTTAGAGACCCTGTAGCTCCTGAAGACGAGCCTTACGATTATAGTTCTATGCCTTCCCTGGAGGGATCGTACTCGGAGGAAGTGTCTGCTCCAGTGGCCGACATAAGGACTGAGCCTATACCTATAGTACTTCCACCCGAAGAGGAACGGAAGGAGCCTGAACAGAAACGCTCTATTCGACCGCCCCAGCGACTTACCTATGACTTACCAGGACATAGCACTGAAGAGGCCATCACCACTGTGCAGAGATTGCCCGAAGTGTCTGCTATGTTAGCTGAGGTAGCCCAGAACATGAGTCAGCTTGAGAAAGTGTTTCTAACCCACTGCATGTATGCTGCTGAACCTGTATATGCTGTATAAACTGTGTGCATATTGTAAAAGGATAATGTAACTGTTGTACCTCCTTGGAGAGACCCAAGAGTTCTAGGAGGGGGAGAGTGTAGCGATGTGTTAAAGTTTACTGTGGCAGTACCCATTTTTAGCCACAAGATGGAGACAATCACGATTAAAGACTCTGGACACTCAAACTACATGTCCCGGCATGCTTTGCGAAGAAACAGGAAGTGGGTGGGTTTGTGGAGACGCTGTACATCCTGCACCTCGTGGAGAACAGGCAGAGCGCGCCAGGGAGCAGAGGAGAGCGGATACACACACAGAGAAGGAGAGACCAAGAGATAGGCCGGAGCGCAGACAGAGTGGATCGGGCCTTAGGATTGGGTCACCCAGCCTTGCGGGAGGCAGATATCACCATTTACATTATCCGAGTGCAGTGCTGAGGAGAGAAGACCCCTCGAGTAAGGAGTACCGCGGTCGATGGAAGCGGGGAGCAGGCGGTAAACTGGCTGAGTCGCGGCTGACAGACAGAAGGCCAGACAACAGATCCGGTGGTCGGCGTCCCCAGTTAAAATCGAGCGGAGAGACGTCCTGGGTCAGCGGAATCTCGAGCTTGCGCTGGATGGGTGAGAGGCCCCCAAGGCCGTATGTGAATAAGAGCGTACGCTGCTGTTTTTCTTCTAAAACCCACAGGGCCCCAACTGACTAGTCGAAGACATCAGTAAAGTAAACTCACTGGCCAGTTGAAAAGTACCCGGGTACCACATATACACGAACACACACTACCTCATGTTTTGGGACTTAACCTGTGCAGGACTCATTTTCCTTTTCCGAATCGGGACAAGGGGGCAAAGTTAAAGTTACATTCTGAACATTTTTTCCTCTTTTTGTTCCCGCTGCGCGTTTACCGTGATACGAGAACTGTGTATTTTATTGTGTCCCGCTACGCGGGTTTTTCCTCGAATTTCGTATCTTTTAAATTTTCTGCTCGGTCGGGGTTTTTCCGAAAACACGAAGCTCTCGTGTTTTCGTTTCTTTTACCGCTACGCGTTTATCGTGTTACGAAAGTACTGTAAATCTTCCTGCATATACCGTGTCTTAAGAACTGCAAACCTTTTAGTAAACCTTTTAACTTGTAAAACTTACAGCGTGTTGGAGTATATTTATTCCCTAGTGCGGGGAGACTGACCCGTGGTTCATTTTCAGCGGCTCCTCCGGGAGTGAGCGCTACAGCTACTTCAGGGTAACGCCGTTACCGTTACAGTGTGAAGGTCTTGCTCTGTGATCTGTTGGGCCCGTTTGATCACAGGGGGAGAGTGGACACCTTCACTAATCGGAGCGAAGCCAGCTTGCCACTGTTACGAATGCCCAGGTCAAATATTTTCCCTCAGCCACCGTGATTCATTCACCTCCCCCAGCAAGCAGTGTTGATTCAATGCCAGTTCTTAGTTTCTCCCAATAAAGCAGACGACACTGTTCATATTGGGTAAAGCAGACACACTTGCCATTTCAAACCCTAACCCCAAAAGAGCACCCTGCTGGAGCAAAGGGTTTTCAGGGCTCTAAAGTTTAAAGTTTCTGCAGATGTTTCCATTAACATGAATGCTGTGCAGTCTTTGAATGGGATTGGCTGGGGTTTCAAACCCAGCTCATGGTTTCAAACCCATGAGCTGGGTTTGAAACCCCAGCCAATCCCATTCAAACCCAGGCTTCCCCTGGTGTCAGATAACACAGTGAACATGAGGGACAGACTTAAAGGCATTTGGATTATGTGCCGATTGGGGGGGGGGGGAGGCACAAAAATTTTTTTAACATTAAAACATAAGCCGACAAATCGTTTACATGAGGGGAATAGCCGTGGAGCGAGGTTTTAGTACAGTCCAGTCTCTGAGCACGGGGTTCCATGACAGCCACAATTAAATTAAATAATTAAAATCATGAAGCAGCTCTTTTTTTTTTCTTCTCAGAGCTGTACCATAAAATATGTTGGGAGATGTAAGGAGAATGCTTGAAAGTGGGTAAAAATGAGCTCGGGGAGGTCAATGGGGCAGTCTGGACACTCCTTTGTGTCCATGAAATCTGAAGAGCCAGGAGACTTAGTATAAATGTAAGCTGCCCACTCTGCCATGTGCTTACTTTTGGGGGTCCATGCAAAGTGGGAGTAATTGATGTTCTTTTCAACCCAGCCCCAGAGATTCCTGTTCTAAGTATAGGGATTTCTGTTATTTTAGTCTGTTTATTTTCCTGCTTGTGAGTGTAAATATTAATTGTAATTTTATATCAGTATATGCACTGTGACCATTTTTCTTCCTCGTAATAATGAATATTCCTTTAAGCTCTGCCTTTGTCTGATATAAGAAACAAGTTACCTGAAGAGATTTTTTTAACTAGCTTTGAGGCCATGAGTTTCAGGATGTTCTAAATTGGGTTTGGTGGGGTCAGTCTACTAAACTGTGTTTTGTTTGTTTAACCACTTGGCTGCGGAGGACACGCTCAGCGTGTCCTGCCAAGTGCTCCCCCTGTGCAATGGACGCGCTGAGTGCATCCATGCACAGGAGGCAGCAATCGGCTGGGATGCCGGCCCATTGCTGAGCCCCCCCGGTGCGGGCTGACATCTTGGATGTCAGCCTGGCACTCCGGGACCCCGGTGGGACCAATTGATGTCATCGTGCTGGCGCGATGACATCTATTTCAGGCCCCCCCGCAAGTGCGGAGGAGGTGCCTGAAACGGAGGGGGGGTGAGGTCCTTCGGGCCTCTCTCCCGATCGCCGGGGGCCAGAGATTAAATGCAGGCATCGTTTGGCAGGGCACAGCCTGTCCTTCCAAACAGTGCCTGGCTTTAACCCCTTGGGGCCGGATCACGATTCGACGCTCGATCGTGATCCTCTCCCGGAGCTGGCCGACATCTTGGATGTCGGCCAAGCTTCCAGGATCTCCCCCTGATGACTGGCGTCATCGTACAAAGCGCAAAGACGTCAGTTTTAGCGTTAACCCCTAACTGCCACCAATGGTGGAGATAGGGGGTTCATTTGAACCCCCTATCTCCCGATCCATGGCAGCTAGGGGTTAACCAGGGGTTAACCAAACATGGCCATGTAAAAAGTTGCAAAAAATAAATAAAAATGTAAATAAAAAAATATTTTAAAAAAAAATAAACAGCTTTTTTTGTTTTGTTTTGTTAATGCAGCAATATTGTTCCCATTTCAATTATAATGTGAACAATGATGCTGCACTAATGATTTTTGTATGGGGTGCGTTTGTTAAAAATCACGTGATTTTTTTCCCCCAAAAAATGTAACGAGTCCCCATTTCTTTTTTTTTTTTCAACATAGTTTATTGAATGCACATCATATCAAAGTATATCACTTGTATACAAACATCACCCTGCCTTAGTATAATAATTCATACTATCTTACAAAAGGCACAACATAAGCATCCATTTTTTCTTTTTTAACATCACTAAAGAAAGAGCATAAAGAAAGAAAGAGAGAGAAAGAAAGAGAAAAAAAAAAGGGAGAAAGAGGCTCAGCCCAAGCCAGATAACAAAAATAACCCACATCTAAATATATATACATCCGTATACACATCTATAATATTATTAGACATATATATAAATACAACCCAAAACAGAAAAATAGGCAAAATAAAAAATATAAACCCGCTACAGTCCTGACTCCAGCCATGGCCCCCAGGTTTTATTATACGAAGGTAATGTAAAGTGGACCAACGCAGTCAGCTCGTCCATAACCCGGGTATCCCTAATTTTAGCATAGACTTTTGCCATCTTTGGTACTTGTAGCTGTCGCCAAACCTCTGCCACCGCTCGTCTAGCAGCCAATGTGATTTTGGCCATTAACCTATTCTCATGAAACGTAAACCCTGTGACCGGTCTGGAGAGCAGGAATGCCCAAGGGTCCATAGGAACAGATTTATGCAATATTGACTGAAGCAAATCCTGTATTTCCCTCCAATATGATACCATAAATGGACAGGTCCACCACATATGAAAATAAGAACCGCGCATATCCCATAACCTCCAACAGACATCTGGGATATTTGGGTTCATATGCGCTATTTTATCCGGGGTAACATACCATCGCATAATAGTCTTAATCGACTGTTCTTGTAAGGAGGCACATACAGACACCGAGCATGACCTGTCCCATATATCCAGCCAGTCCTCTGGGTCCAATATTTCGCCTATATCTTTTTCCCATGCTCGAATATATGATAATTCTCTCCAGTCCAACAACGATGTCAATTCTCTATATATAATAGATATTAGTCCCTTCGGATATGTGCAATTCTTACAAAGGCGCTCATAAAATGTTGGATTAGACACAGCTGCTGCTTTGACATGGGGGCGCGTAGCAAAAGATTGTAATTGCCGCAGATGCAAGAATGATAGCCCTTTCACTTCTGATCTAGTAGCCATTTCATCTATAGAGATTAGTGACCCATTGGGGTAAAGTTGGTATAGTCTGCACACACCTAGGTCCAGAAAGTGCCGAAGCGGTCCTATAGTAAGACCCGGCACAAATTCCTTATTACCAAAAATTGGGGTTAATGGGGATGGAAAGGAGGTTAAATTGCATTTCTCCGCTAACTTATACCAGATGCGAAGAGAATTCTTAATCGCAGGACGGCTGTACATAACAATGGGCGGTGTTCCCGACCTATCCATAACCATTGATCGAGAGCATTGTGCCTCATAAGGCCCGACTCCAAGTCCACCCATCTTCGAGAGCCTCTCGGGGAATGCCATGCTACAATTTGGGCCAGTTGGGTGGCATAATAATGTAGTGCTCACTCCCGGAGGAGCCGCTGAATTTGAACCTCGGGTCAGTCTCCCCGCACTAGGGAATAAATATACTCCAGCACCGTCGTGGATTTTATAAATTATATAGTTTACTGAATAAACTGGCATATAATGAGTAACACGGTATATGTATATATATTTACAGTACTTCGTAATGCGGGAACGCGCAGCGGAAAAGAAATACAATACTTCGTAATGCGAGAAACGCACAGCGGAAAAGGAAAAATATATTTTTAACCCCCTTGGTGGTTGGAGAGTGAGTCCCGTACAGGTTATGTCCCAAGGAATGTATGTGTATGTGTGTATTGGTACCCGGGTACAATATTCAACTGGCCAGTGAATTATTTATGAGGTATCTTCGACTAGTCACGTTGGGGCCCTGTGGGTTTTGAAACAAACTGCAGCGTGCTTTAGATTTTCACAACGGCCTGGAAGGCCTCTCACCCATCCGCCAGATACTCTGTGCTCCGCTCGACCCAGGACGTCTCTCCGCTCGATTTTTGACTGGGGTTCTTCTCTGTGTCACCGGATCCGCTGTCTTGCTTGTCTGTATCTGCCACAAGATGTCCAGCTCACAGCCTGCACTCCCTGTTAGATCGATCTGCGGTTCTCCTAACTCGGGGTCCTCCAGCTTACTCTGTATCAGCGTGGGTTACTGCGGTGGATCACTGGGTCTTCTTATAATAAGGCAGAAAAACACGGTCTCCAGCTCTGTCAGGCCGCAACTGCGCTCCGGCCTGGTCGTGATTACTTTCAACTACACTGCGTCTTGCTCCTCTCACTCCTCGGCGTGCTCTGCCAGCTCTTTCCACGAGGCTGCGGATATCAGTGTCTCTCTCCCACCCACTTCCTGTTTCCGCCCGCAAAGCATGCTGGAAAATGTAGTCCCAATGTTCAGTGTCTTACATCGCGCTTGTCTCCCTCCGGTGGCCAAAAACAAGTACTACAACGACAGGGGATTTAAAACCAGTGCTACAATAATATGAAAGGAGTGAGGGCAACCCTAGCCCACCCAATGCTCTCGAGCGATAGAGTGTATGTCTCGCCACCCGACGGCGCCTCCCGGCCCATACAAACTGGTCTATTGCACGCTGTAACATATCGAATTCAGTAATAAGGAGAGGAATAGGTAAAGTTTGGAAAAAATATAACAACCGAGGAAGCACATTCATTTTGATGCAATTAACCCTCCCTATCCACGAAATATTGTGTTTATCCCAGGACTCCAGGTCCTTTTATATATTCTTTATTAATCTGGGGTAATTTGCATCATACAGTTTATTTGGGCATGTTGGTAGACGTATTCCTAAATATTTAATTTCTGACTCAGCCATTTGTATCGGAGTAGAGGCAGTGATATCAGACAATACGGACACGGGAAGCGCAACTGGTATAGCTTCCGACTTCCCCACATTGATTCTATATCCCGATATCTCTGAGAACTCCTGCAATCTTTCCATTACCCTTGGAACAGACTTCTGGGGGTTCGTCAGAAAGATAAGAACATCATCTGCATATGCTGACAGTTTAAATTGTAACTCTCCCACCCCGAACCCAGTTATGCCCGGATCATCCCGAATAGTCTGTAAAAGAGGTTCTAGAAAAAGAACGAATAGAGCCGGGGATAATGGGCACCCCTGGCGGGTACCATTCCAAACACGAACCTCTGTCCCAGGTATCAATATCTGTGCTCCCGGAGAATCATACAGGGCCGATATAAGCCGAATAAAAGATGATGGGAACCCCTGATGTGCTAACAAGGTAAATAGAAACGGCCATTCAGCCCTATCAAAAGCCTTTTCCGTATCCAATGATATAAACAATGAGGGTATGCATTGCTCATGAGCCAACCAAATAAGATCTGCTGCTCTACGCGTATTTTCATACGCCTGTCGTCCCATAACAAAACCCACCTGATCTGGTGAGATCAAAAAAAATAGGTAAACGAGTCCCCATTTCTTCACAAAAAGTTGACAGGCGCCAGCAACTAGTACCGCCACCAACAAACCAACGCCAACCAGGGTATAGTGGTTTCCCCCAAACCAGTGAAATACAGAAAACAAAAGTACGTATCTGGTGGCGCGATGATGGTCGCTGAATGGTAGGTGGTGGTTCCCTTAGTTCGTATGAAGCATATGAAAAAGAATAATACAATATATAGTGCAGATGGTACTAACACAAAATTGATATGTGCCAATGTGGTATATTCCACTCACAAATTAAAGAGCCCGAACACTGGCTCTAAGTGGGTCGAGGCTTTTGGGTGTTTTTGCTTCTCCGTTCCTTAAGGTGACCCACGCCTTATACTGGATGGAGAGTGGCTCATACAAATGGATATGGAAAGAAAACAGAAACAACTTCCTTGTGCAGATCTTTCAAAGTTCAGATGGCATAGATATACGTAGCTGTTAAACTCACATTTGTAGGAGCTTATAGACCAAGCTCGTGGTTTGTACGCTTCAAGGCTCGCATAGGGTGGAACCCAAACCCGTCTTCAAATCCAGAATGTCAAGGGGACAGTCAAATTTAAAGTTTAAAATTATTTATTAGAACATAAATAAAACAAATAAAATACTGGCTCAGCCAGGAGACCAGAACGCGTTTCGCCAGACGTGCTGGCTTCTTCAGCTGAAGAAGCCAGCACGTCTGGCGAAACGCGTTCTGGTCTCCTGGCTGAGCCAGTATTTTATTTGTTTTATTTATGTTCTAATAAATAATTTTAAACTTTAAATTTGACTGTCCCCTTGACATTCTGGATTTGAAGACGGGTTTGGGTTCCACCCTATGCGAGCCTTGAAGCGTACAAACCACGAGCTTGGTCTATAAGCTCCTACAAATGTGAGTTTAACAGCTACGTATATCTATGCCATCTGAACTTTGAAAGATCTGCACAAGGAAGTTGTTTCTGTTTTCTTTCCATATCCATTTGTATGAGCCACTCTCCATCCAGTATAAGGCGTGGGTCACCTTAAGGAACGGAGAAGCAAAAACACCCAAAAGCCTCGACCCACTTAGAGCCAGTGTTCGGGCTCTTTAATTTGTGAGTGGAATATACCACATTGGCACATATCAATTTTGTGTTAGTACCATCTGCACTATATATTGTATTATTCTTTTTCATATGCTTCATACGAACTAAGGGAACCACCACCTACCATTCAGCGACCATCATCGCGCCACCAGATACGTACTTTTGAGTCCCATTTCTAATTTTTTTAACAAGCGCAACCCATAGAAAATATAGCAGCAAACGCTTGCATTTAAAAAAAACAAACACTTTACACGTTGTAAATTATTCAAAATGAAAATTTTATTGCTTTTTTTTGTTATAATATACAGACAGGACATGACGTATACATATAATAATGATATATTATGAATCTCCCGAGTCTGCCGGAAAGAACGATATATAATATGTCTGGGTCATATAATAAAATAAGGCTTCAAAACGCGGTTAAACATGATGAGCGAAACCGGTAAAAATGACCTCAGCACAGAGGTGTGAAATGCCTCAGCAGCGAAAGAGTTAATTGAAAGGGGCATTTCAGGTCACCTCCATTTCATATTAGGCGAAGACCTGTGGTGGCAGCATTTTAGGGCTGCAACTAACGATTATTCTCCTAATCGATTAGTTGGCCGACTATTACTGTATTTTGATTAATCGATTCATCGGATAAAAAAATTTAGAAAAAAAATGTATTTACTTAAAAGGAATTATGTTAAAAAATTAACCACAACCCCTCCCCTTTTTCATAAACAATTTGCGTAGTGTACGTAACTTTTGAACGTACATACGCAAATTGCTTATCTTGCATACTTTTCACACAAGGTATGCGTGGGTATGGACAAAAGACCAGATCTGAGTGTGGGAGTGAGTTTGGGGAAAGGGACCAGACCAAAGAGGGTGTGGCAGGGAGGGTGGGGTGATGGCACAGGACTCCAGCTTCAAGTAAGGGTAAAACACAGGCATACAGCTCCTTCACCCAGTGGCAGTATCCTATTGTTTGTGTTATAGTTCTGCTACTGTTGTAAACGGAATAAAAACAAACTGTGTCTGACATAACCCTTGAACTAAATCACACCTAGTAAAGCAGCGGCACGTCTTCTCCAATCAGCTCCGAAGCTGAGGTTATTTACGTTTAACTCAGTCTGACTCTAAATAGTGTGTGCTGTACACAGGACGATTAATCGACACAGATTAATCGATTATTAAAATAGTTGTCAACTATTTTAATCGATTAGTTGTTTCAGCCCTACAGCATTTAATTAAGGGAAATGGGTCACGGTAAGGGGGTCGATTAGTCATTATTATGGGTCTAGCGCAGACAAATAGTAATTTTTAACCTTTCACCCACTTCGCCAAGTCACATGCCCTTCTGGAGTGAGTTGTGCTACGTGACAGGGCTCAGTGAATTCTGAACATGCTTTTAATTCAAATGCTTTATTATTTATTAAGCACCAACACATTCCACAGCGCTGTACAAATGACGCGATGGGTAAAGACAGGACAATTCTACAATACATACAGGAGGCCGGTCAGTATTCCTGCCAGCAGATATAGGGGCACATGAGGTCCCTATTCCCGTGGGAACTTACAAACTTGAGGGGATTAGAAACAGGAGAGATAAAATAGAGTTTTTATTTTATTAAATACAAACTAAGGCAAAGTTCGTGCCTCTAAAATTTACCACATCTGCTAATTTTAAATGTCACAATATTTGTGCTTTTGTCTGCCCAACCTATATCTGTTGCTTCCTTTTTTTTTATTAATCATTATTGTGAAACTTTCTGAGAAATGTGGATGCGTGAAAGGGTTTTAATTTACTGTGGTCTTGGGAGAAAAAAGCTACAGCTTCATCACTATCAACTTGTAATTTCCACTCTTGCCCTTAGCAAGTGCTTTCCTCTCATGTACTAGAGTGGTTATTCACAAAAAACAATTTCCGATATTGCAGCGTTGACATTGCAACCCAGCATTTCAGACTAAAACCTAAAGCGCGACAGGAGAGGCTGAACGGGAGGTAAAGCTTCTCCTGTTAATCTATGGATTTTAGCTATGTGTAATGCCTGCTTTTGTAAACGCTGCAATGCAGGCGATTTTCGCTGGTATTTGTATTGCTGGTAAACACCACTACTTAGCTTCCCTGATACCTAACACCTAATGGGTTATTTACTATCAGGGACTGGCTGTGGATGCTCTGGCATTTGAAACCCTGCCAAGGACACAAGCAGTGTGTCATGGTCCACGGAGACGCTGCAGGAGGGCACACGCCTGCGTTACTGCAGCTACCTGATTCCTAGCAGCACCTTTCATTCTCCACTGCTCCAGACCAGGTTTTCTCAGTCTACTCCTGCTCTTCCTTATAGGGTTCCCTTCCCACCCGCCCGGGTTTAACCCAGACCGTCCGTTTTTTGAGTCATGTGTCCGGTTTTGAGATCCCCCTACCACCCGGACACATGACTCAGACACGTATGGCAGAAGAACACTGCATTTAAAGTAGGACTGCAACTAATGATTATTCTCATAATCGATTAGTTGGCCGATTTATGATTTCGATACATCGGATAAAAAAAAAATTTGAAGAAAATTGTTTTCTTAAATAAGCAATTTGTGTAGTGTATGTAACTTTTGTACGTACATACACAAATTGCATATCTTGCATACTTTTCACACAAGGTATGCGAGTGCTTGGTCAGAGGGATGGGTTGATGCTGCGTATTATTATTTTTTTTTTTGAGAGGATTTTACCAGGAAGGATACATTGAGATTTCTCTGATTTTCAAGTATGTCCTGGGTGGCGAGTATGTACCGTTAGGTGTCTTGCCCAAGGACACTTACTGGAGAGGTTGCTTGCTGGGATTGAACCCATGGCTCCACAGGCTCTCTCCATGCAGAGCAGTGATGTTACCTCTACTCCACCCAGCCGGTACGCAGCTTAAGCCCATGTTTGCTTTCTCAAATGAACGCGGCTACAAGTACTTGGTCATAGAGGATGATGTCAGCATGAAATCGGGGATAATAAGCTAAAGTGGTCAGGGTCTGTAGAGTGTCCCTTTTATATAATTTTGTGAACAAACTGAGTGGGAGGATGGACTGGAGGTGGAAGGGAGTGACTTGACCTGAGTGTGAGAGGGAATGGGTATGGACAAAAGACCGGATCTGAGTGTGGGAGTGAGTTTGCGGAAAGGGACAAGACCAAAGGGAGGGAATGGCAGTTCCCGACCAAAGAGGGTGTGGCAGGAAGGGTGGGGTGGTGGCGGCACAGGACTCCAGCTTCAAGTAAGGATGAAACACAGGCATACAGCTCCTTCACCCAGTTGCAATATGATATTGTTTGTGTTATAGTTCTGCTACTGTTGTAAACGGAATAAAAAAAAAAAAAAAACTGGTTGTGTCTGACATAAACCTAGAACGAAATCATACCGAGTAAATCAGCGGCGCGTCTTCTCCAATCAGCTCCGAAGCTAAGATTATTTACGTTTAACTCCGTCTGACTCTAATCGTCCTGTGTTCAGCACACACTGTTTAATCACAGATTAATAGATCATGGAAATAGTTGACAACCGATTTAATCAATGATTAAATTAATTAGTTGTTTCAGCCCTAGTATATACCCAGACCTCAATGTGTATATACCCAGACACAGACCTCACAGCATATACCCAGACACAGACCCTCAATGTGAATATACCCAGACCCTCATTGTGTATATATCCAGACACAGACCTCACAGTATATACCCTCAATGTATACATACCCAGACCCTCATGCATATACCCAGACACAGACCCGCAATGTGTATACTCAGACAATGAGCAATGACCTCAAAGTGTATACCTGTAATGGGCGCTATGGCGCTTACCCCAGATCAGCGCTGTTTGGATCTTTATAAACAGAATTCGATAGTAGGAAAAGCAATGAAAACTGCAATACCTTGTGTAGCGCTCACTCCTGGAGGAGCCGCTGAATTTAAACCTCGGGTCAGTCTCCCCGCACTAGGGAATAAATATACACCAGCACTGTTGTGGATTTTATAAGTTATATAGTTTACTGATCTCAAATAAACTGCCATATATAGAGCAGCACGGTATACATATATATTTACAGAAGTTCGTAATGCGAGAAACGCGCAGCGGAAAAGAAAAAGGAATTTTAACCCCTTCGTTGCTGAAATGTGAGTCCCGTACAGGTTGTGTCCCAAGAAGGTGTACGTGTATGCGTGTGTTGGTACCCGGGTACTAGATTCAACTGGCCAGTGAATAATTTCAATGTGTCTTCGACTAGTCACGTTGGGGCCCTGTAGGTTTAGACAAACTGCAGCGTGCTTTATTATTTTCACTGTGGCCGGGAAGGCCTCTCACCCATCCGCCAGATACTCTGCGCTCTGCTCGACCCAGGACGTCTTTCCGCTCAACTTGACTGGGACTCTGTGCCACCGGATCCGCTTGTATTGCTTGTCTGTTTCTGCCACAAGATGCTCAGCTCACCGCCTGCACTCCCGTTAGATCATTGCGGTCTCCTAACTCGGGGTCCTTCTGCAGCTCTGTATCTGTATAAACTTCTCACCGATAGGTTAATAGGTCTCTGGCAAGTGATTTGGGCCGATCTCCAGCTCCGCAAAGCAGCACCTGCGCTCCGGCCTGGTCACAATCGCTCCTTGTCTCACGTGCGTCTTGCTCTATTCACCCCTCGGCGCGCACTGGCTCTCCTCTGCACGAGGTTGCGGATGTCTCTCGGTTCTCCCCACCCACTTCCTGTCCCTGCCCCGCTCAAAGCATGCTGGAAAACGTAGTCCGAAAGTGTCCTGTATCAATTTACATTGCGTTCGTCTCCCCCTGGTGGCCAGAAACAAGTAACTACAGCGGCAGGATTTAAACCAGCGCTACACTTGTATTCCAAGCCAGGGAGGAAATACACGATTCAAAATACCACTCAACCCCAATTGGTTTTGAGACCAAGAGACTGTTGAGCGAAAACACAATAACACTATTCACATAGATATCTTGACTGGATATATGAGCATAATGTGGTACTAGACAGGGGTAATGAATCTTATGTTTATTTTATTTATTATTTATTTATAAAGGATTTTACCAGGAAGGATACATTGAGATTTCTCGTTTTCAAGTACGTCCTGGGTTCAAGAACATTAAAATGTTACAGTTGTTACAGAAATACAAAGTAATACAATGCAAGATATTAAAAAAACACAAATATACAGATTAACAGAAAATAAATATGTAGGAAATAGTCATTATGTTACATGTTTACAGGTGCATTCTGTATTGAGGTGTGTTAATAGGGAGCTCTGTTGAGGTATGTTAATAGGGAGTCACTTTAGTTTAGACTGGGGGAAGATTTGCTGGCGTCTTGGAGGTTACAATCAGAGAGTGTGTTACTAGGTCTGTATTGAGGCTTGTTATTAAACAGGTTGTTTGAGGGGTGAGTTTTGCAGCATGCAGGGCAGTCACACAATCAGAAAATTTGTGATTAAGGCTGCAACCAGAATAAATACTCAACAAACCACTGGGTCAGTAAGTAGGTCTCTTGACCTGGCAGGCCGACACACAATCTGAAGCCTTGCGATTAGGACTGAAACAAGATTGGGTGGTCAACAGAGACTTATGTTTCACAACCTGGCGGGCAGACCTCCAAACAATAAGCATGCGGTTAAACATAGACTGGTACACAGAATGCCACACAGAACAAACACACATGGGATTAAACAAGAGAAACGTTGATAGGCAAGCCGGGTCAAAACGTATGCAGGGTCCTCGTACAAGCAATTCAGCAACTGGGTAATCAAACACACTGATACTAGATACAGCAGGCGATGCGGGAAATATACTCCACGTCAGGGCGACGAGCAGATACTCGCTCCCTGCTTTTAAGACCGGCGGCTCTGCGTGACCACGCCAAGCCCTGCCCTCTCAGACGCCGATCAGCCATTATTTACTCCTAGCACCCGGTCAGCCACCGACGTCGCCGAGTGCCCAGACCCCCCAGACAGCACCGCGGGGGCCGAGGACATAACAATACCTAGACACAGACCTCACAGTATATACACCCAGAGACAGGTCCTCAATGTATATACACAGACCCTCAATGGGTTTATACCCAGACACATACCCTCAATGTGTATATACCCAGACACAGACCTCATTGTGCATATAGCCAGACACAGGCCCTCAATGTATATACACAGACCCTCAAAGGGTATCTACCCAGACACAGACCTCAATGTATATACACAGACCTCACTGAGCATTCCCCTCCGGCAGGCCGCATGTTCTTGTGAGCGCCGGCTGACCACGTCACGTGATCCACCAAGCTGGTGAAGCGTCTTGCGTTCCCCGCAAGATCACGGTAGAGGACCACTTGACGCGGCCAACCAGCGCTCGGATAGGCAGAGGGGAATGCTAGCAGAAGGCTCTTAATGCATTCTGCTAGCAGCCCCACGGATACAGGCAAGCCAGCCCAACGCTGGCTTCCGGGACGAGTACCAACTACTTGTGCAAATGCCAGTATCGGCACCGATACCGATACCAGTATCGGTGCATCTCTAATAGGATGGGTATATAGAGTAAGTGCATAGAGAGTGAGAATGGGCATATATTGTAAGTGTATATAGGATGGGTATATACAGTAAGTGTATATAGGGTGAGGATGGGTATATACAGTAAGTGTATATAGGGTGAGGATTGAGTTGCTATTTAAGCAGAGCTGATGTGTTTTTCCCCGTCGCCATTTTGCTCATTCCAGCATGGTCTCACAGGACAAAGGATCTCTGGCCCCAAAATGGAGGATACAGCAAGCCAGTTGATTTGAGGCTTTTCCAAGACCTCATCTGCCTAATCCCTGGACAATGGGGGAGCCTGAAAGGGCAAAATAGAGGATACAGCAAGCCAGCTGATTGGAGGCTTTTCCAAGAACTCATCTGCCTAATCCCTGGACAATGGGAAGGCTGGAAGGGACCTGACAGGGAACAGGAGGCTGGGAAAGGAGCCAATCAGTGCTGGTTGTGTGGGTGGGGGAGTTGGTAATCTGTTTGTGTGAAGTTGTATAAATGACCCTGTTGAAATCCATAAAATTCAGTTCACTGTTTTAAAGCATACAGCCACGTCTGGTGTCTTCATTTCAGAGCTACAATCACTATTGCAGGAGACACTCGGCGGTCTCCTGCATCACCACTCAACCCAGGAACGGGATCCCCAAGGCAACACTGCACCATCTCTCCAGACGCCGGACCAACGCCATTTCATCCTCCAGGCTGCTCAAGATGCCGAGTGCCGTGCCACTCGGTAGTCGGGCCGGACGCCATCAAAGGGGGGGGGGTCAGATAGAGCAGGACCGCAGGCGGACTTCCATCCCGTCACATTGGTGGCAAGCGGTGAGGATAGGCTCTCTGAACCCCCAGAAAAAGCACACCCTGCGGGGCATCCTGGAGAGCCGAGGAGGCACCCCGGGCTCAAAAAGTAAAGCCGCCCTGATCGAGGAACTGCAGGAAATGGACCAGGGAGCCGTGGGCACGCCAACCTTACCACCCACCCAGGCATTGGTCCCAGAAGATCCCTTCCAAAGGAAAGTGCGGCAGCGGCTAGCCCTCTGCGGAGCCACCCTGTCAGAAGCCACTATACACAATGCCATCCAGAAGATCCGTCAGGAAGAGGAGCAAGAGAAGGACCGTCAGCACAAGCTGCGGATGACGGCGCTCCGAGCAAAAAGGACGGAATACCCTGCCCCTGAACCCTACCCCGTAGAACCCTGGTTCGAGGTTGACAGCTCGACTGGAGCTTCATCCAGGGAATCTACACCCCCCAGCGATACTTCTTTTTGGTCTTACAGCTCGCCTGGAGTTTTAATTGAGGAAACCGCACATCTCAGCGACCCTTGGATGAAGGCTTACAACCCGCCTGGAGCTGCATCCGAGGACGCCACACACCCCCATCGAGTGGTGGTGCCACTGTTCCAGCACCCTCGCAGACACGAGGGCTGAATTCCCGAGAAGGCTACAGGAGGGCCTGGATTGGTATCATGGATCTACAGTTGAGCCCTCTGGGCCCGAGTGGCGGGACGAGATCCGCCAAGAACTCTGGTACGAGGCACTGTACCATGAAAGGGACTACCATGGTGTCAATGTTCCCTCTGACGCTGCCATCTACCAAGTGCAGTACAATGCCAGAGCAGCATTCCTGAAAGGCCGACCCCCAGAGGAGTGGGAGGCAGAGCTCCAATACCTGGTTCAGCAGGAGATCGCACTGGACGCCGCTTACCGGGCGTCCAGTGGTTAATAGGCCCCTGCTACCCCGCCCATTGACGGCGCCTCCACCGCAGGCCTCCACTACGGCGGCACAGGGCTGCTATACGAAAGGATGGCCAACGACCCCGGGTTTGGAGAAGAGTCGGAGTGGCGGTTGGAGGAGATACTGGAACGCGGGAAGAGGAACTCTCATATGAGAGCAAGGACTTCGAGATAGAGGAACTGGAGTTCCTGGTAGAGCGCGAATGGGAGCTTGAGAAGGCCTACAGAAGGTTGTTGGACGACGCTCCGCAGTCAGGCCTAAGCCCCATGACCTGGGACTGTCTGGCCGAAGAAGCAGACAGTCCAAGTGACACGGAAGTATTGGAGCCCGAGATGCTCCCATGGGTCCCCGTCGGGACCACAGTAGACGAGCCGGCCAGGTCGGAAGAAGCACGGCAGGTGCCAAGCGACCAGAATGGGCCGTGTAAAGGGTCCGAGTGGCCCAGAGAGGAAGTTATCCTCCCGCCCCCGCAAGAAGACACTGTGCCAGTGTCCGCTTACCCAGCAGAAGAGCTGGCAACGGGGCAGAGTGCCGCTGGCCTCTGCCCACCCTCCCTCGTCTGTACCGAGGAGCAGAAGGAGGATTTCCCCGAGCTGCTTATCCCGCAGCTGCTTACCCCATCCAACCCCCTGGACTTTGTTCCTGTACCCACCTCCCCAGCAGAAGAGCTGGCAACGGGGCAGAGTGCCGCTGGCCTCTGCCCACCCTCCATTATCTGCCATGAGGAGCAGAAGGAGGATTTACCCGAGCTGCTTATCCCGCAGCCGTTGACCCCATCCGACCCCCTGGACTTTGTCCCAACACCCGCTTACCCAGCAGAAGAGCTGGCAACGGGGCAGAGTGCCGCTGGCCTCTGCCCATCTTCCACCATCTGCCCCGAGGAGCAGAAGGGGATACCCTCGAGCTGCTTATCCTGCAGCCGCTTACCCCATCCGACCCCCTGGACTTTGTTCCCACACCCGCTTACCCAGCAGAAGAGCTGGCAACGGGGCAGAGTTTTAAAGCATACAGCCACGTCTGGTGTCTTCATTTCAGAGCTACAATCACTATTGCAGGAGACACTCGGCGGTCTCCTGCATCACCACTCAACCCAGGAACGGGATCCCCAAGGCAACACTGCACCATCTCTCCAGACGCCGGACCAACGCCATTTCATCCTCCAGGCTGCTCAAGATGCCGAGTGCCGTGCCACTCGGTAGTCGGGCCGGACGCCATCAAAGGGGGGGGGGGGTCAGATAGAGCAGGACCGCAGGCGGACTTCCATCCCGTCACATTGGTGGCAAGCGGTGAGGATAGGCTCTCTGAACCCCCAGAAAAAGCACACCCTGCGGGGCATCCTGGAGAGCCGAGGAGGCACCCCGGGCTCAAAAAGTAAAGCCGTCCTGATCGAGGAACTGCAGGAAATGGACCAGGGAGCCGTGGGCACGCCAACCTTACCACCCACCCAGGCATTGGTCCCAGAAGATCCCTTCCAAAGGAAAGTGCGGCAGCGGCTAGCCCTCTGCGGAGCCACCCTGTCAGAAGCCGCTATACACAATGCCATCCAGAAGATCCGTCAGGAAGAGGAGCAAGAGAAGGACCGTCAGCACAAGCTGCGGGTGGCGGCGCTCCGAGCAAAAAGGACTGAATACCCTGCCCCTGAACCCTACCCCGTAGAACCCTGGTTCGAGGTTGACAGCTCGACTGGAGCTTCATCCAGGGAATCTACACCCCCCAGCGATACTTCTTTTTGGACTTACAGCTCGCCTGGAGTTTTAATTGAGGAAACCGCACATCTCAGCGACCCTTGGATGAAGGCTTACAGCCCGCCTGGAGCTGCATCCGAGGACGCCACACCCCCCATCGAGTGGTGGTGCCACTGTTCCAGCACCCTCGCAGACACGAGGGCTGAATTCCCGAGAAGGCTACAGGAGGGCCTGGATCGGTATCATGGATCTACAGTTGAGCCCTCTGGGCCCGAGTGGCGGGACGAGATCCGCCAAGAACTCTGGTACGAGGCACTGTACCATGAAAGGGACTACCATGGTGTCAATGTTCCCTCTGACGCTGCCATCTACCAAGTGCAGTACAATGCCAGAGCAGCATTCCTAAAAGGCCGACCCCCAGAGGAGTGGGAGGCAGAGCTCCAATACCTGGTTCAGCAGGAGATCGCACTGGACGCCGCTTACTGGGCGTCCCAGTGGTTAATAGGCCCCCTGCTACCCCGCACCATTGACGGGGCCTCCACCGCAGGCCTCCACTACGGTGGCACAGGGCTGCTATACGAAAGGATGGCCAACGACCCCGGGTTTGGAGAAGAGTCGGAGTGGCGGTTGGAGGAGATACTGGAATGCCGGGAAGAGGAACTCTCATATGAGAGCAAGGACTTCGAGATAGAGGAACTGGAGTTCCTGGTAGAGCGCGAATGGGAGCTTGAGAAGGCCTACAGAAAGTTGTTGGACGACGCTCCGCAGTCAGGCCTAAGCCCCATGACCTGGGACTGTCTGGCCGAAGAAGCAGACAGTCCAAGTGACACGGAAGTATTGGAGCCCGAGATGCTCCCATGGGTCCCCGTCGGGACCACAGTAGACGAGCCGGCCAGGTCGGAAGAAGCACGGCAGGTGCCAAGCGACCAGAATGGGCCGCGTAAAGGGTCCGAGTGGCCCAGAGAGGAAGTTATCCTCCCGCCCCCACAAGAAGACACTGTGCCAGTGTCCGCTTACCCAGCAGAAGAGCTGGCAACGGGGCAGAGTGCCGCTGGCCTCTGCCCACCCTCCCTCATCTGTACCGAGGAGCAGAAAGAGGATTTCCCCGAGCTGCTTATCCCGCAGCTGCTTACCCCATCCAACCCCCTGGACTTTGTTCCTGTACCCACCTCCCCAGCAGAAGAGCTGGCAACGGGGCAGAGTGCCGCTGGCCTCTGCCCACCCTCCATTGTCTGCCATGAGGAGCAGAAGGAGGATTTACCCGAGCTGCTTATCCCGCAGCCGTTGACCCCATCCGACCCCCTGGACTTTGTCCCAACACCCGCTTACCCAGCAGAAGAGCTGGCAACGGGGCAGAGTGCCGCTGGCCTCTGCCCATCTTCCACCATCTGCCCCGAGGAGCAGAAGGGGATACCCTCGAGCTGCTTATCCCGCAGCCGCTTACCCCATCCGACCCCCTGGACTTTGTTCCCACACCCGCTTACCCAGCAGAAGAGCTGGCAACGGGGCAGAGTTTTAAAGCATACAGCCACGTCTGGTGTCTTCATTTCAGAGCTACAATCACTATTGCAGGAGACACTCGGCGGTCTCCTGCATCACCACTCAACCCAGGAACGGGATCCCCAAGGCAACATCGCACCATCTCTCCAGACGCCGGGCCAATGCCATTTCATCCTCCAGGCTGCTCAAGACGCCGAGTGCCGTGCCACTCGGTAGTCGGGCCGGACGCCATCAAAGGGGGGGGGGGGTCAGAGCAGGACCGCAGGTGGACTTCCATCCCGTCACAGTCCCTTTAAGGGCAACCACAGGGTTAATCTTCCTGTCCAGGAAGAGGTTTAAAAGCCAGAAACTCCCAGACAGGATAGTGGGAGTTAAGGATAAAAAGAAAGTAATCAGTGGAAGCTGTGTGTGTGTTCCAAAAGCAGGAGACGTGCTGTGCCTTGCTGGAGAGGCTTCTACATTTTGGGAAAGGATTCCCCAGGTTTGGGACTGTTTAGAGCGTTGGTGAGCCACCATTATTTTTCTGTTTATTTGTGCTGAAGATCAGGACTTTGCTTTAATTTCGCTGAACCCAAGCGTGTACTTACTATGTTGCCATTTTGACTGCCCTGAAAGGGTGAATAAAGCTGTTCTGTTTGTGAAAGACATTGTGCACGTGCTCTGTGGGCCCCCCAAACGTCACAAAAGAAATACAAGCTCAATCGCTGTTTCTGTCTCTCTATCGTCCATCTCTCACTGTCTATATTGTTTCCACTCTCACTCCTTGTATGAAGTGTTATTTGCAAAATCACTTAAAAATATAATGGTTTAAAAAGAATCTACTCTCTACTCTTGTCCCGCAGTGCAGAAGACGGCACAATGCACATTCATATTTTCACTTGCATAAGGACATTCAGTACAGCTGAAGACGTGTGTGTGACTGCGCACTGACCCAGCAAAAGAAAGTCAAAGCAGGATTTAGGCTGCTATAAGGGGAGACAGGGCTACCCCAATATAGTGATGTATGATTTAAGGCCTTCTGTGGCCAAAACGTACATGTTAATAATACATGCCACACCCCTTTTAAACTTTCATATGGCCAATCATCAGACGCTTTCCTTAATTGAGGGGTGTGCAAAAAATATATCTAGGGCCCTATTACATTCTTGGTGCTAACGCCAGCGCTCACCTGCATGAGCGTTAACGTTAGCCCTGGTGGCCCTAACGCGGGCCATCCATATTTCAATCCAAATGCTAACGAGTTAAAAAAAAACGTTAGTGTTTGGTATCTTGCGCTTTTCAGCGCGAGGTTACTGTACTTTGTGCTCCCTATACTTAACAGGGGGAGCGGTAGATCAATAAGTTTTGTCCTGATTGTAGATTTATATTTGGAAACCCGTTCTTTAAATAACTTTTATAGTGGTTTCTCCCCTTAAAGAAGCACCTTCTAGCTGCCGGAGTCCTGCTTTGTCTTTCTTTTGCTTGTTTGGAGGGGTTTTGGCTCCCCCATTGGCAGAAACTCGGCGCTTGGTACAGCAGGCTCCCGGTTTCAGAGGATCACGACGCTTGGATGACGTGGATACTGACCCATTTGCGTAAGTGCCATCAAAAGGCCCTCAATCAACCTTCATATTTAAGGAAGCCTACCACCCGACTCACTGACGCAACCAGTCCATCACTCTCACCTTGCAGTCCTCTCCTCCTGTTTCCACCCCCAACCCATCTAGCTTGTAAGTTCCCATGGGAATAGAGCCCTCGTTTACTCCCGTACTGGTTTGTCAAATGTTGTTAAATGTATTGTAACCTGGTCTATATTGTGCCCATTGTACAGCGCTGCGGAATATGCTGGCGCTTTATAAATAAAGACTAATAATAAAAATATACGCTACATAAAACAGAATGCCATGTGGCGCAAGAGTGTTCGGGTTTGGCTTGAAAGACATCTTGGATGTCGGCCAAGCCTCCGGGAACTCCCCCTGAGGACTAGCATGACAACACCAGTCCTGGAGTTAACCCCTAGCTGCCAGCAATGGTGGAGATAGGGGGGTTCCAATGAACCCCCTATCTCCCGATCCGTGGCAACTAGGGGTTAATGTTTGATATCGTTGGATCGGCATAGGCATGGCCTTTCCAACAATACCAAACATTACCATGTCAAAAGTTTTTTTTAAAAAACTTGTTTATTTTTTGTTTTGTTAATGCAGCAATATTGTTCCCATTTCAATTATAATGTGAACAATGATGATGCACTAACGATTTTTGTATGCGGTGCGTTTGTTAAAAATAGCAAAATTTTCCCCCCAAAAAAAAAAAAAATGTAACGAGTCCCCATTTATAATTTTTTTAACAAACGCACCCCATAGAAAATATAACCGCAAATGCTCGCATGTTAAAATGTGAAAAAAAACACTTTACACATTGCAATAAAATTAGAATTTTTAATAATTTACATTTTTTGTTATAATATACAGACAGGACATGATGTATACATATAATAATGACATATTATGAATCTGCCAAGTCTGCCGGAAAGAACGATATATAATATGTCTGGGTCATATATCAAAATATGGCTTCAAAACGTGTTTAAACATGATGAGCGAAAGCGGTAAAAATGACCTCAGCACAGAGGTGTGAAAGCCTCAGCAGCGAAAGGGTTAATGAGTATATGCGAATCAAAGGAAATGTACAGCTGCAGTTAGAAGCATTTATAAAGCGCCAACAAGTTCCGTAGCGCTGTACAAAATATGTGGGTGGTTTGTGACCCCCCCTGCCTTAGAGGAATATACCCTAGGTGCCTCCTGGTTACAGAGCAACCATATATTTCATGTTCCGTGATAATACTGCTGTTGCAAACACCTCCTTTCACTGCATCCTGTCCTGTGCGCCTGGAGCATGCTGGGTAGTGGCATTTCCCTGTGGCGCACAGCGCCCCGGGACTGCGCCTTCTGATAAACCCAGTGACATCTCGCAGCCTTTCAGCCACCGAGCCCCGAGGCTGTCCAATGAGAAGCCGCCGCTCTGACACCAAACCGACCAATCCCCTTCCTGCTCTCAGTTTGACTCGGACGCTTCAGCCAGATAAACTTTACGCAGGGCTCGGCCGCGGGGGTCCCTCCGGTGATGGGCGTGACCAAGCGTGACGCCAGGGTGTGATGTCAGCCAATCGCCGCTCAGCATTTCTTAGAGTGACGCCGGCCGTAGCCAATAGCGTCCAACCTCTGGTATTTCCTGTATAGTAGTTTTTAATATGGCGAAGACTTACGATTATTTGTTCAAACTTCTTCTCATCGGGGATTCCGGGGTCGGCAAGACTTGCGTGCTGTTCAGGTTCTCTGAAGATGCCTTCAACTCCACCTTCATATCCACCATAGGTGAGTGGGGACTGGGGAGGTCTGGGAGCAACTGGTGTGGCAGGGGGTGATGTGACACATACACAGGGGCACAGGCTGGGTATGGCTGGAGCTGGCTCCCAGGGGCTACCCTGCACCTCTCTTTTAGGTAACCCCCTCGGGTTTCTGTGGAATGGGCTTGGCACTAGGGTCAGGCTGCCATTCGTTTTGCTTTGTATACTGGGAGTGGTAGTCCAAAACCGTTGTAGAGCCAGAGCTACTGATCCTGCCAGTGCACAGCCATACATACGTATTATACGAGGAGTACCACTACCTCACCTTAAATATACCTGCAGAAGCAAGTGCCCATGTCTTCATTCAACAGATCTGGGGAATCCAGTGTGTACACTCATTACATGGTGAGGGTGCAGTGTGTGTCATTGTGCTGCTTGCTCCATGTTTCCATGTGAATGCTTTCTAATTCCTTCACAGGGGCTGGTATTACCAGGATCTATCTTGTCATTAGTTGCCATGGATTCACAGACTGAGAGTCAAGTAACATCTATTTATATATGATCTATAGGCTGGATGAAGCCTTATTGATCCAGTGGTAGGGAAGCCAGCATCATCAGCATTTTCTGTCTCCTCTACACATACCACTTGTATGTTCTCAAGGGCAATCCACGAAAAGTGCTTCCTGAATATACTCTTTGATTGGAAGGGGTGGGCCGCATTAAACAAATGCTCCATGTTCAGCCTTCTATACATCCCAGGTGCTGCTATTTATGTGAAAGGTGACAAACGCCACTTGGAACCCTGATATTGAAAGTGTCCATGGTTAAGCTGCCCTGTAAACTGAGACCAAAGGAACATCCAAGCCAGAGATCTTAAACTCTGGCCTCCCCAGATGTTTCTGAACTACAACTCCCATGATTCTCTGGCCGTCTAATAATTCTGGGGATCGTAGGCTATAAATATCTAGGGGGCTAGAGTTTAAGATGCCTGCTCCAAGCTAAAAAAAAAAAAATCTCCTGACCTTCACCTCAGTCCCGCTGCCTATTGTTTTTTGCCTAAAGCGGGGCCCGCTGCGTTGGCGTTCCAGATGTTTTGAAACTACATCTTTCATGACGCTCCGCCATTTTAATGAGTGGCTGAGCATCATGGGAGAAGTAGTTTCAAAGCATGAACCGGGCCAAAACAAAAACATAATTTTAATTCAAATGGTTCTAATAATGCAGGACACAGGCCTGTATACTGGGGTCAGCTACAAAGTGTGCAGACACCGTGTCTGAGGTTACATATATTCAACAGTATAACACATACAACAGACGAGACGAGTGGCAAGGCTACACTAGGCCCCTGCTAGTACTGGTGTTACCCCAAATGGTTAGTTGATCTATTCAAGGTAAAAGGAAAACCGGCCTTTGTGGGTCCGTGGCCCTAGGAAAGAGACAGGTATAGCCAAAGTAGGAGCAATCACCTGTTCGTTTGCGAAGCAATGATAGCGCCCCCCCCCCTGTCAATGTGCCACCTTGAGAGCGCTCTGACTCAGCGGTGCTAGGGTTAAATGGGACTATTAAATGAATTAAATCGTGATGGGGTAGCCTTGTAAAGAAAATTAGTATGCTAAATTACTCCATCAAACTCATCACTGTTTTAAGCAGTGAAGCCTCCATAGATTATAGAGATTATTCAGAAAGCAATGACATTTCAGTGCTTTCTCATTTGGCGCATTTCAGTGCGATTCAGACATTCCAGTTCGCCGACCCTGTAGTGAATTCTCTATTCAACACAGGGTTCCTGAAGTGCGCTGAATGCCGCCGAACTGCAGGAAAGTAAATTTAGCTCTGATATTCTTTTATAAGGTGCTTAAAAAAAAAAATGTGTGAAATTTGTGGAAATAATAATAAAAACGGTCCGATTAAAAAATAATGGTGTTCTGTTACAGAATAATCAATGAATCGCCGAAAATCAAGGCTTTTCAATGTCACTTAGGTGCAGTTCGGCGTTCTCTAAATAGATTAACCATTACTTCTCTATGGGACAATTTTGCTGCTGCAAAAGATCGCCAAATTGCACTGTATTTCACTGTCAATTTGGCAAATTCACAGCTTTCTGAATAGACTACCTGCGATGACATTGCACCAGATGTTGAAATTCAACATTCAATGCAATTCGGTTGCAAATTTGGCGCTCTTTGAATAACCCTTTATGTCCTCTTACAGTTCCATGCTTGTGAATCCCCCAGTTGGCTGTCAGTAGAAGCTGAGTGACTGCCTTCAGGGCGAGTGACGGGTCTTTACATTAACCTGGGATAGCTATGAGGAGCCCATTCGTCACTCTTTGACCTCATAACATCATTAAAGTGGTCATGGTGGCTACAGGGTCCCTGGTGGCACAGTTATTCAGCTTAGTGAAAATTAATCACATTTTGAGAGACATAATTTGGGTAAGCTCTCACAGGAGTGTGTTTTATACATTTTATATAAAACACAGGAACCCATGACACATTTTAAGAGCTGTGCAGCATTTCCTGTCTTGATCTTTTTGTAGTGTTACCCAGAAATGTTAGGAGTACCCGTTAGATGTCCCAGTAACCTTTTATAGGCTCCCAGGTCAATGTGGCCCCTGGATCCGAAAATTCTGAGTAGCAGCCACTTTACATTATAGGACAGCAGTCACTCGCTATCATGAACTTTGGACGCACTGGCGAGTTCCAAGTGCAGGGCTGTGCACAACATTGATTACATTTATTTATTCTTTTTGTTCTCTCTGTGTCAACACAACATCTGATCTGGATTGAGGGAAGTGTTGCAGGCCTTTCCTCTTGTATGAGATTCATCTCTAGATCCATAGTAATTTACAATATTTTCCAATAGCCCGTTCACACCTGGGCATTTTACAGCACGTTCCTATGCGCTGTAAAAGCCCAAACACGGAAATCCCATGATTTCCTATGGGGCCTGCCTGTTCACACCTGGGTGTTTAACAGCGTGTAGGAATGCTCTGTAAAACGCCCTACGCACCAAGAAGTACAGGAGCTTCTTTGGGCCATATTACAGAGTGTTTGCAGCCATAGACTTGGACGTGAACGCGCTATTATCAGAGTTTTTGCTCGTTTTTCATGATCGAAAACGCGCATATGAACGCTGGGTTCAAATGCCCGGGGAAAAAAAACGAGCGTATGAAATACGCTCAGGTGTGAACGGGGCCTAGAGTGTCTTATTTGGGCTAATATCCCCTGACCTTCAGGCCTTCAAGAAATCCCTCAAAATCCATCTCTTCAGGTTAGCGTACCGCATCACTGATGCAACTCATCCCTCTGCTCACCTACTCACACAGGATTGAAGCTGCCTCTATGGCCCCACCATTCCCAAACCACTGGCACTAATGATCCTGCTATCTAGTGCATTGCTCTTGTCTTCCTCAACCCCCAATCCCTCTAGATTGTAAACTCCTATGAGCAGGGCCCTCTACACCTCTTGTTTCCATCTTATGTCCGTTTATATGTATTTTGTTCCCTTTGGTTGTTGTAAAGTGCTGCGGAAACTGTTGGCGCTATATAAACAATGACAATAATAATTAATTAGGGATGCACCGATACCACTTTTTTAACACCAAGTACGAGTACCGATTAGTTTTTTTTTCAAGTACTCCCCGATACCGAGACTTTTATTTTGTGTCATGTGACCACTTTCCAATAAGAACAGACCTCATATAAAAATGCCCCCAGCTCATATGTATATACCCCCCCCCCCAGATATAGATATGGATGGATGGATGAAGCAGATGGGAGCACTCACGGACTTATACAAAGTAAAAAATGTTTATTGGGTATGCATTAAAAAATTTCCGTTTCGGCTCACTAACAAGCCATGATTAAGGCTTGTTAGTGAGCCGAAACGTCAGAAATGTTTTAATGCATACCCAATAAACATTTTTTACTTTGTATAAGTCCGTGAGTGCTCCCATCTGCTTCATCCATACATAATTCATTGGGATTTGTACAGCACCACGGCACGGGACATCATCATAGCCATAGCTTGTGTGCTGGACATCCGGATGTGTATGTATGTATGTATGTATGTATGTATGTATACAGATATGCCCCCCAGCTCATGGATATTATGCCCCCCCCCAGCTCAGACCCCAGACCAGACATGGGGCGGCTGTTCGGACAGCCGCCCCTGGAGCTCTCCGACATACTTACCTTCCCGAGCGACGCCAACAAAGTCTTTGCGCGTGCGCTCGTTGAAGGACCCCAGCCGCAATCACGTGGGACTCCCACGTGATCGCGGCTGGGGTCCTTCAACGTGCGGCGGCACAGAAACTTTACCGGTATCGCTCAGGAAGGTAAGTATGCCACGGAGAGCTCCAGGGGCGGCTGTCCGAATGCCGATAGAGCATTCGAACAGCCATCCCAGCCCCTCGGATGCCGGCTTCCGTTATCGGGGGAAATATCAGGGGCACTGCACGAGTACCAAGTACTCCTGCAGTACCCGGTATTGGCATCGATGCTAGTATCGGTATCGGTGCAATAATAATAATGTAGGTCCCAATATGCACTTGTCATTCTTAGCACACAATGTGGTCATAGGATAAGTGTAGGAGGGTGAAACCTGGGTTTACTTGGCTGCATTGTTACTGCTATTCCGTCCCAGTACTAGATCTTTCTTTCAGTTTCTCATATGCTCTTACAGGGTTATTCAGAGAGAGGTGAAACTCAGGAGAATGACTGGAGATTTGAAAATTCGAGGTCAAAATAGCCAAACCAGAAAAATTCTCCCTTTCATCTCACTTTCCAAATCAGCTATTTTAACCTAGAATTTTTCATTCTCCAGTCATTCTCCTGCTTTTCACTCTCTGAATGAATAACCCTGTAAGTGTTTCTTGTTACCAGAAGATGTAGAGGTGGCAGCTTCCACAGAATAACAGGAATCCTGAAGAGGCACTAATTTTTGGCATATAGTTTTATGTATGCATTGCATTTCAAAATAAAACATAACAAGACTACAATGTTGTTAATTTTTATAATTAGTAATAAACTCCGTTTATTGAATTCTCTGTTCAGGAGGCATCTTGATATCCATTATCCTCCAGGTCTTAGGTCCACACTGGGCACTGACAAAATGGTTTTATACATTAAATAGGTACACTCTTTACAATTCTAAAGTGGTCAGGATGTGTGGAGTGCCCCATTATACTCTCCCTGAATCTGGCAAAATTGCTGGGTGAAGTGGAGGAGTTTCCTCCACCCAGCGCCACCATCAGCCGAGATGTTTGAATTTCCTGGCTGCCAGTCACCAGATCCGTAACTAATGACGCCACTGTCTTTGAGACCAATCTCTGTAGTGAGCAGTCTCAGAGACGCCGATAGATCGGATCTGCGCATGCGTGCAGCTTGAAACCATCATTCTGCACAGGTGCTATGGAACTTGAGTACGCAAAGTGTGCAAGTCCTGTTGCATTGCACAGTTTGCGGTTCCTACGTTACGCAAATTGTGCAGGAAAGCATCAGTAACGCCTAGGTTCAGGAGTGTCTGAGCCAAGTAGGAGCTGCGTGTGGCGATGGAGTATAAGTGAGTAAAAATCACCTAAAATGGGGAGGAGAAATACTAAATGGACAAACTTGAAAACGAGAGAAATCTCTATCCTTCCTGGTAAAATACTTTATAAATAAATAAATGCTGTGACCAGCAACTGCCCAATTATTTAATGGCAAAAAAGAACCCTATTTTTCACGAGTATCCCTTTCACTGCGGAGGACGTGCGGGGAACGTCCTCATTGACTCCCGCTATATGCGGGGGACGTTCCCCGCACGTCCTCCGCTAGCGAGAGATACTTGCCTCTCTCTCCGGGGTCCCTTCCTTGAAGTCAGACGCCGAATTTAAACTCATCCCGACGTCAATGATGTCATTTTCAGGCGACCACCCCCCCAGCAATGCTGGGAGATTGCCTGAAAGGAGGGGGGGGGTTCCTTTCGGATCCCCCTCCCGATCGGGAGGCACTAAGAAAGAAAGAAAGGCACCGCTTTGAAGGGCAGTGACTGCCTTTTCAAGCGATGCCTGTCTTTAACCCCTGAATTGCCAGATCACGATCCGGCGCCAGATCGCAATCTAGCTCCAGTGGGGGCTGCCATCTTGGATGGCGGCTCCACCTCCGGGTCCCCCCTCGGTAGCTGGCGTCATCGCGCATGGCGTGATGATGTCAGTTAGCCAGGGAATCCCTAGCTGCCCGGCGATTTCCCAAGGAAATCCCCTGGTGGAGATGGGGGGGGGGGGTCCTTTTTGAAATAGCTAGAGGGTCATGCATGATGTCATTTGAAAGGCCAGAGCATGGCCTTTCAAATGATACCAAACATGACCATGTTAAAGGAAGTTAAAATTAATAAAAATAATTTTTAAAAAAAGGTTCTTTTTTTTTAATTTTTTTTTATTAATGCAGCAATATTGTTCCCATTTCAATTATTAGTGCAGCATCATTGTTCACATTATGATTTTTTTCTATGGGGTGCATTTCAGACGAGAGATGCTCAACCTGTAATACCAGGGTTTGACCTATCCATCCTAGACACATCTGCAAAATCACTTGACAAAGCCAAGAATGGATAAAAGAAATTCTATAGCCGCCTGTGGTCCCTCCAGAGAAAATAGGGTGCTGTCTGCCCTCTCCTCTCACTGCAAACCAAAATGTCCTTCCTGTGACATCATTAACCTGACATTTGGTGCGGAAATTGTGCAAGTTTCCATATAGTCTATAAACTCAGAGAAAATTCTAGTGGCAGCACCGCTGCTGGATGTCTTTTTTAGCAGCTCCTCCGTACAGTGCTAATATGGCAGCTGACTTGTAATACATTACGGCTCACTCTGGTATCTATTCATGGTGGCTCCCTTTCATTGACTTGGCTGGAATAGGGGCCTGAGAAATTGAAGAGTAAATAGTTTGCTATTGAGGGGGAAATTCTGTAAATGGTTGTTCTTTTATATCCAGTATACTCGGAAGGCCTGAATACATTTATACCAAGCATAGGGGCCAGCTTCAGAGACTGGAGCCAGGTAAAACCTTGGATATAGATTTATCTAGCGCAGGGATCTCCAAACTCCGAAGATTTACATGGTTTAGTGACCAAGATCAGAGATTACCGAACGACTGGCCCCTCAGATGTTCCTGAACTACATCCCCCATACTTCTCCATCCATCTAATGCAGTCAGAGATTTCTGGGAGTTGTAGTTCAGGAACATCTGGGGGGTGGGTTGGAGTTTGGAGATCCCTGATCTAGAGATTTCAGTCAGATGTAAAATCCTATGGGACTTTATTTTCATATATATAGGTTGTTTGCTTAAATACACTTTTTGGTTTTTCTTCTACAAGAATTGGGGTGTGTATGTATGTATTACATATTCATATAATTTGTGTGCCCCATGTAGCAAGTTTTTGTTTTACATTGTTCATGGAGCAAACTTTGTCACTTAGCAGATCAGATAAACGATAGCCCAGTACATCATACCGCCCTGCTTACATAAAAGGTAAAACATGCGTTTAACCTTCGGGTCCTGCTTTTAAGACTAGCTAGGCAAGGGCTTGACAGTTCCAGAGGCCGGGTAGCCGTGGCCCCTTAATATTTACCTCTGACCAGTACATTTCTTGATTTATTCAAAACCATTTTTTAAAACCAGTGTCACGTCGTTCAGTAATCTCTGATCTTGGTCACTAAACCATGTAAATCTTCATGGGTCTCCTAGATTATAATTCGGCATGAGGACCTCCGTTCAAGGTTGGTGTTAGGCTGGCCATCCACTGGACCCGTAGTCGGACGACTGACTTTTTCATCAGACCATGGATGACGTCGCTCATCAGACCATGTCAGACTAGGGTCGTCCACTGCGTGCGATCTGTCGTGCGACCACAGACAATCTGAATTAAAATCAGAGGTGGAGTGCAGAGGCTGCCAAAACCAGAATGAACTGGTTTTACATGCAAAAACAAGTTCATTCTGCTTTTGGAACCAGTGCTGTCCTTTTTTTGTTTTGTTACTATTAGGTTTACAGAAAAAGCGCATAGTAAAAATGTCAAACTATCCCCTAGATCAGAGCATGACGCCAACACTTCAGTGCAGTACTGCGCTCTGATATTCGTTCTCTCTGCCGCCGCGGATTGCCGAAGTGCAGCAAACTGCACCATATTTTGCCATCATATTTACAGTACAAACCGCAACAAAATTGCACCATATGGGGAAATTCAACATTCAGTGCCCTTTGGGAGACATGTCAGTGCTTAGTAAATAAACCCCTTTGAGTAGCAGCACCGCTAGTCCCACCATGTTGCACAGCTAGTTCCAACATGCAAAAAGGTGTTTTGGTAAACTTGCATCATGTCTGCATCCATTTATTTTCAATGGGAGTTCAAAAAAACAGCAAAACCAATATAAATGCTTTTTTTTTTTTTTTAATTCCCCTAATGAGTTGGTCAACGTCCATTTTGCCCAGCAATCGTTCTGAACTCCCAGCCTGCAAGGTGTGATCGCCCGTCTGCTGTGGTCTTTACCCGTCACCAGAAGTCGGACGTCTGCTGCAAAGGACGATGGTTCCATTCACATTCATGTTACAGGATCGGACGTGCGACGACAGACGATATCGGATGATCGCACGAAAACCGGTTCCAGTGCACGGCCAGCCTTAATTTAACCAGAACTGTTTTAAGCTTACCAGATCCATTATAGTCTATGAGGAAAGTTTACAACAGCTCTGGTTAAGTTTACACCAACCTTGGAATAAGGCCCCAAATGTCCAGTCAGTGTCAATCTTGCTTTGATTTCAGTACACATCAGCCATCATGCCGAACATGGTTTTTACTATGCAATTTTTCACACAAAAAAAGGATATAACTTTTTTTTTATCTCTTGGTAGTTGAAGAATCCAATCTGGCTGGCCCAGTAAGATATGTACACATTTTATAAAATCAGTTATGCCTTATCTCTTTGTGGTTGTATCATTATTTTATTTTATCAACAAGATGTGAGAGGAATTAATGTGCAAATATCAGAAAGAGGTGCCTGCATGTGGAAATTTATGTTTGCTGTTGATTACATTCTCATTTGCCAACTGTCTGATGTAATCTTTTTTGTTTTCCTTGGCTTTTCTCCATTTTATGCATTTTATTTTTTATTTTTCCACAACTGTGGCAAGGTGGTATGTGATTTCCTCCCTGCGCTATGCTTTTGTTTGTTGGCGGCAATGGAAATTTCAACTAGAACATTTTGTTTGGGGGGGGGGGGTATATGTCACACTGTATATAATCGAATGCGGGGCTTTGTAAACTGTGCAAAACCCCACCCAAATTGGATTACAAAGTACTGCTTATGTCTTTGGACAAACATGATGACCCTCGTAATAGTGTTTTTTGTTTTGTTTCTTTTTGTCTACCAGTTAAATGTTTATACTACTTTTTTTATTTCATGTTTTGACGCTTACTGTTTTTTTTCTTCTTCTATTCTTTGAATTTGTCACTCTTGCCAGGGTCATTTTCCAATTCTCCAATTAGCAACTGGCTTGCATTGTTGCTGGAATTAGCTGAAATGTCTCTCTTCGGGAGTATTTGAACTATAGCTGAGCAAGTAAGGGTCATCTCAGACAAGCGTGCTATGTGCGCCCATACTGACTTGCCTCCCGGCGTCCACTGCAGTGTTGACACTTCAAGGGGACCGGTCGCACGAATTGCGCGTGCTACAGCAACCGTGCTGAAAGCCTCCCCGTCGAAGCCCTACGACACGCGATCCTCCATAGGAGAATCACACCTTGCAACGCTGAGCGCACTAACTGCGGTCAGCGAGGCAGCCAGATGGGCATCAGAGTAGAAGGAATGTCCACTCTCACGGACGTTCCTTCCTCTCTGAAAAACGCTGGTCTGACCCCGGCCTTAAACTTATGATATGGTGTATGTTTTTTGGTTTTTTTCACTTCATGTGGTGTACCCCCCCCCTCATTGCACTACCCACTCCATAAGTAACTTTGAGATCTCCTTTTAATGTGCCATTTTTGAGGTGAGCTCCTAGAATTCTACCTATGGCTCTTTTTAAATTTCTGGATTATTCTACAGAGTCCTGGGTACTTGGCTCCTACATTTTCTAAATAGCTTCTAAGTTTGTCATAAATTGTTTATGCCAGGGTACAGTATATTTTGTATGTTCTTCTGCTGTATATTCGCATTAAAGCCAGTCCTAATACAATCACCCAAAATATCTTTTCTGTGACCAATGTTTTCCAGTGTTTGTTTTACTCTGCTTGCAGTCATTTTCTGCACATCATGATGCATGAAGCCAAGCACTTGATTCATTTGTTATCGCTTTCCTAGCACCACAGCTTACAGGTAGTCTTACACTGCAAAGGGATGTGGCATTCTGTCCACCATCACCCAAGAGGTCATATTGCGATGAAAAAGTACAGCCGTCCAGCTGTGTAATTTCGTGTTGAGCTTTAGAAGAGGTGAACAGGTCGGCTTATTTCCTGCCTTGCTGCATTGTCAGCAGGAAGTCTGCAACGTGTTAAGTGAGCAGCAAGAATATACTCGCCCTCACAATGCATGGAGCATCTCTGTGCCAGAGGGGCCTAGAATACCAAATCCCAAGGATTCATGGAAATACTATCCAGCTCATATTTCAGCAAGCTGTGCCTGGAATGCATGTCATGGCTTTAAATCGCAGGCGAGGATGTCTGGGCTGGTATTTTAATGAATTTAATGGAACTGTAACAGTCTTGGAGATTATCTAGAAAAATGCATAAATGGATTTTTCGTTCTTTCTTATGGAAAATGTGCTATTCTGTCCATTCAGCACTTTCTGTAAACTAATTATGGAAACCTCTCTCTGGGTTTGTAAACTTGTATTTTAATATGCCTTTTAATCAAACAGATGACATGTAATAGAACTTATCAGTTATCTTAAAGCAGTGGTTCCCAAACACTGCAATTGCTAAGTTAGCAACTACTTATTCACAGCCAAAGTGTTCAGTGAGACTCCTGCAGTAAACTGACCTGCTGCAATGTAGCAATTCAGCAGCTGCTGAGGAACTGAACAGGCCACTGCTGTGTATTGAATATCTGGCAATATGTTAGGAACTTGACACTGAATGCTGTGCTGCAGTTCAGCGCTCAGCACTGCTAACTTAGCAGTTGCAGCTGATGCTCGGGTCAGACGAGTGCAGTGTTGCCGCACATTTTATCGTCCGTGGTAGCATACAATTATGATCAATAGAGACACACACACGAAGTACGGACGGACGCAAGTTAGGCAAGAACGTAAAACCGAAAGAACGGACGTGCGGAGTGCGCAACGTCCACATAGCTTTGTGTGTGAGTGATGGAACATAGTCAGACGGGCTGCATTTTTGACGGACAAATTGGTTTTTCATATTTTATTTTATTAAAATGGACTGTGTGGCCACTACCTTGTCGTCAGTCAGACGGATGCACAGTCCGCACAGAATGCATTTGTCTGACCCTAGCCTTAGTAGAGAGGTGCTGCAGAGTAGCGGAGTGTGCCGTGGGAAAGATGGCCGCCTCCACGGAGCAAATAATCCAATAAGGAAATGTTCAAAGTTTTGGTGGAGCAAAACACCAAATATTTAGTGTTAATGTTTACCATGATCCAATAAAGTGGTAACAAAATGGACACGTAGATATTGCAGGAACAGCACCTTTCATTAAGCAATCCTCTGTCCTTTTGCTTTATATTCACAGCCAAAGCGTTCAGTGAGACTGCTGCAACAAACTGAACTGCTGCAATGTAACAATCAGCTGAGGAACTGAACAGGCCTACATGTGTAGAGTGTTCCTTTTAAATTGTATCATAAATTCTGGTTCTGCAGTAGCAGAGCCCTGTCAAACATTTCCAGGGACAAAACTTTCTGCATTCCTATCGTCCTCTGTAATCTTTTGTATTGTTTCTAGGTTAGAGGTGTAAATTTCTCCTTTACACAACAGTCTCACCTGGCGTTCCTCAGTGCACGGCATCTGCTGCCAGTAGCTGCACTGTGCAGACTAATTCAAGTGCGCAGTCCGTCAGATGCCTCTTAATGCAGACAGCTGTGAGGTAGGATGCTTCTGATTGAGAGGCATGACTGTTTTTGGCCTGTAACTTCTGTAAACCACTCTTGACCTCTCTCCATAACTTTCCAATTCAAAGATGATTTAGATCCATTTATGGGAAAAGACGTCACAGCAAGATTGTGAGTACAGGCTGCCCCCATGCAACCAATGAAGCTCGTCGCGGGGAGGGGGCCGAGGCGGCACCATTGAAGACAGCTAGCTAGGCGTACCTATATGCCCTGCGTCTTCAAAGCCCTCCTGCCGCCTGGATGGCTTAGCACATTCTGTGGCGGTAAGGGGTTAAAAAGACTTCTAGTCTACCTCCTGGTGATGTCGTTTGAATACATCCCACACAGTAGTGACTGATGTCCGTGATTGACCCATTCTATGGCCAATGCCACACAGTGATGGAGGGTGCATTTTACAACACAAAAGATCACACAATGGATCCACCCAGTGGTAAAACATTTTCTTAACATGCAAGAGAAACAAAACACAAGTATCAGCAACATAAAATAAACAAAATAGGAACAACAGGGTTGGTTTTTTTCCCCATTTTTTTAAGGTGTTTATTTTTGGTTGCTAGGATTTTTACTGACTTACTATAATTTTTTCCGGGCCTGGGCATGGTGTCCCTTTTTATAATATTTCATTCTAAAAAGATTTTCAACCCCTCAAAGATGAATGTGTCTCTTCACCACCACTTCCTGGGTTGTGGATTTTCTGCAGCTATTAGTTCCTGTATAAGATATTCTTAGCTGCTTTTTAGATGAAAGATCTTTTCTGTGGTTTGCTTCCTCTGAGCCACTCTCTGAACAGTACATAGATAAATAGAATTTGTTTATTTTCTATTTGGCCAAAAATTACTATTACAGACTGAATTCACCCCCCCCCCCCAAAACTTTATTTATATATTCAGGTCAACAACACATAAATGCCAAAATGTTGTACAAAGACCGATCTGACCGCCCCCCCCCCCCATTCAAGCGAATGGAAAACAAACACAGCTCTATAGTAGGCTGGGGGTCATACTAATTACTAGGGTCCCTCTCCAAATATCGGGAAAGGGCTGAGGGAGGATTAGAAAGCGCTAGCGAGAGAGGGCCAGAGTGCAAGCGTGTCATGTACTGGCACGTGTGTTGAACGCTCCGATTTTAGAGCTCACTGCCACTGGCAAATGTAACCTAAACCCTCACCAGGTATCAAAAAACCATGTACCCTTGTCCTCCCTATGGAGAAAAGCCTCGCCCCAGTCCTGTTGAAAGATGGCGTAACAGCGGGAATAAAATATGGCAAACATGGGTTGGGGAGGGCACAGACTGAATTTTGAAGGATAACTTGTTTTGCCAAGTACAGATTCTGATTGCACTTTATATTTTTGTCGTTTTGTGGAAACTTCATCTTGCATACGCATGATCTTGGATATGAGGAGTGGGTCTTCAAGGAAATTCATTGACCAGGTTTCCTTTTTTTGCTTTGTGTTAATAATGTATAAAATGCATGTTATTGGTGTAAGGAAGATATCGGCATGTGTTACTCGCTAGACTATATAGGGGTTATTCAGAAAGCGACAATCTTGTCACCTAATTGCAACAAAGTGGTGACGTTCACCCTACAGTGTAACTTCAGGACACTTCGTCTATTCAATAAACCTGTAAATTTGCCAAATACTGGCAACATACGGTGCGGTTCGCCACAGATCAGTGTTCTTCAGCGTCAGCTAACTTGTCCCATAGAGAAGAAATGGTTAATCTATTCACAGAACGCCGAACAGCACTGACGTGTCAGTGAAATGCCCTGATTTTCAGTGATTCAGTTTGACTGGTTTACCCAGATGAATCCCATAGGATTCAATGTATAAAAAAATATCATTTGTATTTTTTTTTCCATTTTCAGCAAAACTTTATTTTCTAGAATCTTGTTTTGTTTTTTTTTTTTTTTTTTTGACAAGTGTTCCTGCTTTTGGGACAATCTGGCAAATACAGCACTAGAACAAGCTCTCTACCCAGGATCCTGTAAGCTTACAATCTAAATGTCATAAGAGGATGAGCCACAAAAGAACAGGGGGTGTGTAGAGTTGATGATCAGAGAAAGCATGAAAAACTGAGTAGGCGGCGAATGAGTATGGGGAAGTGAAAACACCTGAAGGTGGAGAGCATAAAAATAAGGTGTGGAGAGCTAGTGGATGTGGTGCGGACATATCCTCACTTTTGTGCCTTTATATCACATTAGTAAATAAGAACCGAAGAGTGACAGATTATTCCAGTCTGTTACAAGTCCATGTTGGATCCCCATTGGATCCAAAGATGTGAGAACATGTGCACGAACATAGAGACGTTCGCCAGGAATCACCAATGCTCAGGGGTGTGTCCAGTGGTATTAAAGAAAATAAAAGAGGGGGGCCAAGTGACTACTTTTTTATTCATTTTTTTTTTATGCTTTTTGTGACTTGTGTTTAATGACTCCTTATCATTTAAAGCCACATTTTCCCATTAAAATGCAGTGATCTGGTGCTGCTAAATGTGCTTTTTATGGATTGTTACCAGATCCAAGAGATCTGTAAGCCAAAGGTGGCATTCAGCAACCATGGCCCTCCAGATATTTTGAAACTACGCATCTCCTTTGATGCTTATGTACTTACTAGACTGGCTGAGTCTTATAGGAAATTTTAGTTCAGCAGGAAAGGAAGATGCCAGCAATTGTAGTTCAGTCTATAAGAGTGCTGAACACATCCCCAATTTTACCCTATGGTGAAATTCAGTTTGGTGCAATTTGGTGGCAAATTCTGATGTTAGTGAATAACCCCTTTTAAGAGTGTTCCTTTACCTAGTGAGCAGCTGTGCCTGCATGTTTGAGGGCCCAAGCCATCTTGTGTGCTAGAGCACACATTTTAATGGCAAATAGGTTGTGTGTCATGCCCTAATCTTCTACAGATCTGTTGTGACGATGGAATTAAGGCTATGGAGGATGGATTACGCATTCCTTGACCCTTTCTAATTTTGGCCTCTTGATCACAGTGACAGGTGAAGCCCAGCATTTACAGTTGAGGCGGAAGAACTGCTGTATCAGCTGAAATATTTCAAGGGGTGCCTAGTTTTCGTTAACAAAAAAAGTTCAGTAAAAATATTTTAATCTTACTAGATGGTCCTTTGACTAAATGCAGCAGAACTTCATTTTTCAGATTCAATGTCCGCAGCATTCCATATTTCACCTTCAGGAAAACTGAAAATTTACTAACGGGTCTATTCAATGAAAGGTGAAACTCAGGAGAATGACTGGAGAAGTGAAAATTCTAGGTCAAAATAGCCAAGCCAGAAAAATTCTCCTATTTGGGCTATATTGTTCTCCTGGTTTTCACCTTTATTGAGTAGACCTGTTTGTGTTGTGACGGGTGACCACTTTTGATGAACGAGGCAGAGCACTAAAAACTGCAGGGTAAAGTTACTGTATATAAAGGGCTTGTCTGTGCTGAGTCATCTCTAGCAAATCGCAGTGTAGAAGTTTCCGCTTTCTTATTCTTTTCATTGTCACATAGAGTTCTATATATTTTTTTTTTTTTTTAAATAACTTTATTTATGTTACATGTCCATGAGCCCTGTTCCAAGTCAAGCAGTAAACCATTGGCAATACTTGGGTTGCAATTACTTCCAGAAGTATTTGATTCCTACACTTAGATTCCAATTTAATATTCTAAGCCTCACACCAATACTGCTAGCTGTAATATTACCGATTGCTGTAAGCTGGGTATATTATCCTCGTCATTTTCTATAGCACCAACAACTTCCGCAACGCTTTACAATAACCAGTGGGAATGAGACAAAATGATTACAAACCTAAGAACAGAAACGAGGTGCTGTAGATGACCCTGCTAGGAAGAGCTTACAGTCTAGACCAGTGTTTTCCCAACCTGTCCTACAGGACACGCTAGGTTTGACAGATATCTGATGCACAGCACAGTGGCCTGTTCAGTTCCTCAGCAGCTGCTGAATTGCTCCATTGCAGCAGTTCAGTTTGCTGCATCCGTCTCACTGAACGCTTTGGCTGTGAATATTTAAGCAAAATGGCAGTTTGCTTAATGAAAGGTGCTGTTTCTGCAATATTCACTATTGTACTAATAGAAACTGAGAGCCATGGCATCTATGATATGGCTATGAATGAAATAGAGATGTCGTTATCTGAAGAACATACAGAAAGCGATTTATTTATATGTATGGGGGAATAGAACTTTCATTATTTCAGTTCTGTTTCATTTCATGCATTTTATTACCACTTTAGTGTTAATGTTTACCGTGTTCCAATAAATATTTTGTGTTTTGGTCCACCAAAACCTCAAACTGAACATTTCCATATTGGATTATTTGCTCTGTGGAGGCGGCCATCTTTCCCACGTCACACTCAGCTACTCTGCAGCACCTGTCTACTTAGCTGCAAGTGCAAAGTTAGCATTGCTGAGCGATGAACTGCAGCACAGCGTTCAGTGCCAAGTTGCTAACTTAGCACTTGCAGCAGCTGAGGAACTGAACGCCCCTCAGATTGCAGGGGGGGGGGTCAGAGAGTGAGAATTGATTTGGTCAGTCGAGCGTATGCAAACTTTTCAAGGGGTTTGGAGTAGAAATATGGGGCAGAAGTTGGATGGTGCAGTCGGATGCAGAGACGACTTTCTTAGGATTGAGACTACAGTGGCATGTTTGAGGGGAGCAGGGAAAACCCCAGAGGATAAGGACCGATTTTAAAGATGTGGGTTAAGGATGGTACCAGAGAAGCAGAAGGTGATTTGGTAAGGTACTAGGGAATGGGATTGAGGTGGTAGGGTGAGATCGTAGGAGCACAACGACTTCTTGTTCAGGCAAAGGAGACAATGAGTTTATCATGACTATCCTCATATGTTTAAGATCTGCTTAAGAGGTGATAACTGTGCTTTCAAGATTTCAGTTCTTGTCTATTTTTGCTGTGAAGCATTGGTTTTCTGGTTCCAGTGGGGAAAAACTTCGGCAACTATTCCTAGCAGACCCACAATCACTTTGACACACAATTATACTCAAGCTTTCATTAGCTTTGTAACATGCATAACCTCTTTGTTTGGTTGGGGGCTAATAATTTGACACTTGCAAAAGTGATTCTAGTGTTTTTAATAGGGATAGACCACTATCATTTTTTCTCAGATAGTCGATATCCCAGCCCCCATCCTCTGGTATGCTCTCCCTCGTACTGTCAGACTTTCCCCTAGTTTCCCTTCCTTCAAACACTCCCTTAAGACCTTCCTATTCAGGGAAGCCTACCACCCGTCTCACTGATGCAGTCCACCACTCTCGCCTTGCAGTCCACCACTCTCGCCTTGCAGTCCACCACTCTCGCCTTGCAGTCCACCACTCTCGCCTTGCAGTCCACCACTCTCGCCTTGCAGTCCACCACTCTCGCCTTGCAGTCCACCTCTCTCGCCTTGCAGTCCACCTCTCTCGCCTTGCAGTCCACCTCTCTCGCCTTGCAGTCCACCTCTCTCGCCTTGCAGTCCACCTCTCTCGCCTTGCAGTCCACCTCTCTCGCCTTGCAGTCCACCTCTCTCGCCTTGCAGTCCACCTCTCTCGCCTTGCAGTCCACCTCTCTCGCCTTGCAGTCCACCTCTCTCGCCTTGCAGTCCTGTCCTCCTGTTTCCACCCCCAACCCTTCTAGATTGTGAGTTCCCACGAGAATAGGGACCTTGTTTCCTCCTGTACTGGTTTGTCAAAATGTTGTTCAATGTATTGTAACCCTGTCTATACTGTGCACGTTGTACAGTGCTGTGGAACATGCTGGCGCTTTATAAATAAAGATTAATAATAATAATCTGCCGATATTCAATACATTTAAAGTTGGGAAAAAGCAATACAAATCTGACATTATGCCTTTTGACTGAAATATAATCATAGAATTGTAAACCTTGCACCATGCCAAATTATTTTATTCAATTTAACCCCTTAAGGATCAATGACGTAACTATTACGTCATAAATGCATTGACTTTAAAGAACCTTTGTCCTTAACTGGTTAAGAAGAAAAGAGATATTTGTATTCTAAGCTTTATTATTTTTTAGGGATATACCGATACTAGCATTTGCACGAGTGCTTAGTACTCGTGCAGATGCCCCCTATACCGGAATCCGAGTGGCTCGGGCAGCTGTTCGAATGCTCTAATAACATTTGGACAGGCCCCTGCAGCTTACCGCGTTCCATCTAACGCGCGCCAGCAAAGTCTTTGAGCGGCTGCTCATTGTGAAGCCCCCAGCCGTGATCTCGTGAGATCGAGCTGTGAACAATCTCGCAATATCACGGCTGGGGGCTTAGCAACGAGCGGCTGCTCGACGACTTTGCCGGCGCTCGTTAGATGGAACGCGGTAAGCTGCAGGGGCCTGTTCAAATGCCGGTAAAGCATTTGGACAGCCACCCCATGTCTAGTCTGAGGTCTGACATGTTGTATGTATGTGTATATGTGTATATACAGTGTGTGTGATTTTATATATATATATATATATATATAACACTCACACTCTGGTCTGATGGACTATATATATCCACAGGCATCTGATACACACACACTCTGGTGTTGGGTATAGGTGTGTGTGTACACGTACGTACACAATGGGGTGTCTGGCCATACTTTTCAATATTAACATAAACAGGACAGGCTTTTAGCGAAATCCTAAATTATTTATTGGAAAGCGTCACATGACTTTAAAGAAAAGTATCAGTATTTGTACTCCGTCTTAACAGGGATTCACCAATACCATTTTTTTATTTTTACTACACCTTGCCCCCCCCCCCCATGGCCATGACTAGACTTCGGCCTTTCCCATGATACCTCCATATGACACTGTAGGTAAGGGGTCAGCAACCTTGGCCCTCTAGATGTTCTGGAACCACATCTCCCATGATGTTCAGCTACGCATTCGATTGGAGCTACCTTTCCCATGAGGCTCTGCCAATCTTATGAGTAGCTGAACATCGTGGGAGATGTGGTTCCAGAACATCTGGCGGGCCAAGGTTGCTGACTTCAGTTCTGCTGTAGGGCATACGGTACTGGAGATAAAGGAGTCCAGAAGACTACTGCTTCTCTGTATAGGGAATTCCCTGCCAGAGGGGAGGGAAGGTCCTTTCCAGGTATCATGCTTGTGTGCAATACAGTCGGTGAGCAGGGGAAGTCCTGCAGCGAGTGCTGGCATCCAAGAGGTCAGTCTACTGTGGTGCCTATTTTGAATTTCTCCCAATCTGCAGGGTTAAGCGGCTGCAATGAGCCAACTTGGGTAAATAAAAAGGCGATACTGATTATGGGTAATTTCCTGAATATCAGCTACCGATATTGGTCTATCCCTAGTTAAGTGTGATTGAGAGGCAGGCAGACACTTCCGGGACTGAAATCCACCTATAGGTAACTATCCTACTAGGTCTCAGCAACCTTGACCCCAATCTCCCATGATCCTCAGTAGATCACTGATTAGATTGCATAAGCCTGATGGGAAATATAGTTCCAAAACATCTGGAGAGCCAAGAATGCTAACGCTTGCATTAATGTTATTTGTGTTTTTTTTTTTTTGTCATACTATGTTTTCGAATGTGCCAGATGTTCTCATTGTGTGTGCAAAGCATTTGATCGGATATAAAGTCTAAATTGACACTACACACAGCAGGGAAATAAAGCGCACATCAGGGTTTAACAATTCCAAGTATACATAAGCTGCAATAGTTTTCCTGCTGACTCCCATTATTATGGCTTATTCAACAATATTAAATAACCTTACATAAAATTTTTATTTGGCCTGAAAGTTTTCTTGCAGACTTTTTATGCTTGATATAAATCAATCAAGTCCCGATTCATATGGTGTTTCAGTGTTAACGGATTATAAAACATTTCCTATATTCACCGTACAGCTGCTTTAAATAATAATCTTTGTTAGCCCGGGGGATTCCATTTTTTTTTTCTTTTCTTCCTAGATACTTTAGGTTCCTAAGGCGTCTTATTTTACATTCCTCTCTGTATTCAATAGTTTATACACCCCATACATTATGCTTTAGTATATGCATTGGTTGTTGTATATGAGATCTGCATGAAGACTGGGACCGATACTCTGTAATCTAAAATTGTGAAGCGCATTGAATAAATCCTTATTAATGCTCGATGGTCTTTCGAAGTAAAATGCTTTTGGCGTAGCTTTTAATTGTGATATAAATCTTTATTTGCAGGTATTGACTTTAAAATCAGAACAATAGAATTAGATGGCAAAAGAATTAAACTACAGATATGGTAAGTCTATTTCACTAATTTGTTTAGAGTTTTATTTTCCTAATATTTCCGTTGTCGTGTTATGAAGGCCTATTGTTGCTCGATAGGATTTATTTTAAATAAAATCTATTACATGCACCTGTCACGGCCATCATAAATTGGCTTTAACTGCCAAGGAAAAAAAACCCTCCCTGTATATGTGATAGCATTTTGTGTCTTTGGATATATTCTATCCAATCTCTTCGGCTAATTCCCTACCAAAGTTTGGCTGTCAGTCATTTCCTGTGGCAAGCCACCAGGTGACTGACATCTGCGAGCAGAAGAGCCATCCTGCAGTACAGCCCTCGGCTCACTCCAGGCAGCTGACTGAATGCAGACGCATTGACTGGGTGCTATTCGTGCAGAGATGCATGGCGACCCACAGTAAGCACTGCCCGGAGGACAAGCATGGCAGAGCCTGGCACTGTAATAGGGAAAACTCAGTCAGCAATAACTCCTCAAAGGACAAGATATTGCATTGATCTTTATGATCAATGCAATGTCCACCCCCATGTAGGGATGTCCCTGAGAAAGCTACCTGTCCACTAACCATATGATTGGTGATATATAGATTCTCTTTACTGTTTGTATAAATCCTTGTGTAATGCAGCAGAATAGTTATCCAAGTGGAGTGGGGATGATGGACCTGTTGTCCGCATTTAAAAAGAAACAAAGTCCCTGTCCAAAAATCTGCTCATTAAAAAACACACATTCACCCATACATCTTCATTAACTTGTATAACCCTACGTTTGCACGCACATTCATCTCTACTTCTGCACGTTATGTCTGTACACTGAGCCACCTTTACCTCCGCATAAATATAAACTTTACCCATATGTCACTCTGCACATAATCATGTCTTTTTTCCCATATGTCTTCATTCGCTTGTTCAGGTGCGTACCCAAAATTTGATTCCTTTTATCTTCTTGTACATGTTCATCTATACATCAACATTCTGCACATACTCTTCCTTTTGCCCATATATATAATCATGTACATTTGTATGTAAACTCACATGTAAGCAATAACTCCCTTATACTCACATTAAACCTCTATATCGGGTCATCAACCTTGGCCCTCCTGATGTTTTTGGAACTACATTTCCCTTGAGGCTCTGCCAACCCGAATGCATCACGGGAGTAGTTCCAAAAAATGTAGGGGGCCTAGTTTGCCGACCCCCACTTTATATGGTTTAAAGTAACCAGCCTGTGTGCAGAGTGCCCATACTTCTGCTCTGCAGGGTATACATTTCATACAGTCACCCTGTGTAGAATCGCATTGTTTGAGGCTTGGGAGTGGTTAGCTTTGTCTTCTCCGCACCCTTTTGCCTTATTAATTATTTAAACATGATATGAGTAGTTGCAGTAAGTTAATATAGCTGACGGACTGTTTGCAAATGGTGTCTCTCTATCTCTGAGGAGGGGTTTTCCGCTTCAACTTTATAAAGTTTCATTATCATGCAAAAAGATATGGGAATTATTTCAGTTTTGCCTATTTATGTAAAAACGTGTATTCAAGGAATACCCTATTGAAAATTATATATGTTTATTGTAAAGATAGCCTTAAATTATTCTCTTTTTATTATGTGTATATCGAAGGTTCAGCTTTTTGCCTCACGTTTTCCTCAGGAATGCGCGCAGCTCCTGCTCTTTGGCTCAGGAACTCCCCTGAAGGTTTCTGTGCAATATGCTTTCCCACGCAACTTGCATGCGTAGGAACTGCAAATTACGCACTGCTACGGGACTTGCGCACTTCACGTATGCAAGTTTCGCAGCGCCTGCACAGAATGATTTGATGGATGCATGCACACATCAGATCCATCAGCTGCCTCTCTAATGTTGGGTTCACACCTGCACGTTTTTACGCGCACATTGCAGCGCGTTCACGTCCATAGCCTGCAGAGTGAACGTGCTGCAAATATGCCCCAAAGAAGCTCCAATACTTCTTTGGGCGTAGGACGTTTTACAGCGCGTTGCTGCGCGCTGTAAAACACCCAGGTGTGAACGGGTCCCATTTAGAAATCATGGGATTTCCGTGTCTCAGCATTTTACAGCGGGCAGGAGGAACGCACTGTAAAACGCTGAGGTGTGAACCCAGCCTTAGGCCACTGGCTACAGAGATTGATCTGAGAGAGGGTGATGGTGAAATCCCAGCTGCTGGTGATGCTGGGTGGGGTGGAAGAAACTCTTCCACTTCACCCAGCAATTTTACCAGTTTGGGGTGTGCATTCCTCACACAATGACCACTTTAAAAATCTAAAGTGGTCAGGAAGAGTCAGGGGTTCCTTTTTTAATTCTAAAGGTGTCCTGAAACTGATTTAATCTGTCTCTGTACATACAGCTATCTACACCCAAAAGATTACAAGAAATAGCGACTTGCAGCACATTAAATGCTGCGGTGGTCCCACAGATAAAAGTGAGAGAGATTGTCTTCTGGTGCTATTTTAATATGGACAATTGTAGTTCTTCCGAATTTCCAAAAAGAAAATGTTTTGACCGGTGTGTTGTTTTTTTTTTTTTTAAATTTTAGGGATACAGCAGGGCAAGAAAGGTTTCGGACAATCACCACCGCATATTACCGAGGAGCAATGGTAGGTTTCCTAATTAACTACTTAAACCAGAAATCTCAAACTCCAAAGAATCATGGGAGTTGTAGTTCACAAACATCTGGACATCTATCACATTTAAAGAAATTCTGGGAGGGTGAAGGTCAGAGTTTGAGATCCCTGCCTTAAACTCAAAAGATTGATTCACTATGAGATGAAACGTGAATACGTCCTAGTCTTTGCAGAATACTGATCTTCTGTTATTTATTACTCTACAAAAAGAAAGCCGGCAAAGTACGGCAGGAGGACAGACTTTAGTTTGTACGATCTACCTGAATTACACATGAGTAATCTGCAAATGCCTCAAACACACTTCTAGAAAAAGTTTTTTTTTTTTAGAAAGGCTTACTTTTTAAAAAAGCATTTATACTTTCAAAATAGACTATAAAGTGTAATAGTTTTAAATGGCATATTCAATGCTTTCTTCTCAAAACGTAATATAGTCTATATTTAACAAACTGACAAGGAACAAGGTCCACATTGCATATATTATTATCCTTTATGTACCACCACATATTCCGCAGCGGTTTGCAAGATCAGTGTACAAAGGGTTGATGCATTAGAATACCACACATGAATGATATGACCTGATTCAGGGGGACCCTGTTCCCAAGGGAACTTGCAATCTATTAGAAATACAAGTATTTTGTGAGGTAGTCTCATCCATATCGTTAGGTGTCTTGCCTGAGTGGGACAGTGTCCTCTTTCCATGATTGTAGAGCAGTGACTTGGTGGTTAGGTTGAACCCACTTCTCGTAAAGTCGAGCCTTGCTTCTCCATAGTTGTATTGGAGGGATGTGCTGAATGTGATTTTGACTTGCTTTTCCACAGTCGAAGGGCAGAGACGTTACCACTGGACTCCACAGACGATATTGGGCAGTATTCCAAAGTTGATGCTAACTTAACCAGAGCTGTTGTAAACGTTAAATCTCCATAGGCTATAATGGCTCTGGGAAGTTTACAACAGCTCTGGTTAAGTTAGCACCAACATTGTAATATAGCCCATTGTGTGGTAGGCAAGTATGTACTGCTAGGTTTCTTGCCCAAGGACACTTACTGGAGAGGTGCTCTTGAAAGATGCCTCTAAAATGGCAAAAGCAATGTCTACAACTTGTTCCTATCTCAAACCTGCTTTTTTAAGCCTTTCATCTTCTAAATGAGGAATATGTAAGAAAGACGATAATGTAACCTTACACTCAAGTTCTCTCCGTTGTAAAGTAAGTCCAAAGAGGATTTTTTTATACGTGTTGTGTGACATGTTTGTCCTGTTTTTGAAAAAATTGTTTTTTTTTTAGGCCAGTTGTTGTAAAGCTTTGGTCAGGAAAACTAATCCTGTTTATGAGGTCTAACCAGATAATTGGTATGAATGAACCCAGTGATTACAAACCTGTGTTGGTCCACACATATGCAGGTCATCATTTATCCCTTTTACTGCCAAAACCGTGTATACACAACTGTGCATCAGTTACACTATGAAAAACAAAAATTGGCCATTTGCATACCTTTTTAATGTCAGATTAATTTTCTACCGGAACAGAAATTAAATACCCAGTGGGCTTTCACTCCTGTCACCCTGTATTACTTTAAAGAAGCTACATGGGGCTACTCCCACACTCATTTTACCAAATGGTTCAACAGGCTTTTCGGCTGCATTAAAACAGCCAGGGGCGGGACAGAATACAGGGAGAGCTCTGGTGTCACTCACTGCTGTACAGGGTTATGATTCAGGGCGTTATAATTGCATCTGCACTTTACAGGGATTTTCAGCAAAGTGTTACTGTAATTTCCATATTCAGGCCCACATACAGATATTTTTAAATTTTTATTTTTTTGGAAGCTGCACTGCTAATGATCTTGACAGGCTTACAGGCTGTTTTTGTCGATATGCTGCTAATACAGAACCTTTGTGAAATTGTGCAAGATAAAGTGACACCAGCTAGTGTTTTAGAACATTTAATCCAAGCAATATTTCAGTAAAGTATCAACAAATGATAAATTAAAAGAGCAAATCTACATTAATTTTAATCTATTAACAATTTTTATTCAAAATAGCGGATTGATGATTTTTTTTTCTTTATCAGGAGGATGATTGTGCATTGACTGACGTTTAGTTATAAACCACATGTGATAATATTCATTTCTCGTTATCAGGGTATTATGTTGGTATACGATATCACCAATGAAAAGTCTTTTGACAACATAAAAAACTGGATCAGAAATATTGAAGAGGTATGTATGGATTAAAAAAAATCCTGATTACATTCTACAAAACCCTCATGGCAAAAAAAAACGATGAAGTCTCCTTGAAGGGCTAGTAAGTGGCTAGTACAGGTGGGGCTATTTAAAACCTTTCAATACTTTCCAGGGTTGACCAAAATGTAGAACCTTGGCCATTATTGATCCACAAATACCATGATGCTCCAAAGGTTAGAAAATGTTTATGGTAGCTGTAGCTTTCCACAAGCTGGGGCTCTCTGGCTTTACTGTTTAGCAGGAAATCTGATGTGCTCAATTTGAGCGACCACTATCCAGGATTGGAATCCCTTTCACTATCCCTACGTGCACTGGAGAGCTTCATCAGCTTTCCAGAACAGAATGGTCATGATATCTAGTGTCACCTTTTAATGTTGTTTTGTATCTGTTTGTATCTTGTTTAATGTATATGTATGCTCAAACTCCCCAAGTAATTGTGTTTCTAAGTAGATAGGAACTTTGCTTATACATTAACATTTGAATGCCTTCAAGATAGGAAAGTACAAGGTTTTGTAATAAAGAAAATGGATCATTGCAGATTTTTGCTTGTTGGTTTTATATTTTCTCCAGAATACAAAGTTTAACAGTTACTGTTGAATAGAGATTGGATCAAAGAAAGTCTTCTAGGTTCACAACTGGCTCTAGTTGATTGATTGACATCATTACAATTCATTTTTGTTTCCTAGCATGCATCCGCTGATGTTGAAAAGATGATCCTCGGGAACAAATGCGATGTCAATGAAAAACGTCAAGTGTCCAAAGAGAAAGGCGAAAAGGTGGGAAAAGACTGTTTTTTTAAAATCAAAACGCACACTCGTACATTCTGACATTGCTTCCGTATTTGATAAAGCGGATACCAGGTATGAGAATGCTGGAAATGGAGCGTTTTAGAGACCCTCAGTAGCTTGTCCTGCAATGAGTGCCTACTCAGGTCTCAAATAGGTTTTAGAGGTTGTACTCGGTCGCTTTGCTCTGGAAAAATAAATTTTACAATCATGTAGACCTCTGGAGATCTACAGGATAGAATGACATATAAGGATATCATTGGAAAAGCCAGAAAAAGACTTTTCCAATGATGCCAAACATGATCAAGTATATGTAAAAATAAAATAACAAATACAATCGTTATTTAATTATTTTTTTTTCCTCTAAGGCAGCACCATTATTCAGTTTACAATTGTAAAGAGTGCAGCATCACTGTTCAATCTCCTCATTTCCCACACTGCCAGAAAGTGTGAAACTGATGATGCAACACATTTACATCGACCACATAGACTGCGACCCTGTATTGAGGAGAGGCAGGGGTCTTTGGAAGACTGCACCTTTGATTTCTATTCCACACAAGTAGTGTCATTGGAAAGGTCAAATTCTGACCTTTCAAACAATACTAAATATGACCATGTTAGTCTAGGGTCAAACAAACACATTTTTCCCATCGACTGTTAAAAAGTGCATCCGAACGCGTTGATGTATTTTTTATTTTGTTTTGTACGGTAGACGCAAAAGTTGTCAAACGATGCGCATTTTCGTACATGTTTTTTTACGGATCGTCAATAAAACACTTTTTGCGTCTGGATGTTATGTAGGCCGGACATTAGCAGCATCTGACGTCTCCTAATCACGCACAGACGCCGCTATGCGGACGCAGCGCACTCTGTACGTCAGTACTAGCTGTTCCACGTTGTCGTAAAAATGCTTATGTTTGCTGCTTGCGTTGCGCGGCCGAACTTTCGTGCGGCCGTACTTCGTATATTGCCCGTCATTTGGTGCTGCTACTACGGCCGTGATAAAGTGCGGCTCAACGCACGTTCAAAATTAGTAAGTCTGACCCCAGCCTAAGGTGTAAAAATTTATTTTCTGTTTTGTTTTGTTTTTTTCCCCCCCTCTGTTCTAAGGCCGAGGCATTATGTGCTTTTATTCATAAAGCAAGCAATATCCATGCACTCTTTTCCCATACCTTGAGTGAGGAGGTGATGGTGCGTTGCGTTTATTACTTTATGGTTCTTCTAAAATACAAGCTCTGCTGCGAGGGGAGTGGGGGTTCTTTGACACCCCGCATGTTCAATTTAGGTGTCCTTGGACAGGACATATTCTGGTCTTTCTAATGATGCCAAACAACCAACCAAGAAAAGAAAAAACCCGCCCACCCCTTGTTTTGTTTTTTCTCAAAGCAAAGCAAGTTTTGACATCAAATTGAAAAATTTGCGAAAATAAAGTGGCAAGAAAGTCACATCTTGAAAAAGATCCTCAGCCGCAGCTGTATTTTGATGCCCAAAATATGGGTTGTCTCTGTTCAAAATGGAGCATCGTTTTCCATAGCTAGGGTCAGGTTACTATTAGCGCTTGTTTTTAGGGTTAACCTAAGCCCTAACATTCTGCTCCAGGTTTGCTTTTCCATTTTAAGTCAATAGATTGTGTGCTCTGAAGGCATGGCTTAACAAATTTACATCCTGCTTGGGCAACAGTAAGAAAATCTAGGAGACAAAGTTTTGTAAACAGATTTGTGTCAAATAAGCCAGAGTTCAATATTTATCACATTTTTTTTTGTGGCACAAAGGCCTTTACTGCCTTTATGGCGATAATGCAGACCCTGTTTGACATTTTGTAGGATAAGGCGATAAGGCACATCATCTGTAGTTTGGAACTTTTAATTTCTAAAAAATATCTATAAAAGATAAAGGTTGTGATAAACGTGCTCTTTTTGTTGACGGGGGGGGGGTGCACTTGTTCATGAAAGGGCTGAAAGAACAGCAGTACAATGTGAGGTGAAGAGACTTTTTATATTGAGTAGGAGTTTAAACTAGAGATGTCCCGATGTAGGATGATCTGTAGGATGATCCGTAGGATCAAGATTGGGACCCACTTTTGTCATTATTGTACGATACGCTTTTTCAAGTCTGTCTGACCGTATCGAGACTTCCAGCTGCAATCCTGCATCCTAGGCTGTGAGTCTCCCAGCTGCAGTCTGCATTCACTCTCAATGTATTCCCTGCCTGCAGTATGACCAACGAGCAGGTAGGGAAGATGGAAAAAGTGAATGTCAAGGCTCCCTGATTGGCGAGGGAGCTGCTGGTCCGGCCACACATTTTCAGACCTCTGATCAAATCCAGGTTGTGAAGTATTTGGGATCAGCTGATACCGCACAACCTGTATTGTATCCGGGGCCTACTTTAAATACAATGTTACTAAATGGTAAAAAGGGAGTTTTCACTCAACATTCGGGTGTGCCTGGGCATACCCCCTGTGCACGCCTATGAGACCACTGCATATCAAACTTTATAATGCCATGGCAAACTGACAAGGTTGTAAATTTGTCATAGTGGTCCCCCCCCCCCCCCGCCTACATTTTAGGTGTCCCTTTTATCTGGTTCATGATGAATAGCATAAAAACAGAGTACAGGCTTGTTATTCCTAAAGACAAAATGTGCATTTTGTGCAAAATCCTTTTAAACATGTTTTTAATTAAAAACAAGTTCCATGGGTGCACACCCTAATGTAACGGGCTGCGCACGCCAGTGACTGGTCTAATGCATTTTATCGATGTTCAGCGGATGGAGCAGATTTATTTGAAATATTGAAAGGTTGTTTTGTCAAGCACAATTTGAACAAATAGCCTAACCAAGGACTCGTGCAAAATTTAATTTTTCTCATCCTAGCAGATTCTTCTAGTTTCCAATACAGCCTAAAAGCCACTTAACCAATAGCATAAACACAGTGAAGCCTTGGTTGTATCATAACGTCACAGAACAGGTTTCATAGCTCCTATAAAATGTGTTGCGAAGCTGGGTTTTGTTTTAAGAATATGAAAATATGCTATACACTAGAATTAAATTTTATTTTAAATAATAAAGTTTTATAGGGGTGATATAAAAAGTTGCTTTAACTGCCTATGGTCCAATGGTTTTGATTTAATGTCATTACAGTCTGGTTCCCGGATGCAGAATGAATATCCCACAGAATAAAGTTTTTTGTAACGGGATCTTTAAAACCGTTTGTTCAACAGCAGGGACTCTTCCTGCATTTTAACAGATTAAACCTTTAGCTTGTGACTGGAAGTTTATTTTTAATTTTTTTTTCTCTTGCAGTTGGCTTCGGAGTATGGAATTAAATTCATGGAGACGAGTGCAAAAGCAAATATCAACGTAGAAAATGTAAGAACGTGATCTCTGATCTTTCCTTTGTTTCACTTTGCATATATTTTCCATTACGAAGCTGCTATGTGTTGCGTCCCTGTATATTCGACATATGTAGGGCTTACCAGCTGGTAGCCACTTCAAATCAGTAGATGTCAGTCTGATGTTTTGGAACTATATTTCCCTCAAGGCGCTGTCAAATGAGAGGCTGTATATCGTGAGAGATGTAGTTCCGAAACATCTGGAGGGAGTTGAACGCTTGTCCTAGAGTATGTCAGTAAAAATATAGATTTGCTAGTATGGATGACGCACCTTCTGTTCTTGCCGTCCAGACCTGTGTCAGGAGGTCATATGTAGTATATTGTGCTTGTTCAGCTTAACATGTGAGATATTCACGATTCCCGTAGACGGGGCAGAACAGACCTTGTCAAATACTCGGTGCCCGTTAATTACTGATCTTAACCCCTTCGCTGCTGAGCCATTTCACCCCTGTGTACGGAGCTCCTTTTTACCATTTCGTGCTAATCATGTTTACTGTATATTTCACTTTTTGTGTAAAAAAAAAAATAAAAAAATACATTTTTCAAAAAATCCTTTTTCCCCTTTTCCATTGTATGTAATGCATAAAATTAGTATGTCCGAAATGATGAACATGGAACAGCTTTTCATTTTCTAAACCACAAAAAATTTCCCAAATAAACAAAATGACCTCAATGACAAATTTAACTTATTAAAACATCATATTTAATAAAAATTTAATTTTCACACTAGGTCAAGATTTACGTAGCATAATTTCATATTTTTTAGGAGTAAATTTTTTGAACTGTACATATATCCCTCCTAATAAAATAACAGATTCAATGTGTTTTGCATAGATCGAGTTTAGGCGGCATTGGAGGCGCTAATATGTACCCTTGCGCAAGATAACTTTAGAGATGCTTTTTACGGAGGTTTTTGAAAGTTCGAATACCTTCAATTAAATGGCTCTAGCTCAACAGGGAATTTAAAATAGTCCACATGAAGTAGAATTTAAAAAACAAAACACCAAATTACACAAGTTGCAGCACTTCGTTTTTTTTTGTGTTTTTTTTTATGATCGCTTTAAGAAACCACTCATTTGTTTCATCTGGATGTCTAGTTTCTCCAGATGTATACTTTATGCAACCTATCGCTAAACGTAGTGTGCTCAATCTAGGGGGACTCGGCCCACTGAAAGTGGATCTCCTTTTTATCTGAAGGGTTGGGGCTTTGAAAACCGTACCATTCTTTGGTTCAATTCAAAGATTTTTGCATGTCACCAGACTTAATTTAAATTAATGATATTAAATTTAATAAATCCACATTAAAACTTTTATGATCTCTAGTGCGTACATTCATGTGTAAAATTTGTGGATACATACGCACGTTTTCAAGTTGCAGAAGACCTTTACATATCCCAGTAATTCAGAGAACTCTGCGGCTATAAACTTTATTACTTGCTGTGTGGAGGCTTTTAATCTCATTGTTTTGCCCTCCACCACATCTTAAATGAGTGTGTGCATATATACAGTATATATATTTATCATCGATAATGGCTCAGATGGAGCCTAAACACCAGTCTGTTTTATATGTTGACTAAATAAAAGCGATGATTTAAATGATGTCTCCTCTATGGAGTTGTATGTTTTTGGACGCTGCATCCAGACACATGTACAGCTATTTTGTGTGTGTGTGTCTTTGTAATCTGTTATTTTTTTTTATTTTTAAGTGCAGAAAAACAACGCATTATAGAGAGCCTTTAACATGCAAAGGAAAATACAAATTATTGCAAAATGAATGTGAATAATAAGTTTCATTTAACATTTTTGGAGGCAGGATCCATGGATGTAAGCTCCTATGAGCAGGGCCCTCTACACCTCTTGATTCCATCCTATACCCATTTATCTGTATCTTGTTTCCTTTGGTTATCGTAAAGTGCTGCGGAAACTGTTGGCGCTATATAAATGATGATAATAATAATGTCTTTGAAGGCATCCTGTCTGTGATGTGCCTCAGCCTCACATTAACAGCCCCCCCCTTGTCCTCAGAGCAGACACAGCATAGCTGGCAGGAGGTCAGTGATAAATCATTAGTTCCTTGTCACTGAGAGTCCAGAGGTTACTGCTTGTCCTGATAGTGGCAGCAGCTCCAAGCATGCAGTTTAACCCTTTGTGTGCAGAAATAAATACGTGTAGCAGCTCCTGCCCCTTTCCAATTGCAATTATCTCCAGCTAAGCAGCATTGAAAGAGTGCTCGCTCAATGTCAGCTGGGATCATCAATTTTTGGCTGACCTTTTCGGCTGGTGTTTTCTTTCGGGCCAAAACCGATGGCCAAAATTCCGTTGAATCACTACTCTGAAGTTTTGTGTTTTAAGTTAAAAACAATATTCCACAAGTTGTTGCGTCCTAAATTTTTATGACCGAATTTTTAGTAACTCCTCCTTTTGATTCATCTGGGTGTCAAGCCTCTCCAGATACAGTCAGGTCCAGAAATATTGGGACATCGACACAATTCTAACATCTTTGGCTCTATACACCACCACAATGGAGTTGAAATGAAACAAACACAATGTGCTTTAACTGCAGACTGTCAGCTTTAAATTGAGGGTATGTACATACAAACTCAGGTGAACGGTGTAGGACTTACAGCAGTTTGCAGATGTGCCTCCCACTAGGTAAGGGACCAAAGGTAATGGGACAATTGGCTTCTCAGCTGTTCCATGGCCAGGTGTGTGATATTCCCTCATTACCCCAATTACAATGTGCAGATAAAGGCCCAGAGTTCATTTCAAGTGTGCTATTTGCATTTGGAATCTGTTGCTGTCAACTCTCAAGATGAGATCCAAAGAGCTGTCACTATCAGCGAAGCAAGTTATCATTAGGCTGAAGAAACAAAACAAACCCATCAGAGAGCTAGCAAGAACATTAGGTGAGGCCAAAACAACGGTTTGGAACAGTCTCAAAAAGAAGGAACGCACCGGTGAGCTCAGCAACACCAAAATTCCACGGAAAACAACTGTGGTGGATGACCAAAGAATTCTTTCCCTGGTGAAGAAAACACCCTTCACAACAGTTGGCCAGATCAAGAACACTCTCCAGGAGGTAGGTGTATGTGTGTCAAAGTCAACAATCAAGAGAAGACTTCACCAGAGTGAATACAGAGGGTTCACCACAAGATGTAAACCATTGGTGAACCTCAAAAACAGGAAGGCCAGATTAGAGTTTGCCAAACAACACCTAACAAAGCCTTCACCGTTCTGGAACAAAATCCTATGGACAGATGAGACCAAGATCAACTTGTACCAGAGTGATGGGAAGAGAAAAGTATGGAGAAGGAAAGGAACTGCTCATGATCCTAAGCATACCACCTCATCAGTGAAGCATGGTGGTGGTAGTGTCATGGCGTGGGCATGTATGGCTGCCAATGGAACTGGTTCTCTTGTATTTATCGATGATGTGACTGCTGACAAAAGCAGCAGGATGAATTCTGAAGTGTTTCGGGCAATATTATCTGCTCCCATTCAGCCAAATGCTGCAGAACTCATTGGACGGCGCTTCACAGTGCAGATGGACAACGACCCAAAGCATACTGCAAAAGCAACCAAAGAGTTTTTGAAGGGACAGAAGTGGAATGTTATGCAATGGCCAAGTCAATCACCTGACCTGAATCCCATTGAGCATGCATTTCACTTGCTGAAGACAAAACTGAAGGGAAAATACCCCAAGAACAAGCAGGAACTGAAGACCGTTGCAGTAGAGGCCTGGCAGAGCATCATCAGGGATGAAACCCAGCGTCTGGGGATGTCTATGCGTTCCAGACTTCAGGCTGTGATTGGTTGCAAATCCATTGCAGTCAAAGTATTAAGAAGGGAAAGTTTGATTTTATGATTATTCTGTTCCATTACCTTTTGGTCCCTTTAACAAGTGGGAAGCACATCTGTAAGTCCTACACCGTTCACCTGAGTTGGATGTACATACCCTCAAATTAAAGCTGACAGTCTGCAGTTAAAGCACATGGTTTGTTTCATTCCAACTCCATTGTGGTGGTGTATAGAGCCAAAGATGTTAGAATTGTGTCGATGTCCCAATATTTCTGGACCTATGTTAATTCGCTCATGAGCTAGAGCCACGTAATTGCAGGAATGCCTACTTCCAAAAAAAACCCTCAACTTTTGCCCTGAATTTGTGCTTGGTCAACAATTAATTATGTAGTGAATTTACATTCACTGAAATTAGTTAGTTGGATTGGTACATGGGGTGACCATGTGAGCAATAACGCCACGTCAAGTCCCCAACAATGTTTCTGACCATTTACATACCTTTTCATATCCCTTTCGCTCACAGAATCACATACCATTCACTTTATTCACGCCGCAGTCAAATTTGTCTTAAGAGCCTTCTTTCTACATTTGATGTACGGAGGACATCCGATTGGACGTTGGGAAAACTATTTTATTCTATGTGGGGTGAATTCTATTCTAACTGGGAATGGATTGTATGATTGTGCTGGTGTGCATTGTGATTGGTGGGTTGTTTTTCATAAATCTCATATTTACAAAGTTCCACAGAACCAGTGGCATACCTCAACTGACAAGCAAATTCAGGCCTGTCATGCTACCTACTAATAATGTGGCTTTGTATGGTAAATCCTTATAGCAGGTGGGGAGGCAAAGATTGGGTTTCTTTGCAACGCCAGTGGTGTGTGCATACCAGACGCCTTTTACATGGGGAAGCCTTTTTCTCTGTTAGAGGAAGGATGTCGGCAAAGTGACTACTTCACAACATTGCCACATCTCCACTTCGTGACCAAAAGGGGACATTCTCTACTGGGCAGAGCAGGCTCTGGATAACGGATTCCTGAAATATCGGGAACGTTCTCCTCTGGACATGGGGTAGCCTTATACAGAATAAATGTGTTGAGCATTGAAATCTGTAGGAGCTAGGCGACCAGCTTCTTATACCATGCGTAGCTTTTGCAAGCAAAAGCATAGGGTATAACCTTCTGGTCAGACCTGTCTACCCCTCTCGTGTAATGGTTATAATCCTGAACACAGCGGTTTCAGGATTTGGGGCATCTGCCCCCCCCCCCCAACGCAATCTGCAGATGTGTTCTCGTCATTTGTTGACAGCATGTGCACATCCTTTTTGTACGGGAACTTCACAGCCAGCAGTTCAGCGTATTGTAGGGCTGATGTCTTACCTCTTTTTAATTTCTAAGCAAATGTTTTGGAAAGTTTTTTTTTTCCTTTTTCCTGTTGGCACTGATTGTGTCACAGGTTTCAGTGCCATTGCTGTACAAACTTTTGTACAGCAAAAGGCACACCAGTGTCAAAGTTATCTGTGCAAACACTGTAACCTTGACCAAATAGTGGATGGACTAGGTCCCACACTACTTTCTTGCTCATGGATAAAAAGGGGGGACAGTCAGCAGGAGCCAGCTCTGAGTCCTTGCCATTGTATACACGAAAGCGATATCTGCATCCACTGGAGCTCTTGTACAGCTTGTAAAGCTTTATGGCATAGTGTGCTCTCTTTGAAGAGATGTATTTCTTGAAAGCAATACTGTTATAGCTGACTATACTAAACCTGTGCTATCACTTTAACTAGTGGCTCCGCCCAGGATGACACAGGTCAGAGGGCACAGCAGCCATCTTCAGGGTCAGTCAGTGTGATGCAGTAATGAAGGCAGATGCATGATCCTGTGTTCCTGTAGTTATCCAAGCCTGTATATAACAGTAAGTGTCCTGCAATAAAGCAATGGTGAACCTGACAGCCCAGCCTCATATCTGAACAAGCAGAGATCATAACAGTGGCGACGAGAATGAGATTTGTAAAGGTCTGCTCAGCCTGAAGTAAGAAAAAAAAAAAAACAGGGATTGAAAGCCAGATAAAGCACACACTGCCATCCAGCAGCAAGATCATGGCACTGATAGGCACATTAACTGAGTTTGATGGAGAGAAAACTTCCTGGAGCTCCTGGGCTGAGAGATTAGAGCAGTACTTCAGTGCTAACACCATACCCCCTGAGAGACAGGTTGCAGTGTTTCTCACAGCCGTGGGGGCTAACACATATGACACTCTAAGAGACCTTCTGTTCCCTGAGAAACCAGCAAGCAAAGCTCTACAGGAACTCCTGAAACTATTAGAGGATCACTTTCAGCCAAAACCGCTGGAAATTGCAGAAAGATTTCGTTTTTATCAACGGCAGCAGCAGCCGGGCGAAGATATTAAAGCCTATGTGGTGGCCCTTCGCAAATTGGCCTCCACCTGTTCGTTTGGGGAGTACCTACCGACAGCTTTGAGAGACAAGTTTGTCCTGGGACTGAATAGTGAAACGATTCAAAGGAAACTTCTGACAGAAAAGGGACTCACCCTTACAAGCGCAGTTGAGATAGCATCAGTCATGGAGATGGCTGTCAGGGATACGGAGGAATTGCACCCTCAGATTCACAAAGAAGGGGTGAAAGAGGACGTTTTCAGAACCGCAGTTGCTACAGCCAACTGGAGATACAGACCCAAACCCACGCCAGCTTGTTACCGGTGCAGTAATACAGACCACGACTCCAAAATCTGTCGGTTTAAGGATCAACCTTGTCATCAATGTGGAAAAATGGGCCATCTCCAACGGGTTTGCCGTAATAGGAATGTACGAGGACAAAAGCCGCAGTACCCTAAGAAGAAGACGTACAAGGTACAGAAATTGACATCATCTTCATCTGACTCAGACAACGATGAGGCATTACATAGTTTATCTATACATCGTATACACTCGTCACACCCTGCAATGACAGTACAAGTAACCATTGAAGGGAAGAGACTAAAGATGGACGTTGATACAGGAGCTGCAGTGTCAGTTATCACACAAAAACAGTGGAAACATCTTCAGATCCAGGCAACTGTGCGCCCCACTCCAATAAAGCTGCAGACCTACTCAATGCAAGTACTCCATCCACTTGGTTTTGCAAAGGTAAAGGTATCATACAAGGGCCAGACAAAGAGACTACCACTATATATCCTGAGAAACGGAGGACCGCCTCTCTTTGGCAGAGATTGGATCACTCATCTGGGAATGCCAGATATCATCAAGAATCCTTGCAACACCCTGACAGTTCCGTCAGGACATGATGATGGATGGGTGGAATCCTTAAAACAGCGTTTCCCTGAGGTTTTCGTTGACGAGTTAGGGAAAATCAAAAATGACTGTGTGAGGCTCAAGTTGAAACCGGATGCTCATCCCAAATTCTTCAAGGCTCGGACAGTACCGTTTGCCCTTAGAGCGGGAGTGGACGCTGAACTAATCCGGCTAGAAGAACAAGGTGTCATTTCCAAGGTAGAGCGCAGTGCTTGGGCATCACCTATTGTTCCAGTAAAGAAATCAAATGGTGAATTGCGCATCTGTGGGGATTTTCGCATGGTGCTGAATAGCCAACTGGAGGTTGACCAGTATCCTCTACCCAGAGTAGATGACATTTTCGCTTTACTTGCTGGGGGACAAAAGTTCACCAAGATTGATCTACGACAAGCTTACTTACAGTTTGAGGTCCACCCCTCTCTCGAAAATACCTCACCATTAACACTCACAGGGGTTTGTACGAATACAATCGAATGGTGTTTGGCATTGCATCTGCACCAGCCATCTGGCAAAGAAAGATGGATGAAATTTTAGCAGACATTCCCTTCACTCAGTGTCTATTAGACGACATGCTCATCACTGGTCGCACGGACCAAGAACACAAGCAGAATGTAGAGCTCGTTTTACAAAGACTTCAGGACCAAGGTCTCAAGGTAAATTTGACAAAATGTAAATTCATGGTGCCTAAATTGGAGTTTTGTGGCCACTTAGTAGATGCAGAGGGCATTCATACTGTTGAAGACAAGGTCGATGCTTTAGTCAAAGCTCCAGCCCCAACAAGTGTCCATCAACTACGATCCTACCTTGGCCTGCTTAACTACTATAATAAATTTCTTCCAGACCTTGCTCATACATTGTTTCCACTGCATAAACTCCTGGAGAAACACTCCAGGTGGGACTGGTCAGCTAAATGTCAACATGCTTTTGAGTCCTCTAAACGGAAACTGTTAGCGTCACGTATGCTTGTGCACTACGACCTCCAGAAGCCTCTCACCCTGGCTTGTGATGCCTCTCCTTATGGTCTGGGCGCTGTTCTTTCCCACATCCTACCGGATGGCTCTGAGAAACCGGTGGCCTTCGCCTCCAGATCCTTGACGAAGACAGAGAGCAATTACTCTCAAATTGATAAAGAGGCACTTGCATTGATATGGGCAATTCGGAAGTTTCACCTTTACCTGTATGGTAGAGAGTTTACCATATTAACGGATCATAAACCGCTTCTTCAAATTTTTAGCCCTGACAAAGGAATCTCTCAGACAACTGCAGCCCGTCTCCAGCGCTACGCCCTGTTCTTGGGAGCATACAGCTACCGCATACAGTATCGAAGTCATGATGACAATGCAAATGCAGATGCAATGTCCCGTCTCACAGAACTGCCTCTAGAGTCGACACCATCAGTCAAGAGTTGTAGGTACACCACCTCACACCTCCTTACTTCCAGAGAGATAGCAGCCCATACTGTGAAGGATACCCTTCTGACAAACGTGCTTACCTTTATACGAGACGGCTGGCCTGCGACGGTATCACAGGAACATGAACCTTACTACAGGAAGCGAATGGAATTGTTTGTGAAGGATAATTGTGTCTTATGGGGAGACCGAGTGGTCATTCCAAAAACCCTCCAGAGACACATCTTGGACTTGCTACATACCGGTCACCCTGGAACCACGCGGATGAAACAGAAAGCAAGGGGCTATGTGTGGTGGCCGAACATAGATGCAGATATCACGGCATATGTCAATGCTTGTGTAGGATGTGCACAAACTGCCAGAGACCCTCCTCGAGGATGCATTCAACCCTGGACTTGGCCCACGGTTCCCTGGTTTCGCCTTCACTTGGATTTTGCGGGTCCCATAAGGGGACAAACCTTCTTGATTATAATTGATGCCCACTCAAAATGGCCAGAGGTCATTCCAGTTACCCAGCTGACTACAAAGGCAACAGTTGCCATATTATTGCATCTTTTTGCTTCGTTTGGGTATCCCAGGGAGATTGTCACAGATAATGGTGCCCAATTCACAAGTCAGGAGTTCCAGAGTTTTGTTACGGTGCATAATATCAAGCACAAATTAACCGCCCCCTATCACCCAGCCACCAATGGGCAAGCAGAGCGGTTTGTACAAACTTTCAAGAACTATTTCAAGGCCTCAGTGGCTGTGACTAGCCAGAGGTCCATATCGCCTCAGCAGTTAGACTCTTTCCTGTTTACTTACAGAACTACACCACATGCCACCACTGGTACGACACCAGCTGAGCTTATGTTGGGAAGACAGCCATGGACTGCTTTTGACATGCTTCACCCTCAGACCGTTCATGAACATGTATTACAATCCCAAGAAAAGATGGTGAAGTCCAAAGAGTCTCCTGTTTTTGCAACCCACCAGGAGGTCTGGACTCGATCGTATGGATCTGCCAACAGTCGGTGGCTGCCTGCTACCGTTGCAGAATCTTTGGGACCCAAGATGTACAGAGTCCGCCTGGAAGATGGTTCCATTACCAGACGACATGTAGACCAGCTACGGTCTCGTTTACGGGTGCCTGAACCCTTAACGTCCCCAACGCTACGGGGTCCGGTGTCCACATCTAATGCGTCGGAGGACATCTGGAATGGTGTCTGGGTTGACTCGGAAACTTTGGACTCGTCTCCTGTGGGTATTTGTGACTCTGGTTCAGAGGTTCCCCCTGACCCCTCTGTACCCTCCTTGACCCCACCAGTTGATCTTTCATCCAATCCTACTGCCTCCAACACCCCGCCTGCTGGTGGACGTCCCCAACGTCACCGACGCCCTCCTGACCGCTTACTTCTTCAAGAACGGATAAGAGACTTCCGTCGGTCCTCGCGTAGGGCCCAGAAAGATGTGGATGATGATTTGGCCCCGCAATTTTCTTCAGAAGACTAGTCATCAGTTTTTCAGTGACACTCTCCAAGTTCCTCAGATGAACTGTGTTCGATTGTTCTGGTTGTTGATTTGTTACTAGGTTTTTGTTATGTTGTTCTGGTTTTGTTTTTGGGGTGGGGAGGAAGGTGTTATAGCTGACTATACTAAACCTGTGCTATCACTTTAACTAGTGGCTCCGCCCAGGATGACACAGGTCAGAGGGCACAGCAGCCATCTTCAGGGTCAGTCAGTGTGATGCAGTAATGAAGGCAGATGCATGATCCTGTGTTCCTGTAGTTATCCAAGCCTGTATATAACAGTAAGTGTCCTGCAATAAAGCAATGGTGAACCTGACAGCCCAGCCTCATATCTGAACAAGCAGAGATCATAACAAATACATCCCTTGAAAAATAGCAAGAACTCATTGACTGACAGGTTTTGGCCCGGAGTGTAAAACTCTGCAAATCTTACAATCAAATGGTCAAGAACAGGCCACAACTTATAAAGTTGGTCATGGTCTGGGTGGTCACGGGGCAAAGCATTTGCGTTATCGTTGTAATGCAAATGTTGTAGGAGTAGTAAGTATCTATCCTTGCTCATAGTAGCAGGGACGATCGGGATGGCCTGGGTACTTACATTTTTCCCGTATGAGCATATGCTGAGTTTTTGCACAGTGAGGCACAAGAACTTCCTCATCTCTGGCGAATTGGTCAGGGGTCCATTAGTGAGCCCTGACATGGACCCCCAAATGACCCTGAGAATATTGTTAATATAATGTTAAATAAATTGGTCTGCTGAACAATAAATTCCAAGATCCCATCGTCTAAAAACAACTGAAAATAAGTAATGGGTTCGAAATTAACGGTGTCCACCAGGATTGCCAGAAAAGTGCGGCATTCCTGGCTGGGCCACATTTGGGAAGGTCCAATCACATCCTTGTTCAGGCCCCGCTACAGCCTGTGTGCCAGATACTCCTGCAGTGGGTTGCTGCAGGTTCAGGCAGTACAACTGCAGAAATTGTGGTTGCAGCACTGCCACAGGAGCAACCTGGGATCTCCGTGAGGCCACGCCGTGGCTCATCACATTGTTCCTCTTCATCACTCGAACTGTCACTTTGGAGGTTAGTGAATAACCACCTATCTTGCGGCTGAATTTACCTTGCTCCTCCGGGTGGTGCCTGAAAAATGACATCATCGTGTACCAGCGTGATGATGATGTATGTGCTCCAGGAGTGGTCCCACAGAACCGTTTGACTTCAAGGAAGTCAGACCACCACGGAACTCCCACCGGAGCGGAGGTGATTTCCTCTCAATCTGTGAAGGCATGTTGTGGGAAGGCCTAGGACATTCCCCACACGTCTTCTGCAGTTAAGGGGTTAAACAAACTCTTTACACATCCTGACCACTTTTATTTTTTTTGAAAGGTCCAGGATATGAGAAATGAGGTTGCTGTCAGCAGCCTCTGGCAAATTATTTAAGGGCAAAAAAAGGACACTCTACTTTTCAGTAGACTGTACCTTTTTAAAGACTATTGTTGGTGATGGTGAAAAACCAGTGAAAGTCCATGATAAACTGCTCTTATCAGTATTTATAGCCAATTGATAAGCTTGGATGTGTTGGTTTCCTCATCTAGTTGGTTTCCCCAACTTTTGGGGAGGGGCGATGGTGCAACGCAAAAGATTGAATTAAAGGGGGATGCATTTAGTGCAATTAAACCATTAGAAGACAAATTTACTAATGAGGGAAGCCCAAAAGACCAAATGGTACAAGGTGGATCTAAATTAGGTGGAATGTGTCATAAAAAAAAAAAAGAGGGAGAGGTGAAGCGCCCACCGGAAAAGTGTCTATCCCACTCGCTGAATGCTGTGTATGGGGGTTTCTCTAAATACCCGAGTGGCAATTGAATGAACAGGAATACAACACAGCGCTTAAAAAGACCAAAGTCCAAATAGGACAGTGGGGTAGACACCCAATATGTCCACAGGCAGAAGTCGCTATCTTTAGGAGTAGATCTTCTCAAAAGTACAGATGCAGTATGAACTGTAAGGAGGAAACACAAAAAGGAGGGACCAAAATTGCGCAGTATGTCAGTACTCAGAATGAAAGTAATGCGTATTGGTGGTAAACTCACATTCTGTGGAGCCTACAACCGGCTCTTAGGAATAAGGCGGGCTGGGACTTTATTTCAGGTGCCCATAAGACCTCCAAATGACTTCTCCGGAAATCTCCAAGGATGGGAACACTGTAGAGAAATTGGCAAAAACCAAAAAGGCACCTCCTAGTGCAATAAATCAAAAGCAGCTTTGTATTTTAGAAGAGAATTTGCCAAATTCAAACTCACACTCAATTGAGCCTCTATTGGCTCCGTCACAATGCGCATAGGGAATCGTAAGGTGTTCCCCAAACCTTCTTTACAAGAGTTATGGAGGCAGACAGCAATTAAAGTTGTTCAAAAATTAAAAACATTTATTCATTTTAAAATAGATTGGTTTTGGTAGATATGATCTATCTATTTTAAAATGAATAAATGTTTTTAATTTTTGAACAACTTTAATTGCTGTCTGCCTCCATAACTCTTGTAAAGAAGGTTTGGGGAACACCTTACGATTCCCTATGCGCATTGTGACGGAGCCAATAGAGGCTCAATTGAGTGTGAGTTTGAATTTGGCAAATTCTCTTCTAAAATACAAAGCTGCTTTTGATTTATTGCACTAGGAGGTGCCTTTTTGGTTTTTGCCAATTTCTCTACAGTGTTCCCATCCTTGGAGATTTCCGGAGAAGTCATTTGGAGGTCTTATGGGCACCTGAAATAAAGTCCCAGCCCGCCTTATTCCTAAGAGCCGGTTGTAGGCTCCACAGAATGTGAGTTTACCACCAATACGCATTACTTTCATTCTGAGTACTGACATACTGCGCAATTTTGGTCCCTCCTTTTTGTGTTTCCTCCTTACAGTTCATACTGCATCTGTACTTTTGAGAAGATCTACTCCTAAAGATAGCGACTTCTGCCTGTGGACATATTGGGTGTCTACCCCACTGTCCTATTTGGACTTTGGTCTTTTTAAGGAATGTGTCATAAATTGGAAGATTGCATTAAGGCACATTGAGAGAAGTGAGGAAGCTAGAGTGGAATAGAGATTTTGTTTGTAAAACACTGTTTAAATACTGGGTCAAGATAATGGTATGTGAGAATGGGGCTGAATAGGATTTGTATAAATGACATTGTAACAGATCTCCTTACCTCGACTGGGTTACATCTTTTAAAACTGTTTCCTTACCGGGTCCCTGTGCTCTTCCCAGCAGACTTTAGTGCCTTTCTCCAGTCCTTAGACAAAGCTTAAGGACAGGCACATGTAAAGAGCCTTGCTAGCATCCCCCAGACCTAACACAACGCTGTAGATCTGGGACTTTTGAACAGCTATAATAACTGAACACCTTTTATTTGGTTACATATTTACAGTCCCAGGCAGAGGGTGGTAGCAAATAGAAAATAACACCCTGGCTTCCCACTGCTACTCATCATAATCTCTTCCCTATCATGATGTTGTGAGTTTCTGATTTTGTGAAGTTTCTTCAGTATGTCACACACTCCAAGAAGCATAATCAGACCTGGTACAAACATTGAGAAAATCTTGTCATCATTTCCAGACAGGATGGAACAATGACTGTTGGATTGTAAACAGGATTATAGTCTAAAACCTCAGATAATGGGGAAGTTTTTGCCCAACAAGGCAGATCCAAAAGAAAAACCACTCAAACATACAACGGATATTAATTTATTTCTGCGAGGGGATGTTGGACAAGATAACTCTCGCCTTCAAGACTTCTCCCGAGCTGCCACCTTTCTATGGAGCTCCCTCCCCCACAACATTAGACTCTCCCCATCTCTCCAGTCCTTCGAAAAGTCTCTGAAAACACATTGTGTTAGAGAACCTATTGACTCACTCTGTAATCTCCCACTGTTCATTTCTTACACCATCTTCCCACCCAGCCCACATGCACCCCTCTACTTCAGGTTCTCTATTTACCCTCACCTAGTGTGTTACCCCTCACCTCTTAGATTGTAAACTCTCGAGCAGGGTCCGCTCTCCTACCGTTCTGTGTGTCTAATTTGTATGTTTACTGTCTTACCCATTGTACAGCGCTAAGGAACTTGTTGGTTACAGTTACGTTTTTATAAAGCGCTATCTGCGGATGACAACAGATGCACATAGACCATAACGATAAACCTACCATAACATTATTATTCATACAGAACACAGATTACACAAACACCCTGCACCCTACAGTCACAAGGTGATCTCAACATAGAGTGCAGGGAAATAATGTAGAAAGATATGCCTACACCTCCCAAATACATTTCTAGACCAATTTACCCCAAGTTCAGACCTCTCGTAGGGTGGAAATGATAGCACGTGCATAGGTGTTGTTGATGTCAATGTGACATGTAGGTGTAAAATTAAGAGTAGTGAAGGGAAATGGGATTGAGTGTATAAATTGTGTACACATCGCCATCAGGGTGTACCATAGGTTTGTAAAGATGTGTAATATGAGCAGAAAAAAAATATAGGGTGTGTGTTTGTGGTCATATTTCGTCAGACTGAATATGTGGTGTTTTGTGGATGCCGTGGGATAGATGCATGTTTATTTAATTTGTAAAAATAAAACCTTTCCACATGTTTTCACTGTCTATAGAAAAGTATGTGTGTATATATAGATATCTAACATGTGATTTTTATTTGCAGGCATTTTTTACTTTGGCAAGAGACATCAAAGCAAAAATGGACAAGAAAATGGTAGGTATTCAGTTTCATCCTGGTAGGTATTCAGTGTTTATTTTCTCACACTTGCTGTTAACCAAGTACCGGAGCAAATTTACCATGTACATGTTCACCAATTTCACTCAATTATTTCATGCACCCCTCAAATTCTATACCATTCTGTAAAGGACAGATGCAACTTTTTTATGATATATATATTTTCCTAAATAAAAACTGTTAAACTTTCAGATTTAAATATAATTTTCACCCACATAGTGAAAATGGGGGGGGGGGGGGCTTACTGCAGAAATTCTGATTCCATTGAATGTGGAAATACTTCATAGATCTTGGACATCAGCTCTAGATTAAGCCCTGTGAGGGTGAAACGCGTCGAGCATTATGGGTGTTTTTCTATATTATTTAACTCTATCTGGGCTCTGGTATGACATCTCCTTTATAACACGGTTATCTCTACTACCTTTATTCATATTATTGCAGTGTACTCGGTTCTGTTTAGCTAGTGCTGTGTTAGGCAGTGATTCGGATTACGTTACTAAACTCTTTCAGTACCAGGGTCTGTTTTACTATCTAGATTTGGTTTACTGGTGGAGTACAGACCATATTATTATTTTCAGTCAAGCCCATTTATTATTATAGAGGCGATCTAATAAGCTAGGCTGTAGTTTCCTTTTACAACGTATGCATTTGTCTATGGGTTTATTTAATAAGGTTCATTATTTTTATTTTTTTCTATATTCTCTGGCATGCATTGATTGTGCATTTTGTCATTTGCTGAGTCTTTCTTTTTGGTATGGGTCATGCCCTACTGTGTGTTTTAGTGTTGTTGGGTTTTCTACATTTTGCTGACCTGTCTGGCTTATCAGGCAGCTGGCAACCTGAAATGCATTCACACCTTCAGGTGGGCCTTAAGTGGTAAAAGTATCAATGGGAGCATGGTACTTCTAGTAATGTCATGTGCCGGCTGGGTGGAGTAGAGGTAACCTCACTGCTCTATAAACGTGGAGAGAGACTGTAGAGACACAGGTTTGATCCCGGCAAGAGCACCTCTCCAGTAAGTGTCCTTGGCAAGACACCTAACGGTACATACTCGCCACCCAGGACATACTTGAAAACGAGAAAAATCTCGGTGTATCCTTCCTGGTAAAATCCTTTTTCAAAAAAATAAAGTAGGTGCAAACACCGTAATGGTTGTTGGTAGTACTGAAATTGAGCTGGGGTACTACTTGGTGGTCTCTCTAACCTGAAAGTCAAGATAATTTAATGACACATGCACCATTAGCTATATATATCTCACATATTTGGCACCATGTCACAATGTTTTTTTTTATATATATTTTATACAGGCAAAGCACTTAATTCCCTTCAAAAAAGCATTCACCTTCTAGATAAAAACGGATAAATAAATATAATTTTTTTTTCTACCGCTAGTCCCTATAAATGCGAGACTCCACATTAGTGCCGCCTATGCGAAGTGTGTGAATTGTTAATGTTCAGTAAGCCGCTTGCAACCGGTGAGCCGCAAGTGTCTGCAGCTTGGTTGGAACACAGCAGCTCGCTCATTCATTTTAGTGGCTCAGTTGGAATAGGGCCCTCTGTTGTCAAATAATTATACTGAAGTATGCTCCTTGTTATATATTCTGTTGCAGAATACGTTGCCACTAAAGAAATTCTAATGATCGAATCGCCATATGAGCTTGTAAAACATGCCATAGCTGCACACTGTATAAGAGCTGCAAATCTGTGGTGGCATTTTGCCACAGCACCACCTACTGGCCAGTCTACGGTGTTACTGCAAACCACCCAATATTTCTGTTTATTAATGCTCTTATGCTTCTTACCATTTTCTTAATCACAAGTCATTCCTTTGATTATCTCCAACATCTGTGTTACAAAAAAAGCAACACAACACAAAGTATCCCAACACTAATGACCATTATTTTAGTGAAACGACTGGATTAATTTCAAATTTAGGTAGATTAAAATGTGGCGAGTTCAATATCTAGGAAGGTACCCTGTAGTTTTCACTGTCGTTTCTATGGGAGTTCAATGGAAATGCCAAAGTATATTCACCAAAGGGTGCAAACAGTGGTACAACAATTTTAAAGAGAGAATAGCTGTAGTTGGCTTCAAATGCATAATCGTGGTACCATTGTTTGCAGGAGCTTCACCTACTTTTGTTGGATTTTGCTTCTCTGAATAGCTGAAGATCATAAATTGTTTTTTTTTTCCTGTTTGCAGCTATGGTGAGCTTCGGTCAGATATTGGTGTTTCGTGAATAACCTGCAGTAGTACTGCGTTTAAATTTTGGTGAAAGTATTTTACCATGAAGGATACATTGAGATTTCTCTCGTTTTCAAGTATATATGTATTCATGTGTGCGCTGCTGTTGTATTTATTTATAGTTGATCTGCTAGCTCTCCAATATAACAAACGTGCTCTCCAAATCTGAATCGGCATACTTTTTACGCTCAAACCTTATCTGTTAGAAAAGTACACGCAATAATTTTTTTTTCTCTTCTCTAGGAGGGGAACAGCCCACAAGGGAGCAACCAGGGAGTCAAAATCACCACAGAGCAGCAGAAGAAGAGCAGTTTCTTCCGATGTGTCCTTCTGTGAGGGATGCTGCCTTATTGGAGTTCTACGCTCCACTAACTGGACTGTGCCTGTATCTGAGTAACCATCATTCTCACAGACACACAACCTTAAACCACCAGCTCTGCTACACTCCAACTTATGTGAAGAGTGATGAGCTCTGTCTACCTTTAGTAACTGTATCATTTAGCAGTTCTGGAAAATATTCGAAGTTTGAACATTTCTGTTTTTTGTTTATTTCCCCTCTCATTTTTACTGTTCGGTTGGAGATGGGCCACAACCACATCCCACTTGTTTTCCTTTTCTTCTAACTTAACATTCCAGCCTTTCCAAATATGACCAAGGAGCCACATTTAAATGTGAAACCAATTATCCAAGACCTATTGTCACTTAAATTTGGGTCCTTTAAATATACACTTTGTGTATATTATTCTACATTTATGTGCTTGTGCACGTATTCAATGTATGTACAATATGCACCTTTTGTCTTACATTCCAGAATTTAGTCTTCCATATCAAATCTGTTGGTAGACCCATAATAAATATTTTTTTTTGCTTTAATTTAAAGAGTAAATGCTAGATTTCTGTAATATATCTATATATATTAAATATGTGTACAGGGCGATGCTAAAGAAACTCGTATGCTGCATCACTCATCAGGTATATTTGTGCCTTTTTTTTTTAAAATTTGAATTTTCAAAGTATAACCAGCTTTCTAACCTATATATGATTCTGTGTGATTGTCAGATGTGACAAAGTAAGCTGGTTCTCCATGATCTGCTCAGGAACAATTTCATCATGACTATCAGGGTTATTCAGAGAGCAGTGAAAAGCAGGAGAATGACTGGAGAATGGAAAATTCTAGGTCAAAATGGCCAAACCATAAAATTCTCCCATTTATCTCACTTTTCAAATTGACTATTGTGACCTAGAATTTTCCGTTCTCCAGTCATTCTCCTGCTTTTCACCGCTCTCTGAATAACCCTGAATGTTTTGACCCCCGCTTTGAATTTCTGGCAGTTTGATGCTGTCAAAATATACCTGGAATCGTCAATAGAAGAAAGTTATTTTTGAGATCTTTATTGTGAAGTCTGTACCGGATCACTGGGCTGTGTTATTTTGTCGTCAATTTAGAAAGGCATAGTAGTTTCTCAGGAAAGGAGACTTTCCTGCTGTAAAAGGAAATTATTTTTGTTTTAATAATTGCTGCATACCTGAACCTGCTTGTTTTTGTTTAATTACTGATAACCAGGTTATACAGTCTTATTTATGATCAGCCACAAGGATTTTTAGTCTTCGTGTGGTAGACCCAAGCAATTGTCCTCCATGACTCAAAGTATATATGTTCGCATGGAACAAGGTGTCCGCCATACATTCATACTGTCTGTTCTGGGTCACTGATTCCTCACAACATGTTTATGCTCACTGTGCATGTTCACAAACAGGGTTATTCAGAGAGAGGCGAAAACCGGGAGAATGACTGGAGAAGTGTAAATTCTAGGTCAAAATAGCCGATTTGGAAAGTGAGATAAATGGGAGAATTTTTCTGGTTAACTATTTTGACCTAGAATTTTCACTTCTCCAGTCATTCTCCTGGTTTTCACCTCTCTCTGAAAACCCTGATAGTCTTTTTGTGTCCTCCATGGTGTCCACACTGTCAATTTTTTTTTTTTTTTTAAATTGTAGTAGACCTCTTCAACCAAAGTTATGTTCCAGCAAATTGCTCTTCTGTAATAATTTGAAATCGTTATTTAATGTCCATGATCTAATGACAAACTGGACAAAGTAGTCACAAAATCATTATAGTAATCGGCCAACCACAAAATAGTTGGGGTGGTGGACTTGTAATTTAATTTTCTTTTTTAAATGTATATTCATTCTTAAATAACCCAACAGGCAATTAAAACAAATCTATATATCTCCTTTGCTTAATGGGGGACACTATATTTAAAAATGTACACTTTTATTTTTCTCTATGAATGTAAAATTACTTCTGGATCAGATAATAACCAGTGCGGCTCCTTGTTTTCTGGGCTCATCTACATCCAATAGAAATTCTGATTAAACAAAATATTGTGTGCAATCATTTCACACATTTATTAAATCCTAAATGTGTGTTTTTAAGAGGAACATTCTCCTACTCCAGGGTACTCTTAGTGCTTGAACATGTATTTCTTTAAGCAAAAATTTACATTTGAAGTCTTTTTTCAGTTCACACTATGTCCTTTTTTTTTTTTTTTTTTTTTGTGTTGTAGCATAGTTGACTGACATACCTACTGTAGACGACTGTTCCAATTGATGTCACTGTTACAGTGTTGCCTAACAGTAAGAGGAGGGTACTCCAAATCCTCTCAAGGCAGATTAATGATCAACAGCCAAAACGTTGCTGTGTTCATTCTAATAATTCTGTTTTGGAGATGTCTGGGGGATTGGATGCTCCTGGTTAGAGTTGGCACCAGCTCTCCATTAACCTTTACCACACTCAGTGCATTCTACTGGGACTCTGTGGATTGTGAATTGAGACCTTTGAATGTGCAATATCCATGTTCGGGTTTACCCTCTATTTCATCTTGCGCATTGGCATTACAGTAGTTTTTTTGTTTTTTTTTTCTCCTCCAAATCTGGCCTGGGTTTTCTCAATCTTCTAAATTAACGTGAACTCGGCATAAAATAACTTTAATATCTCAAGTTACTGGGCATACCGATCCCTCATATGTCATTGTTGAATGCTCTATTGCATTCATCTTTTATACCAATGGGAGATCTCATTCCTTGAGCTATCACAGCTGGTTCTTGTTTGGTTTCATACTTTCCAGGTTCCTCCTGGCTATCTACTGCCGTCTACTCTTACCATATTTTATAGCTCTGTAGTGTTGCTGTAGAAGCGTTTTATCAAGGGTATGCAGGAGACAGAATATATATATTTTTTATTACGGAGTTTACTCATGGCATTTTTTTTTATTGGCAATCTTGATCACTTTTCATTCACCGTAGCAGATGTATACATACAGGCTTTTTTTTTCTTCAGATGAGTGTATCCAGGAGTTTTTGGTGATAATTCTGCAGAAGCGTAAAAGGACGTTTCAGAAAATAAACTTGGATGGTTTAATTAGCTACTTTTTTTTCTTTTTCTTTTTTAACTCTTTTTCTGTGCTGTTGTTTCAAACACCTGTGTTATCTGAACGGATTAATTCCGAATTAGAAAAGATGGGATCCAGCTAATTTTTATTTTCCAGTATACCATGCAAGGAGAACGATGTTGCTGAAACACTGGTTTTCATGGGTTTTGTTTGGAGATCAAAATTGAGATAGTCATAATCATCCAGTTACGCTTTGTGTCATCACAATATACATTTTATGTAATGATATTGTTTTTCTTCCCCCTTTTTCCTCTTAACTAGTCACTTTCATGTTTACAGCTGAAGCAAGATCCCATGAATAACTGCAAGGGATCATTTAATTTTAGGAGATTTCGAAGGCTGATAAATGCTGATACTCATGGGGATAGGACCAGCAGAGCAGGATGCCTTTTATAGTGTTTATATATTTTCCCCCAGTTGATCAACCCATGAATCATGTTGCTGGGTGTCTGTAATAACTTGCTTTGTTTACATTGACAACTGCACTTCAGGAAAAAGAAATCCAGAATAAAGCATATTTTAAACTTACACATCATTTGTTTTGCATTAATTTATGAAGCAATACTTCACAATGACTTTAACCTTTTTTTGTGAAATCTTACATATATTAATTCTTAATGTTCCAGGAAGTTTGCCATTAAAAAGATATTGGAAACTGACGGTTTAACTGAATTTGCAGAAGTAAAAAAAGTTAATAATTTAGACTTTGTTTCCCCCAAACTGATTGCATGACGGCTACAATAAATCTTCCAGAATACAGCACTTTTTCTTATCCTAGATTGTGTGATCTATTCGCAGAACAGAGAGAATGCAGAGTTGCACTTGCGAGGTCACAGTTCCGTGATTTGAAATGTGGACAAACTGCAGAATCCAAAGGGCCCTATTCCAAGGTTTGTGTGAACTTGTGAATTATTCCAGCCTTGGTGTAAGAATAGACGGGAAGCAAATATTTTGCATTCTTCTTTTTTTACTAAACCTCCAGCAGCAAAGGTAATGTAACAATGAGAAGCAAAGGGCAGTAAGCCCCTCCCAAGTCCTCTTTTGGTAGATGAACTTCCGGAGAGATTCAAAGCTTGAACAAGAACAGACGGTAAACCGAAGTGAAGAATTAGGAAATATCCGATGAAGTGGCAGGAAACGAGGAGCCACGTGTCTAGGAGAAACCATTACATTGTACTCAGGTTTCTGTTAACATAAAAACATATGCCAACTAGCTGACTAATGTCTAGACCGGCCGTAAACGGCGATGTTAACAAAAGCTATGACCATACACTTCACTAGCCGATGAGGTAACCGGCGCAGGACAGTATGAAATTGCAATAAGGCAGCACGGGCATCAGGGGAAGGCGCCAAACCTGGAAACTAAAGGATTAAGGTAAATGAAGACACGGACACTGGGCGATGTAATACATAATTATTATTTTTTTGTTACAGGAAATCCATCTTTATTATGTAAATCTAAAGAAACAAGTAGCATTGGGAAGGGAGGGAAAAATACTCGCCTCCTGTCTTAAATTAAGATTATTTTCACACAAAGGCTGGAATAATCCACACTTTTACTGCAAGATAAGGACGCTCATGTTTTGCAATATAAAAGCTACACTAAGCCTCAAGCGGCATGTGAATGTGATCTGAAATGGAAACTACGGAAAGTAGATACCCTGAACCAGTTGGCGGCCACCAGGATATCGACAAGGAGTTACCAGTCTCCCCTGCGGAGGAAGCTGCCGCACCATGCACTGAATGGGCTCCAAATTGTGGGTCCACACCAGCCAATGAGAGCAACCACCAGAACCATCTAGCCCGGGTCAGAGCAGACACCGGGTTGCGCAGCGTAACGTAGGAAACTAATGGCTGACCTCAAGTAGAGGAACAAAGAGGCCGAGTGTGGGAAAGATAAGTCTGAACAAAACGAGTGAGTGGGTCAGAAGGAAAATACAGGTAAAAAAAAATCTTTGAAGACAAGGTTTTCGTACACTGAACAATGGTAAAAATTATGCCTTCAGGGGAAAAGAAACCGCCTGAGCATCAAATGCCCTAACATCAGAGATGGGCCGAAAGGAAACAAGGCATAGCAAGAGAGCCACCTTGGCTGAAAGTTAGTGTAAGGACAGGGCATCATTGGCCAACCCCGAAGGAAATTTAACATCAATGCCACATCCAAAAATCGGCCATATCTGGGAGCTGGAAGATTAGCAAGGCTAATGCCCTTTAGAAGGCGACATACAGAAGGGCCCCTGCCAACTGACACCCGACAAGTGAATGATTAGCCACCAAGATAGCAGAAAGAAACAGATTGATGGTGCGGTAAGATGTGCCCGCAGAGGAAAGGCTAGCTAAAATATTTAAAATTAGTGGAAGAGGAGCTGTAACGGGATCAGTTTGTTGTCCTATACACCAGTCAGTCCACGTCTTTCATGTGTAACAGTAGCATTTCTGATTGCCAGGATTCCCATAGCAAGGTTCTAGCTGCGTCCGATAGGCCTGAGAACATAAAGGATCCCTGGAAATCATCCAGGCTACCAGTGGAAGATTGCACTGCAGAACCAACAGATGTGGATTGCCTAAGAGGCCAGGAGGATCGCAGGGAACGATGGAGCCAGCAGCGGATGCTGGCATGTGTTCCAGTGCCAAGGGGAACCAAGGTTGGGCGTTCCATAGGGGCGTGACGAGTAGGAGATGCGCCAGTCAGCGTGCTAACTGTAGGGTCTGCATGGGGAAAGGCGTAAGCTCCCGTTGGAGGCCATTCTGGAAAAAGGTGTCCACAGCTAAGGATTGGGAATCTGGGGGTCAACTGAAGTACGTCTGAATCTGATGGTTCAGGAGAGAAGCGAACAGATCCAGATGGAAAGGGCCGTACAGGATGTCCATGCATTGGAAAACTGTGGGGGACAACTGCCAGTCGCTGATGTGTCTCTGGAATCTCAAACCAATCTGACACATAAATGGTAGAGACAGGCAAATATCCCGCTTTGAGCAAAATGTTCTTCTTGAGGCAATAATTGTAGAGAGTGAGGTCCGATAGGAGCTTGGAGCGGGAACCTCCTGAGGCGATTCACGTATTGAATGGCAGAGATGTAGCCCATCCATAGGAGTAGGGAGCAGTCTGTCCCTTTTTAGAAGTGGAAAGATGGGGTCTGTAGGAGGTATTGTAGCGGCTGGCGATCTGACCCCTTGGGGCGCCAGCCCTGCAGTTGAAACGAGATGTATGGAAGACTTGTTTCATGTTGGATTAAACTTTTTATAGAGATGTGTACACGGTACCTTTTCTGAAGTAAATTAACAGAAAAGTCCTCTCCGAACTGCAAACTTTATGCCTCCGGACCAATTTTTTGGAGCTAAGGTCTGCCCGTTTCACAACTAAACGTATCAAAGCCACCTTGCGTCGTTCTGCCAATATTGCCACGTTGGCATTGCCAAGCAGACGTAAGACGCGCTGAGCCCACTCACGGACCATATGGGGGTCTAAACCAGATTCATTGGTGAGGGCTACGTCTTCTAGGATGAAAACTAGTAAAATCGGACCGGAAACCTCCAACAGTTTGTGCTGCGTGGAGCGTAATCCTTCCTTGAGACTCTGAGGGTCTTTCCACGAATTTCACATGACCATAACCATAGATTCATCGAATTCTGGGGTAAGGGATACTTTATCCGGTATGATGGGAGGGTACATTCAACCGGAACACTGGCCCTAGATTCCTTATCTAAAGGACAACGCAATCAGAAGTGGAGAAACTTTGCAATAAGGTGGAGTCCAGGCTGAGGTGCGAGGATGACTGTTGATCCTAGAGTCAAAAAAGGGCTCACCTCTTGCATCCAGGAGCGCAGCCTGAGAATCTGAAGTAATCCCTGCACGCAGCGGTAGAGTAGAGCAGGGCTTACCTGTAAAGGGCTCATCCGTAGAGGAAGGCGCAAAACGCAGGTCACCAATAGTGCCGCCGATGTCCCACTCAGTGACTTGCCTTCTTTTCCTCCAAAAGTTCGTGATCGTCTCCCTGATCCCAATCATTGACTGGGAGCAGTGCAGGGGGGTTCCTTAAATGGCGGATCTTGTCAGGAGGGATGTTTTTTCAGCGGGCCTTTGCCCTAATCTGTGGATTCAGAGCGCCGCTTCCAGGGTTGTTAACGCTGAGATCAAGCCCTGTCAGACTGATACGACTAGGCATCGTCGGAAGGTGCTGCAGAGTGCCTGGCAGAGAATGGGGGGGTCTGACTTCAAAGGAGGTAGAGTGACCAAAGCCTTTGGCAGAGTTTCTGTGATGGCTGACAGTAGCCAGGCCCAAAATTTCTCAGTTGGAGGGAATTTGTGAGGGTTCCATGTTAGGGCAGAGAAAAAACGGGGTACACCCAGTGTATTAAAATCAGCTGGGGTCACCTGCATGGGGTTCAACCGGCTGTAACCAGAGGTCACCTGGCTGTAGCTGGTCGCGGGGTTCACTCACCACTCAGGACCGAAGGGGAACAAACAGTGTTCCAAAATGGTGGTGGGGTTCACCCACCTAGTTGAAGGAGGATAGGATAAATATATCGGAGCGGAGAGAGACTTGCAACTGCTCACAGCGAGGAGCTGGTCGCACACCATGACACAAGCGCTTTCCGCCACAAGATGGCGCCACCAATTTCATGAGTTTGATAGAGCAGTCTCACATGCATGTAGCCAAAAAGGAGGCCAACCTGTGTAGAGACAGTCATGCCAAGGTGGGGGGATAGTAAAAATCGGACCGATAGGCCAGGAGCCGCAAATTCTTCCCTTGACGCCCTGAGAAGAAAGTCTTGCACCGGGTGAAAAAAGGCAGCAAAAACAAGGTAGTATCATAGCCATAATCAATATAATTTTGTCCACCAGGAATCTGCAATACCCCAACCATGTTGGTTAAAAACATGGACCCGCTAAACATGTTTCACCTATCGCATGTATCCGTATATGTACCCGATAAGATTCCAGTCACATGCACCAGCAATCATTGGATAAGGAAAGCATCATAAAGTTCCCGCTATACTACCTTGAGGTTAGCTACGGTGTTGGCAATAGACTCTTAATTGATTTGGCGCTACCCTCTTGCATGGGCAACTTAGTCTCTCAATCTCTCATTGCAGCTATTTTAAGTATAGTTACAGATGACATGACTGTGGTTTTGGACCCAGACTATGGGGGATGAATTCTAGTAAGATGTGGTTCACTGTATTGGTGTCCACAGTGTGACTACGTATCAAATCTTCCTCTGTACTTGTTTTGTTACAAAATCTCAGTATGCCTCATTGTTCAGTATGCGGCTGATACTTCAGGAATATCATTTGAGCTCCGTATATCCCGAGACACAATATACCTATTCTCCATCTTTTCAATTCATGTCTTTTAGATGTCCGTTTGAGTTATGTGTTGTGTGTTTTTTGCATTTCCAATAAATTTGTATGTTCTATAGGGACCCAGATCCTGGAGTTTGGTGCCTGGACACTCTTGTATGGTCCAGGTATCTTTGTGTTTTTTTTTTTGTTTCACGATGGGTGGGAAAGGCCTGTGGGTCGTGGCACCACCCTTTGGTTCCCGTGGTGGAACATTGTGTTAAGACAAAAAGAAAGGCTACGCAGGGCCAGCATAAGATATCAAAGGAGGGGGCGTGTCCTGACCGCCAAGCGAAATGGCCGCGTGATCGGAGAGCTCCGCAGCCAAAGCCGACTCCGACCTCACAGCACACCATCAAATCCATGATGGTCAAACCCCGCAAGCCTCCACACACCCCTGGACCGCCGGAGACCGTGACCGATGCTCGCACGGGCTCCATCAGGCAGTTTTTGGCCCCTAAACAAGGAGGCCGCAGACCCGGCAGCGGAATCCAAGATGGCGGCCGCACACGATGCTTCGACACCGAGCTCCCCAAACCGGTCGGAATCAGGGCATGCAGGTGAGCGCTGGGATCCCCCGCCAGACCTACATATGCTCCTCCACTCCCTCCCCACCAGGGAAGACCTGGCGACCTCGACGGCCGGTCTACAGACCTCACTGCTCTCCGAGATCAGGGGCCTGCGCGACGACCTAAACGGCCTACAGGACAGGATCACACAGGTAGAGGTGTCCCAGGCCCGCCAGCAAAAAATTTCAGCAACCCATGACTCGGCACTGGCAACACAGCACGACGCTGTACAGGCCCTGGCCAGACACGTGGAAGACCTTGAGAATAGAGGCCAAAGAAATAACAGAGTTAGGGGTCTCCCTGAAAGCGAAAATTCACCTGCAGATTTGCGCCACACGCTCACTCGACTGTTTAACGAACTGCTGGACAGAGATCCCTCAACGGACATAGAGTTCGAAAGATGCCACCGTGCCTTGCGCCCCCGTGGCCCGCCCGACGCACCACCCAGAGACGTAATCTGCTGTCTACTCCGGCACATGATTATAGAAGACATGTCGGCCGCACGCGAGACGCGCTCTATTGTATTCGCAGACGCCAGCGTCTCCCTGTTTCAGGACCTGTCGCCCGCCACGTTGCAGTCACGGCGCCTCCTGAAGCCACTTACCTTGGCCCTCCAGACACAAAATCTCCAATATAAATGGCTGTTCCCCTTTGGGATACAGGTCCGCTCTCAGCACGGACCCCTTGCACTTCGCACTGGCTCGGATCTACCTGCCTTCCTGGAAGCCCTCTCTCTCCCGCCGGACACTCTACTAACTTGGCCGGATCTCACGGAGATGTACTCCTTCCTGCTGGGACCACCTGCGCGGCAACAAAGACCGCGTCGCCGTCTACGCTCAACGTCCCAATCCTCATCGCAAACTTCGCACAGACCGCAAAACAACTGACCACACTCTGTGCCTCTCACTACGGTCTGTCCTGCCTTACTTATCATTACCAGCCTGCCAGTACGGACGATAGCCCGAGACACCGACTCGATGGCTTGGCAACTCACCGGAATACCTAATCTATACCCGGGCCCTGATCGTCGCCTCCCGCCTGAAACCGACGCGCTACTGGTCTTCACTACAAGGGCATGTATCCTTTATCTTTTACCACGTAGCTCTGGGCTCGAACCGCACTGGCTGCAGCAGTGGTGGGAGCTACCATGCCTGGACTTGGCCTAGTCCAGAGGCGTCGCAAGAAAAGACTGTAGCCACTGGCGGAAAGGCTGAGGACCCCGTGGTCCCTGACTCCCGGCCCTTCGCAGGCTCACACACTTGGTCGGAGCCGGCAGGCAAGCGGCGAATCCGACACGCTGTTCAAATTGTTTACTGTTTAGTTATACTGTTTATAGATGACTATTATCTTGTTTACGGAACCTAGAGACGCCATCGCTCGGCGCTCGTTACTACCTCCCCCGAGATCTTGCCTTTGGGCCATAGGCACCCTTTGTAGTGTAACTACCCTCCGTCGCCTGTGCGGAAGGACTAGATTACACTTGGCACAACCTCATCGACTTGACCCTCCCCTTCACTCCCCCCTTTCCACCCACCTATCTACCTCTTCCCAAGTCATCCAATCGACAGCTCACATGGCCTCACTCCCCCGCCCCCTTAAAGTCCTTACCATCAACGCCAAAGGGTTAAATATCCCAGAGAAAAGGCACTCAGCCCTCAGGGAATTCCGCTCATATCACGCTGATGTGGTCCTCATTCAAGAGACCCACTTCCCTCACAACGGAGCCCCACGACTTAGCAGCCAGAAATTTCCTCTGGGGTTCTTTAGCAACTCCACGGCCGGTAAGGTTTGTGGCACGGCGGTCCGAATATCTAGAGACGTCCCACTTAATGTCACCGATACGAAACTTGACACGGACGGGCGTTATACCTTTTGTTAAGGGTACAATAGGCGATCAACCATACACCTTTGCCTCCATATACCTCCCGAACTGGAAACCCCATCACACGCTCCGTTCCATTCTGACGACTTTAGCAGACTTCCAGGAGGGGGTAATGGTACTGGGAGGGGACCTCAATCTCCCTTTGGACGTCCGCCTTGACACCTCCAGGGGGGTTTCTAGTATCCCGCATGCAGTGCTTCGGCAAGCGCGAGCCTCCTTACACGCTCACCGACTGACTGCTGGTGCACACTGCACCCTACCACCAGGGACTACACTCACTTTAGCTCACCCCACCACTCGTATTCTAGGATAGATAGTGTCTTCCTCCCCTTCGGGCACCTCCGCCTCTTAGAATCAGCGACTATAGGCCCCTTGACATGGTCCGATCATAACCCAGTGATAATCACTATTCATTCGCCCCTAATACGGCCCAGAGAACGGCTTTGGCGCCTCAACGAGACCCTTATTGCCGACCCACTGATCAAAGAGGAACTCACTCAGTTGCTGCGCAATTACTTTACAGAAAACGCCCCCCCACACTCCACACCTCAGATCATTTGGGAGGCTCACAAAGCGGTGATAAGGGGATACCTCATACAACAAGACTCGCTGAAAAAGAAAGCGTACACATCCACACTTGAATCCCTCCTTCAACGCATCCATGTCCTAGAACAGGCACATAAACATCACATAGATGACGCGAGTTACACCTCCCTTCTGGAGCTTCGGACTGAACTTCAATCCCTACTAAATGTTAAAGCCCAGAAAGCTTTTCTAGCGACTCGCAGACTCTTCCACGAACATGGTAACAAGTGCGGGAGTTTACTGGCCCGCGCCCTCAGATCCCACAGACATAAACTGTATATCTCCAAACTCCGCACACCCCAAGGATCTCACGTTACGCTACCCCGGGACATGATAGCACTGCTTCAGGACCATTTCCATCACTTACCCTCCTCCAGAGGGAGGTTGTATAGCACCCCCCCTCCCTCCTTAATGCTCCAGTTCATTCGCAAAAATGTCCACACTAAATTGTCCCTACTTCAGCGAACAGCCCTGGAATCGCCTTTCACTATAGAAGAACTGTCGCAAACGGTCAAAAAAACACCGACAGGCAAAACCCGGGACCGGACTGGTTTTCCCTACGGTACTATAAAGTATTTTTTCCCTCCATTGCCCCGGCGTGGCTCGCTGCTTTTAATACACTGATTCAGAGGCCACACTCCCTGCCACCGCAAACACTAGCGGCCACTATTACCCTTATCCCGAAGCCGGGAAAAGACCCAGATGTCTGCGCAAATTACCGCCCCATATCGCTGCTTAACCAAGATATCAAACTGTTTGCAAAAGCCATTGCCTTGAGATTGGCCCGCTATGTCCCTGGGCTGGTACACCCCGACCAGGCGGGGTTTGTGCCGGGCAGGGAAGCAAGGGATAACACTGTGCGAGCGCTCAACCTGATACACTCGGCCTCCCATCCCAAATCCGAACCCACACTCCTGCTCTCCACGGACGCCGAGAAGGCGTTCGACCATGTACGGTGGGCCTTCCTTTTCCAAACACTGCATTGCATGGGCTTTGGCCCCAATCTTATGGCCTGGATTGGTGCCCTCTACTCATGCCCTTCGGCTAGAATTAATCTGAACGACATCCTCTCCCCCTCGTTCCCTATCCGGAACGGAACACGGCAGGGATGCCCCCTTTCCCTGATGCTGTTTGCCCTCTCCCTAGAACCTCTTTTACAAGCAGTCAGGACAGACCCCTCAATACACGGTGTGAAGGTGGGACTGCAACCCCACAAGGTTGCCGCGTACGCGGACGACCTGCTGTTTTTTGTTCGCCAACCCCTGATGACCCTACCATCCCTTACAGCGCTCCTACGCGAATACAGCTCGTATAGTCCACTACAAAATCAATATGAGACAATCTGAGATCCTTGGGGTGAACATCCCGCTTTCAGCACGCAGCTGCAGGCGGCATTCCCGTTTAGATGGCGCAACTCCGCGATTAAGTACTTAGGCGTCCAACTGACTTCGGACTTGTCTACACTGTACTCAACGAACTTCCTCCCATTGCTGCAATCCATTTCCTCAGACCTGGCGTCCTGGGCCTTCCCCCATGTTACCTGGTTTGGCCGCATCAACGTCCTAAAAATTAATATCCTTCCCCGCATACTGTACCTCTTCCAGACTCTGCTGATCACTATACCTAGACTGTTCTTCAGCTCCCTGCAGTCGATCTTTATCACGTATGTGTGGAATAGCCGCCAACCCCGACTTAAATTTAGCCTTTTGACTGCCTCAAAACTCAAGGGTGGCCTGGCCCTACCCAACCTTAAGCAATATTACCAAGCTACACGTTTACTCCGCATCTCCGAATGGTCGAACAAACCCTCCCATAAGCTCTGGATACCCCTAGAAGGAGACCTCATTGGCGATGACCTAGCCTCACTCCCGTGGCTTCTGGGCACTAACACGAAATGCACGCCCTCCTCACACCCCACCGTCTCTGCTACCCTTAAAATTTGGAAATCCCTCCAACGTTCCACGACAATTGCCCCATGGCCCTCCCCCCTCCTCCCTGTCGATCGCTTACCTGTATTCTCCAGATATGTCCGCCCCGCCCAGGACGGGACCCAGCAGATCCGTGCCTCACTGTACATTGACGGAGACACATTCAAATTTCCAGCAGATATCCCACTGCCTCACCCACACTCATTCCTCACACGATTTCATCTGCACCGCCTGACCACGTACTTGCGCACCTTGGCACAGCCGTCCGCATTTACACGACCCCTTACCCCTTTTGAAATGCTGATACAACGCCCCTGCGCCCTGTCCCATGGTATATCCTTCCTCTATGGTCTGCTCAGGGATCTGACCTGCACTGAGCCCCCTTACAGGGTCAGATGGGAGGCTGACCTTCAGCAGCCCTTCACAGATGACGAGTGGGATAAAATTACCACCCTTGCCACAAAATGCTCCATAGCCAGCAGAACGCAGGAAACGGCCTATAAACTACTATCGAGATGGTATAAACCTCCCGCGCTGATTGCCCACTACGACATGCGAACTGATGGCTCCTGCTGGAAATGTCATGCTCCCCATGCCAACATGCTGCACATGTGGTGGTCCTGCCCTCATCTCCAACCTTTCTGGCGCACTGTACATAACACCATCTGTAAGATCTCCACTATGCCCCCTGACTTTTCGCCTGCCCCCATGCTTCTGCACCATACGGTTCTGTCGGTAGGGGACTATGCAAACTCACTGGACATCAGACTTTTGAACGCGGCCAAAGCGGTTATCCCCCGACATTGGAAATCGTCTACTGCCCCCTCCATTAAGGAATGGGTACAGGAACTACACGAACTCCGCAACATCGAAGACCTTCTCCACCGAGCGGCAGGCACCACGGACAAACATCTGCACCGATGGTTTTACTGGCCGGCCGCCTGCCCTCCCACAGGTAGCCCTCTCACTACCTGAGAATGCGGGACTTGAGTAGCAGTGGTGGTATGCAAAAGAAACAAAGATGTTCACTAGTATTTGATTGCAGCTTAATGGAATGAATCTCACGACTCCAAGGGCCGTGGATCCCTCGCCCACCATGACTCCTGGGAAACTCCCCCCCCCCTTTTCCCCCCCCCAACCTCCCTCGCACCCCCCTCCTCCTTCACCTCCACTTCCTAATCCCCCAGACAGTTGTTCTGTACTTACCTGAAGGTTTTCAAACATGCCTACTGAACGCACCTTTATTTTGTAAAAAATGCCGAAAGAATACAGATGCATGCATTTTATATTGTATCATTGATGTTCAACCTTTGTTTACGGCACCCTTTAATTTTCAATAAAAAATTTGTTACAATTAAAAAAGATAACAAAGGAATATAAATAAAGAAGTACAGTGCCGACAGATTCCATAGCGCTTTACAACGGGAAGCACAAACAGGTGACATAATAAAACATAAGGAACAGACGGCCCTGCCCGTAAGATAATTGTCATGCTAATGCAGCACTATATACAAGTGGTCAACCAGACATCCCGTGAGCTTACAATCGTAGGGGCTAAGGCAAGTGAAACAGAGGGGAAGTGTGGAGATAGTTACCAGAGAGAGTATAGCAGACACTGCATGATGATAGACAAAGCGCCTGGGCATGATAAGGTTAAACCGAGAGAAATAAAGCCGCTGAGAAAAGGGGCCTATATAATTCGGATAGGGGCTGGGTGGATGGAGTGGATGAGACAGCAGAGGGAAGGCTGGGTATGATGTGTGGTTGTGGATAAGAAAATACAGAGTTTAGAGAGAGAGATGACCATTGCACGCAAAGAGTTTACAACAGGGAGGAGCAATGCAGACTATCAACAACAAAAAAAACGGGGGGGGGGGTAAACTAGCAAAATTGGGTATTTTATGTAACAAGAGTCTCTCAAAACTTTGAGGGGCAAAAAAATCCTAGCACTGCAGAGTGGATTGTCCGGGGATAAAGGGGGAGGGGGTAAGTAAGGAAAAAAAAAGAGGTGGGTGAGGAGGAATGGGAAGCATGGATAAATGCCCAATAAGGAGTGGCATACCTGGCGCACTCAGGTGCCCCATCGGGGGACCTAAGGCCATGGAAGAGGCCACCGGACTGTGAGACCCAGGGCCAAAAAGGCCAGAGCCATGGTGCCTGACAGATGGCTCTCCTGAATCAACCCGAGGATCCACAAAAAAGAAAAAAGGGGGGTCATTGGGGTTCCCCTCCTTCTCAAGAACCCCGATGTACAACGTACTGTGCCTTAATACAGAGGGAGAGCGCGTACTGTCCCTTAATACAGAGGGAGAGAGCGTACTGTGCCTTAATACAGAGGGAGAGCGCGTACTGTCCCTTAATACAGAGGGAGAGAGCGTACTGTGCCTTAATACAGAGGGAGAGCGCGTACTGTGCCTTAATACAGAGGGAGAGCGCATACTGTCCCTTAATACAGAGGGAGAGCGCATACTGTGCCTTAATACAGAGGGAGAGCGCGTACTGTGCCTTAATACAGAGGGAGAGTGCATACTGTGCCTTAATACAGAGGGAGAGCACGTACTGTGCCTTAATACAGAGGGAGAGAGCGTACTGTGCCTTTAATACAGAGAGAGCGTACTGTGCCTTAATACAGAGGGAGAGCGCGTACTGTGCCTTAATACAGAGGGAGAGCGCGTACTGTGCCTTAATACAGAGGGAGAGCGCGTACTGTGCCTTAATACAGAGGGAGAGAGCGTACTGTGCCTTAATACAGAGAGAGCGTACTGTGCCTTAATACAGAGGGAGAGCGCGTACTGTGCCTTAATACAGAGAGCGTACTGTGCCTTAATACAGAGGGAGAGAGCGTACTGTGCCTTAATACAGAGGGAGAGCGCGTACTGTCCCTTAATACAGAGGGAGAGCGCGTACTGTCCCTTAAAACAGAGGGAGAGCGCGTACTGTGCCTTAATACAGAGGGAGAGCGCGTACTGTACCTTAATACAGAGGGAGAGAGCGTACTGTGCCTTTAACACAGAGAGAGTACTGTGCCTTAATACAGAGAGAGCGTACTGTGCCTTAATACAGAGAGAGCGTACTGTGCCTTAATACAGAGAGCGTACTGTGCCTTAATACAGAGAGAGCGCACTGTGCCTTAATACAGAGGGAGAGAGCGTACTGTGCCTTAATACTGAGGGAGAGAGCGTACTGTGCCTTAATACAGAGAGAGAGAGCGTACTGTGCCTTAATACAGAGAGAGAGAGCGTACTGTGCCTTAATAGAGAGGGAGAGCGCGTACTGTCCCTTAATACAGAGAGAGAGAGCGTACTGTGCCTTAATACAGAGGGAGAGAGCGTACTGTGCCTTAGTACGGAGAGAGCGTACTGTGCCTTAATACAGAGAGAGCGTGTACTGTGGCTTAATACAGAGAGTTTGTACCAGTGGCGGAAGTACCAGGGTCGCAGTGGTCGCAGTTGCGACCGGACCCTGGCATTCCGCCACTGGAGGGGGGGCCCAGTGCCGCCGCCAGATTCCGGCAATAAGCGCCGGAATCTGGGAGCAGCGCCGCCGGCTGTTCCTCTCCCTTCGAGCGGCCCGCTGGCTTGCAGCTTGGCCGTTCGCGTGGGATGGGAACTAGCCGACCAGCGCACGAGATCTCGCGAGAACTCGGCTGCGCTGGTCAGGTGGTTTCCGGTGAGCGGCCAGGCTGCATGCTTTCAGCGGCTGCTCACCTCGGAGAGGAACGGCGGCAGCAGAGGAGGTGAGCTGGGGCCCTATATACCCATAAGAGCTGGGGGCAAATCTATCCATAAGCTGGGGCAAATCTATCCATAAGAGCTGTGGGCAAATACATCCATGAGCTGTGGGCAAATACATCCATGAGCTGGGGGCAAATATATCCATGAGCTGGGGGCAAATACAGTTGTGTTCAAAATTATTCAACCCCCACTGAAATTGAGTGTTTTGGCCAGTTTGACATTGATTTTGATCATTCAGTCATCTTGCTTACAATTAAATCAAAGAGGCACGTGTAGGTCAGACAAATATAACATAACATTTATAATGAAATAACCACAAATGTCTTTTCTGTGCTCACATCATTATCAGTTTTATTCAACCCCCAAGTGACATTCAATCTTAGTACTTAGTACAACATCCTTTTACAGTTATACCAGCTTTTAAACGTGAAGCATAGCTTGACACAAGTGTCTTGCAGCGATCTACGGGTATCTTCGCCCATTCGTCATGGGCAAAAGCCTCCAGTTCAGTCACATTCTTAGGCTTGCGCACTGCAACTGCTTTCTTTAAGTCCCACCAGAGGTTCTCAATCGGATTTAAGTCAGGTGACTGCGATGGCCACTCCAAAATGTTCCAGCCTTTAATCTGCAACCATGCTCTAGTGGACTTGGAGGTATGCTTGGGATCATTGTCCTGTTGAAAGGTCCAACGTCTCCCAAGCCTCAGGTTTGTGATGGACTGCATCACATTGTCATCCAATATCTCCTGGTACTGAAGAGAATCATGGTACCTTGCACACGCTTAAGCTTCCCTGTACCTGCAGAAGCAAAACAGCCCCAAAGCATGATTGACCCCCCGCCATGCTTCACAGTAGGCAAGGTGTTCTTTTCTTCATAGGCCTTGTTCTTCCTCCTCCAAACATAGCGTTGATCCATGGGCCAAAACAGTTCTAATTTTTTTTCATCAGTCCACAGAACATTATCCCAAACTTCTGTGGTTTGTCCACATGACTTTTGGCATATTGCAGTCGACTCTACGCTTCAGGTAGCGCACAGCAGTCGAAGTCAGCATCTTCTTTCTGCCACGACCAGGTAGCGTTTCAACAGTGCCCTTTGCCTTGAATTTGCGAATGATGCTTCCTATGGTCTCTCTTGGTATGTTTAACATCTTTGCAATCTTCTTATAGCCATTGCCCTTCCTGTGAAGAGTAATCACCTCTTCTCTCTGTCTTCCTGGACCATTCTCTTGACTTCACCATGTTTGTAACCACACCAGTAAATGTCTAGAAGGAGCTGAGTATCACAGTCATTTTAAAGCTGCCTAATTGGTGCTTATTATGCTTTATTGCTGCTCCGTGACATCCACAGGTGTTTTCAATACCTGATTGAAAACACTTGAATGAACCTCTGTTCTTCAGAGTGGTAGTCTTTAAGGGGTTGAATAATTGTGTCAATGAAGAATTCACAAAAGAAACATTTACTACTGTATTACAAAACCAATTGATGTCATTTTAGTTGCATATGGTTCTTTAAAAAGTCCTTGTAGGATTTCATTCTGAATACAATTACAAATGTACACTAAATTCCCTAAAACCCTTTACAGCATTGGGGGTTGAATAATTTTGAACACAACTGTATATCCATGAGCTGCTGGGGGTAAATATATCCATGAGCTGCTGGGGGTAAATATATCCATGAGCTGGGGGTAAATATATCCATGTCAGGGTCGAGGGAACGGGAAGCAGGAACCAGGTGTAGAAGCTATGACGAGGTACAGAATAGGGAGTATCCAGAAGAAGAGTCGAGACTTCCCAGGTTTGGTACACAATAAGGATGTATTAGAATTCGTTTAGCAGGTATACAACTCCTAAGAGAAGCGATGCTGTGGCAATGATAGTGTGTAAGGACTGGGTATATATAGGCAGCTGGGATGGTCACGCCCCTCTGAACGGTGATGATTCGCCTCCCTATTGGGTCCCATCTGGGAGGTAGGCTCACCCTGGGGGCGATCCCAGCCCCTGCCTGTCAAGGACTCAGCCACGCCCCCCAACCTGTTAAAGGGAGTCTCCTGATCCGCACGCCGGTCTGGGCCACGCCCCCTCAAGCCGCGCGGTGAGGAGCCAGGCGCCGTGGCGTTCTGGGGCTCCAAATCGGCATCATGACAGGCCCCACCGGCCGCTCGGACCAGGTGTGACCCGCTCAACGCCGGAGGAGGCGATCCCTGCGATCGGGGCAGCGCTACTGCGACCACCGCAGGCGAGGGTCTAGGCCGCGAAGTGGCACCAGGTGGGTCCCGAGGTCGCCGAGATCCCGCGTTGGGGTGTGACAATCCATGAGCTGCTGGGGGCAAATATATCCATGTGTGGCCTGGGGCAATATATGTCCATGTGAGCTGGGGCAATAAACAGTATATATCCGTGTGAGCTGGGGGCAATACTATCTTTTTTATATTGCAGGAAAAAAAAAGTAAAAATATAGATTTTTTTGGGGGGGGGCCCTTCATGGATTCTTGCACCGGGGCCCTCAGGTTTCTAGTTACGCCACTGGTTTGTACTGTGAGTTTTAATAATCTTATTATGTCCCTATTGCATGTAGCTTGCCTTTATGCCATGTAGTGTCATGCTATTTCATTAAGTATGCCCACTTAGAGTGTAAGCTCTGGGGCAGGGCCCCCTCTCCTGCTGTTCTGTGTGTGTAACTTGTATGTATATTTGTTATTCTGTCACTCCCATTGTACAACACTACAGAACCTGTTAGCGCTTTAAATAACTGTAACTGTAACCAGAGGCCGACTGGGCCATGGGGCAGGGAGGCAAATGCTCCCCTGGCCGGTCTTCCGCAATGGTGGCTCTCTAATTACGCAGCCGCCTAAGGCCTTGCGCTTTTGGGAGACCTCCTGACTGCCTAACTAGCCTGCCGCGGGTGTAAATTGCTTCATGGCACTTCCAAGAGCAGGCCTCTTGTTTGCGCCCACCTGGCAAGGTTACCTGGGGTACACAAGCAGTGTTCCCTAGGTTGCAGCCTAGGCCCGGCGGGGATTCAAATATGGCATCCGGCGCCCCCATGACGTAATCAGAGGGGTCCAGCCGGTCCCCCTGCTGATTATGTCACAGCACACCGAGTGACGTGTGCCATCAGGGCATAGGGTGGCAGATGTCACACAGCGCACCCTGTGATTGTGACATAATTAGCGGGAGCTGTCTGGATGGCCGGCTCCTTCTGATTATGTCATAGTGGGGCTCCGGATGCCATCTTGGAATCCCCGCCGGGCCTAGGCTGCAAACAAAAGGCCTGCAAGGGAAGTGTGAAGGTGCTGAAGGACTGCTTGGACCCCCAGGAGGCCCACTGGACATCACGTGCCATGGAAGGACACAGATGTTATGGGCATGCTGGTGAATGGCGGTATTGAAAAAATAAATTAAAAAAATTAATTTGCCCACGTGGACATAATAAAACTCTAGAATATGGGTCCTCTCTCCTTCTGACAGGGCCGGCCCAAGCCACTGTGCCGCCTGGAGCATTGAATGAAATGCTGACCCCCCAAAAAAACAGAAAACTATGTGACATTTCTGAGCATATCACAAAGCTCCACATCAATAAAACTCACAATAATGTGTTTGACTAATATATTTTTTAAAAGCTATGAATTATAAGATCATATGATTTGTCTGTTTTAAAATACGCAACTTGTACAGTTAATTGTGTATCGCTTGCATTTTTCATTGCGGCCATTAGTGGGGCCTCATGTTTACGTTTCGCCTAAGGCCTCGCAAAGTCTAGAGCCGCCTCTGCACACAGCTGTTCCCCACTGGCCGCAGGGGATCTCAAAGGATGCGGCTCAGCTAGGCCCTAAGGAGGTCAGCCGTGGTGCAGGAGGAAAGATGGACACCACAGACCCACCGCAGCAGAAACAGCGCTGGCTCCCAAAGGTATAGGTGCACGTTCGGTCGGGAAACGCAGGCAGGCAGGATGCAGGGGGTAATACTCCAGTGTAGAGCTAAGGTGAAGGATAAAGTTTGTGTCTCAGAAGGGTAAGGCTAATGTCAGACGAACGCAGTATGAGCGCACTCTGCGTGCGTGCATAACGGACAGACGTACTGACGGAAGCTACTGTAGAAGCCACACGGTCCGTGTTGACGGACGTAGAACAAAAACGGGAATTATGGGAAACAAAATTTATATGAAATTATATGAAAAGCCATTTTGTGCGTCAAGGTGCTGGACGTCGCAAATGCGCTGCGTCTGACATCTTATCTCTCACACAGAACGCTACGCGGACGTGGCGCACTCTGCGTGCCCGTCTAGTGGTTTTACATTCTTGCCTAACTTGCATCCGTTTGCCACGTGCGTTGTGTGTGCGCAGTTCGGTGCACACGTACTTCGTGTGTGAGTCTCTATTGATCATGATTCTATGCTACGACGGACGATAAACTGTGCGCCGACACGGCCGTGATCACTGCATTCGTCTGACGCGGGCCTAAATCCCCAAAAATCTTCCATCGCAGGACAAAGCTCCTGTGTCCTCTCACCACGGCATCCGCATAACACGCCCCCAATGTTTTACTCCATAGGTGTCCCTGGATGCATCTATTCTGTGATCTTTTGTGATGTAAACTGCCCCCCCCCCACACACACACACAGTATCCTTTGCATCACTTTCTCCTCACTGTGTGGCTTTGGTCATAGAATGGAGTACATGGGTCAGGCAGCCGACTCACTTTATTGCATTGTGTGGGATGTATTCAAAGGACCTCATCGGGGGTAGATTAGAAGTCTTTTCAATTCCCTGTCATATTTCATTCAACCGCCATCTCTTATCTCAGGTAGCAGAGGCAAGACAATAGCCTTCATTAACTATTGAATAATGTAGAAGATAAAGCACACCCACAAAGTAAAGCTCACCATTAGAGTTTGGTAAATAATTTTTTTATTTTTACATACAATTACTTCAAACAAAGAAAAAACCAGCAGCGTGTATTTTGTAAGATAGTTTTATTTGCAATGCACAAGTAAACTAGTTACAGCTTATGTAAGGGGTAGTGTCCCTTTAAGAATGTAGAGAAAGTAGTACTTTCTATAGTGATGTGAAAAATGTTCTGGTGCTAGAAAATAATGTTTTCCTCATTCTTGACCTACCTAAGATAATGTATCTTTTTGTGACTCCCTTTATTTAGGCAACAAAAATGTGGCATTGAGGTTTAAATAACCCGAACACCATATAACAATGTCTTAATTTCCCAGCAGTTTCGAAAAATCCCTTTTTTTTTTCCGCTCTTCCTAATACTATTAGAAACAAAGTCCAGTATTGCATAAAACCCCCACCAGGTTCAAACTTGAGACCTAGTAAGTTTAAAGGGGTTATTCAGAGAACACCGAAATGTCGCCGACATTTCGGTGCCCTCTCGTTCCCCGCGATTCCCTGCACTTCAGGAAATCAAAGTTCCCCACCCTGCGGTGTATTCAACAAGCACCGCAGGGCCCCCGGAGTGCAGGGAAAACCCATCGAAAACTCGGCACAACCACTGGAAAAACCACGCCGGAAAAATTAGAGGAGCCGCCGATCACAGCGCAGAGCAGCCGCTGGAAAAAGCCGACTAGCAGAGGAACGGGGTAAAAAAAAAAAAAGTATGTTTGAAAGTTTCAAAAATTGAAACGCTGTTTGCAAAAACCTACTGAACAAAAATGTCTGGAATTTACATATAAGGTCCAATGAATGATAATAAAAAGGGCTGTTAAGGAAAAAATGAGCAAACGTTTTGAAGAAAAAAATTGCCGAAAAAAATGCTTAAAATGATCCTAAAAAATCTATTATTTTATTCTGCAGTAAAAAGTCTCTATTTCTAAACGGTTTATTAGATATTGAATTGAATAATATTCCGATTTGATGGGGGGAGCCCCCCATAGAGGCTAAATTGCGAATATCAAGAGCCTATAGACTCCCTACTTGTGAGTGGCCCTTCTATACTGTGTACATATTGATCGATCTATAAATGTGTGTAACAATATTGCGCAATTAGATTTGTCTGTCTGCTTTTTAGTGACTGCATATATATATTGACCATCAAAGAAAATTGTGATATCATCTGGGAACTGATATCAGCTGTACCTATTCTTGGCTCTCCGTTACCAATTGAGTTTGTATTTTTTTTATACTTTATTTGGTGGACATGGGCTGTATATGATTTCTCTTACCAGTAAGCTTAGGCTAAATGGCGCTGCGCTGTTTATATTCTTATTAGTATTATCCCTAATAATCAAAGAAAAATTAGTTAAGATAACACTAACCTAACCTTAAACAAGTGCAAAAATTAACCCTAAAACAAGCAAAACGGTGACCCTAATCCTACAACAAGCCGTAATAGTAATCCTAACTCTACTAACCCTAAGGCTAGGGTCAGACTAACGCATTTTTCACGTTGTCCGTGAAAAAGTGCGTTCGAACGAATGGACGTATTTTTTCACGGAATACGCAATAGCGGTCATACGATGCGCAGTTTCATCCGTGATTTTGTACGGATCATCAATAAAACACTTTTTGGGTCTGGACGTTATGTTGGCCGGACATTAGCAGCGTCTGACGTCTCCCAATCACGCACACACGCCGCTAGCGGACGCAGCGCACTCTGTACGTCAGTACTAGTGGTTTCACGTTCTCGAAAAAATGCGTTTGTTTGCCGCTTGCGTTGCGCGGCCGCACTTTTGTGCGACCGTACTTCGTATATTGGCCGTCATTGCCCGGCATCTGCTGCTAGCACGGCCGTGATTAAGTGCGGCTGCACGCGCGTTCGCACTGCCTCAGTCTGACCCTAGCCTAACCCGTATCCTAAAACAAGTACAAAAAGCAACCCTAACCCACTCTCCACCTGGCCCTTTCAGGGAGGGTTATATGAACGCCAGAGTTTTGCTCAAACAGAAGCATGTGCAAATGGCTTACACACTGAATACATATTCCGTATGTAAGGAAAAGCTCCTTTATGTGATATGGGAGTCACATAGCATCAGCAGAATTGGGGCTTTCACTGCATTTGGATGATTTGCAATCATTACGACACCACCCTGTGGATGCAGCTGCAAAAGACGCATCAATTGATTCACAAAATTTCCTCTCATTGAGGCTGTTGGTAAAAATAATTCATATTTCATGGGAAAAAAGGCACATTGTAACTTTTTTCTGTGCAACTGAGTACCCTTAGTCTGAAATGCACCCTGGTTCGCAAACCCTGGTGTTAAAGAGGGACATGCATGTTTTGCTAGTTCGCTTTTAAAAATGTGCAATGCCTTTTGAATGAGTCAGTAGTGTCATTCATCAGGCATTTTAAAAGCAAGTAAATATGATCTTTTTTCATATTTACCTGCTTTTCCTTCTTGGTATTTTCCATGCCCACCATAGGAGGCACTTTGAGCTAAACAATCAGTGTGTATACCTAGATATAGATAAAAAAAAAAACTCACTGAGCATGTGCGACTGAGTTGCTCCTCCTCCCTTTTGCACTGTGAGCTGAAGGGAGGGCGGGGCTGAGTGCCTTTCCAATTTGTAAATCTTTCACCCCCAGCTACTGCAGAGACAGGGAAGGAAAAAACACGCAGGCAGTGGCGTAGCATAAGCAGGGCCAGATTAACATAGGGGCTGATGGAGCAGCAGCTCCAGGCCCATGCCCCAGAATAGGCCCAGAGAAAGGAGAACTATGTCTGCATTGATGGGCATTTAGACCCCTATATCTCCAGGTCCATAGGAGCTACAGGGTCATGTGAGGTATCACTGGAAAGACCAGAGCATGGCCTTTCCAATGATGCCAAACATGACCAGGTTTTATGTAACAATAAAAATTTAGAAAATAATTATTTCAATATTTTTTATTTTTCCTTCTAACACAGCAATATTTTTCACTTTTCAATTATAAAGGGAACAATGATGCTGCACTAACTCACCTTGTCATTACTCATGTCACCAACAAGTGTGGAGGTGATGGCATAATCTGGTATTACAAATTGTTACATCAAAAACCTAAACTGCTGCACTGCAGCAAAGTGCACTGGGGGGACTTTGGATCCCTGTGTCACCAATCTTTAAACCTCACAAGGTCAAGTGAGGTGTCATTGGACAGGTCAGAGTCTGGCCTTTGCATTAATACCAAACATGACAATGTAAAATCTAAAAGAAAAGAAAACAAACTCCTTTTTTTATTTACTTATCTTTAGTTCCAAAATGATGGCATTGCCCATTTGTGACGAATAAAATGAGCAATACCACTGCCGTTACTCCTCTTCTCATTTCCCACGCTGGGAGCAAGGTCAGTGTTTTATACATTATTCATAAATCACCATCCTCCAAAACACAAGGGAAATATAAAAAATTTTGGATAAAATTATATATTTTCTCTGAAATGGGCACCTGTTACTGCATTTTTCAATTTGTTTTTCTACAAGAATTCTCTATAGAATATATATAAACACAAAGGTTCGGATGATAAAGTGTGAAAAAATAATTTTACACGCTGTAAATGACTCAAATAGTAACTGCCTGGTTAGATATAACCGTATCTGTAATATTAAATAACCTAAGATATGTTTTCATTTCACTAAATTCCCAAAAAAGCCCACGAAAATATTCAGCTCCAGGCCCATAGGGATCTTAATCCGGCCCTGAGCATAAGGGGGGGGGGGGGCACGGGGCCGGTGGCAATTTTCTTAGGCGCATAATGTCAAAAGAAATTTGCACCCCTAATAGCTTCCTGCAGCAGTGTTCGGCTTTGCAAGGTGTCTGCTCACGGACACTGGTGTCCGTGAGCAGCCCTTGCATGGTCCACCAAGTCTGGAAGGGAGGAGCAGGACGGAGCAGTCTGGGGATTTTGTCCTGACTCCTCATTGACGCTGACCGTCAGTGGTTTCACATGACACCGGTGACGCAGCACGGCGGCACCACGCTTCACTGTTGTGGTGCAGGAAGGAGCAGCCTGTCGAGCAGGAGGCTGAGACTCTTCATAGATGGTCTGACTCGTCCATAAACCAAGCAGTGGGCAGCACATACTCAAACTAATACTCACGGTCTGTTCCAGCGCTCCCCTGCCCCTCTTGCCCCCCCATGATGAAGGAGGTCTTTTAGGCGTACTGCCTCAGGGAGATGAATAGTACTTATTTTAAATATGTCACAGTACTGTGAATAATAAAAACATTCAGGGTTATTCAGAGAGAGGTGAAAACCAGGAGAACTGGCAGGAGAAGAGAACAATCTAGACCAAATAGCTGATTTGGAAAGTGAGATAAATGGGAGAATTTTACTGGTTTGGCTATTTTGACCTAGAATTTTCATTTCTCCAGTCATTCTCCTGAGTTTCACCTTTCTTTGAATAGACCTGTTTGTCTCAATCCAAAAACTTTAACTTCCAAGTGTGGATGCAGTTAAACATGTCACCTTAATGGTGGGGCCACACAAGCACAGAAAGTACGTCTGTTGTACCAGACATGATTTTGCTGGTGGACACCACACGATGTGCATGAATTTTGACGTTGAAGAAAAAAAAGCTGGCGCAATATGGAAGCTGAAGAAGCCGTTGTGTTTTGTTGTCTGTTTCCTACACACGGAGGCTCATCTGATGTCCTGTACTCCTGTCTATAGAAAGCATCATGTCTCGACACTCATCCTAGAGTTGTGACACCAACCAAAAATCTGCACCTGTCCTCATGTTCGTGAAAATGTGTGCGCATACGTCGTGTATTTTTGCCTATATGGTCTGTCAAAATTTTATGGCAGACGTCGCAATACGTATTACAGCGGTTGCATTTAGAGCGATCATGTGGCCCCAGCCTAAAAGCTTGACTAAATCCAGCCAGATTGCATTGTGACTATTTAATGTTACGAATTTGCAGAAATATTTATTTCCTTGTGTTCCAGAGCATGCCATGTGAGCACTGTTTGAGTAATAGTCTCACCTTTCCACCAGCTCCACCTGTTTTCCAGGTGCGTCATCACATACACTGAAAAGAGGCGTGAGCCGTTCTCCGTCACACATCAGAAACAAACCTGTTCTTTCACCGGGAAATACTGAAACGATCTGGAGAATCAGGCTGCTTCTGAGGTAATGTGGCTTCTGTAAATGTTTTTTTTCGTGATAAAACGTACAGTACTGTAGAAAATTAAGTATTTGTATATATTTCAAAAGTAATATTAATGTATGCACATCTATACATAAACTTAGATATTGATTTCTTGGATTTTTTTTTCCTCCATTGTAATTTACGTGAAATACTGGTTTTTCTCTGAGAGCAGAAGTGGAAACTTGTGATGCTCCCTTATCGTCCAGTTTCATGACTGAAAGCTCCCTAGTATTATATTACATATTTTGATATTAGAATAGCATATTTATTTATTAATTTGCAAAGGATTTTACCAGGAAGGATACATTGAGATTTCTCTTGTTTTCAAGTATGTCCTGGGTTCAAGGACATTGAAATGTTACAGTCGTTACAGAAATACAAAGTAATAAATGCAAGATATTAGAAACAAAACACAAATATACAGATTAACACAGAAAATAAATATGTAAGTAATATAGTCACTGTTTCAGGTTTACAGGTTCATTCTGTATCGATGTATGTTACTAGGGAGCTCATGAGTGACTTAAGACTGGGGGAAGATTTGATGGTGTCTGGGAGGTTATTCCATAACTGCGGTGCTCTGTAGGAAAATGAGGACCAAGCCACTTTCTTTTTGTATTGTGGTATTGCAAGTAAGGTGCTGGTCCTGGATCACAGGTTACAGGATGAGGGAACTGCTAGGGGAAGCAGCCTATTCAGGTAGGGTGGTAGCTTCCCAGAAAATCTCTTAACCCGTTCGCTGCGGAGGACGCGCTGAGCGGGTCCACCCGCAGGTAACGTTCCTTGCGGTGGACGCGCTGAGCACGTCCTCCCTTTGGGGCCGGCGTTCGGCCGGGTTCCGGTCGATCGCTGGCCCCCCCGGTGCGGGCTGACATCCTCAGACCTCTCTCCCTCCCGATCGGCGGCGTGCAGGGGGTTAACCCATGCACCGTTTGGAAGGGCACAGCCTGCCCTTCCAAATGGTACCTGGCATTAACCCCATGGGTGCCGGATCACGAATCGGCGCCGAAGGCTAGGGTCAGACGAACGCAGTTTTAACGTGCGTTTAGCCGCACGAAATCACGGCCGTGCTAGCAGCAAATGATGTCCAATGCCGGGGAACATACGACGAACGGCCGCACGAATGTTCGTCCGTGCAACGCAAGTGGCAAACGAACGCATTTTTTCGAGAACGTCAAACCGCTACTACTGACGTACAGAGTGCGCTGCGGCCGCATAGCGGCGTGTTTGCGTGATTGGGAGACGTCAGACGCTGCACACGTCCGACCAACATAACGTCCAGACGCAAAAGGGTTTTATTGATGATCCGTACAAAATCACGGACGAAACTGCGCATCGTATGACCGCTATCGCGTATTCCGTGACAAAATACGTCCATTCGTTCGAACGCACTTTTTCGCGGACAACGCGAAAAATGCGTTCGTCTGACCCTAGCCTAAAAGCGCCGGTTCGTGATCCTTTCCCAGAGCTGGCCGACATCTTGGATGTCGGCCAAGCCTCCGGGAACTCCCCCTGAGGACTGGCGTCATCGTGCATAGCACGATGACGCCAATCTTGGAGTTAACCCCTAGCTGCCACCAATGGTGGAGATAGGGGGTTCCAATGAACCCCCTATCTCCCGATCCATGGCAGTTAGGGGTTAATGTTTGGTATTGTTGGATCGGCCAGAGCATGGGCGTTCCAAGAATACCAAACATGAGTATGAAAAAAGTTTTTTTAAATTTTTTTTTAAATAAAAAAATATTAAAAAAATTCTAAAAAAAATAAAAAAAAAATCTTTTTTTTTGGTTCGTTAATGCAGCAATATTGTTCCCATTTCAATTATAATGTGAACAATGATGCTGCACTATCGATTTTTGTATGTGGTGCGTTTGTTAAAAATCGCGTAATTTTCCCCAAAAAAAATGTAACGAGACCCCATCTCTAATTTTTTTAACAAGCGCACCCCATACAAAATATAACCGCAATTGCTCGCATGTTAAAATGTGAAAAAAAAACACTTTACACGTTGTAAATTATTGAAAATTCATATTTTATTGCATTTTTTGTTATAATATACAGACAGGTCATGACGTATACATATAATAATGACATATTATGAATCTGCCGAGTCTGACGGAAAGAACGATATATAATATGTCTGGGTCATATACTAAAATAAGCCTTCAAAACGCGTTTAAACATGATGAGCAAAATCGGTAAAAATGAGCTCAGCACAGAGGCGGGAAAAGCTTCAGCAGCGAAAGGGTTAAACACCAGGTTGGAAAGGTGAAGGCTGTGTCTGGATTCCAGCGACGGCCAGTTTAGCTCTTTTAACATGCCACAATGGTGGGTCATGTAGTTACAATGTAGCACAATGTGGCAGAATGAGTTCTACAATGTAGTGAGTTTCTGAAGGTGCGTTTGCGGGGTGGCTGCATACACTACATCTCCGTATTCAATAGCCGGCATAAGCATTTGTTGTACAATCTACTTTCTTACCACTGGGCTCAGGCAGGATTTGTTTCTGTAGCACAAATGTAGTGTGACACCTTCGGTATAAAAAGATTAACCTTAGTACTCCCGGGTCGTTCTTCCCAAACGTCCAAGTACAGCAATCAATGTATAACAGAAATTGGGATGTCTAAGGAATAATGACACAGAAATACAATCATCGTGCATTATATCTACATTACAAGAGTGAAATGCCCCCTTTAACTGGTCGCACTCACAAGATGCCATTACTTTATAGCATATATAGGAATATACTCGCTGTTACCCCACTGCTACGGTCACAGGAAAGTCTGGATACTCAGCTCGATAGCTCCCACCGCCACAGGAACACAAGCGAGGCTTTGTAGTGGATAGTAGAAATTTTAATAAAAAGGGTACATACAAGTAATCCAACGCGTTTCGTGCATGGACTGCACTTCCTCAATAAATCCTGTCACAACTTTTATGAGTAGGTACTACTCTCGCAGTCTTGCAGAGTTTGGGTATGTATCCAGTCGCCAGTGATTCATTGATTAGGGTTGCGACAGCATTTACAATTGCCGGTACACTGATTTTCAGCAGCATTGCTGGGATTTGATCAGGTCCAGACTGATATTTCATTTTTTGATTAGGGAGAAGTTTAGTAACTACACTGACAGGCACTGGTCTAAAGTTGAATTTATCTGCGATATGGGGTCTCTGCACGGTTGGAGGGGCCTGACCTGTGTGCGGCCTTTCTGTAGGTGTGTCATTTGTTAGCTTAGCAATCAGGGTGGTGGCGCATGCAACAAAATAATTATTAAAGGCATTTGCTACATCTAGGGGGTGTTGCAGGGTTTAGTTGTTTACTTTGAAGAAAAGAAACCGATGCTCAAACTCCTGCTATATTTGGGCTGCTGTGTGAACTATTAGTATTCAGCTTTGTGTCATATACAAACCCCCGAAAAATGTGTCACCTGTGCTCAAGATCCCAGATCTCAAATACCATAGTTTTTTTTTGGTACTGGTCATTAGACTGTGGGCACACAAGTGCACTCAGTGCGTCCGTGTGACTGCACATCCCGGCTTCCGTCGCAGCTTTGTGATGGATCGATGGGGAGGGCCACATGGGGTATTTATTATTATTTATATAGCGCCAGCATATTCTGCATCGCTGAACAATAGGCACAATATAGACAGTGTTACAATGCACTGAGACTGAACAACATTTGATAAACCAGTACAGGAGGAAACGAGGGCCCTATTCCCATGGGAACTCACAATCTAGAAGGGTTGGGGGTGGAAACAAGAGAAGAGGACTGCAAGGTGAGAGTGATGGACTGGTTGGGGCAGCGATTCGGGTGGTACGCTTCCTTAAATAGGAATGTCTTAAGGGAGCGTTTGAAGGAAGGGAAACTAGGGGAAAGTCTGACAGTACGAGCGAGAGTGTTTCAGAAGATGGGGGCTGCGCGTGAGAAATCCTGCAGTCTATCATGGGAAGAGGTGATGCGGGGAGAAGCTAGGCGCAGGTCACTGTTTGACCTTAGGGAGCGGGCTGGGGTGTATTTGGTGATTAATGAGGGCAGGTAGCGTTGAGCTGAGTTAGTGAGCGCTTTGTAGGTCAGGGTAAGGATTTTGAATTGAATTCTGCAGTGGATGGGGAGCCAGTGCAGGGACTCGCAGAGACGGAGCGGCGGGTTGAGGTGTGTGACTAGTTATGCGCGCTACCAGTGGACATTAGAAAGCCCTCCCCGTTGAAAAGTTGCAACAGACGCAGCCACAGCTACAAAGCACAATCATCCATAGGAGGATCGAGCTTTCTAAAGCTGAACGCACTAGCTGCACTCAGCAAGGTGGCCACACGGGCGCCAAAGGGGAAGAAAGTCCACTCTCACGGACGTTCCTAAGCTCTGAAAAATGTTTGTGTACCGGCAGCGTTAAAGTGTAAACTCATCTGCATGTCACACCAGTGTATCTGTAGCTGTATTAAAGTTAGAGGATAAGTGTACATATGTGAATTTATGGAGTTGTGCATTTCACACATATGTTGACCTACTATGTATTCAATGAAGCTTTCACTGGATCCGAATTCACAAAGTAACAGGGATCTGTGCTCCTAATATGACAAACCTTTATGGTCACTTCTGCTACACACGTAGTGTTATAGAATATCCTGGTTTGATGTGTGAGGACAAATCCTGATTAGGTCCTCGCTGCGCCACCGCCGTCACGTGACTCTGCGTCGCTGGGAGGAGGTGATAATATACCGTCACTTCCTCCCAGCGCTCCACCATGGTCAGGGCCGGCTCAAGCCACTGTGCTGCCTGGAGCGAAGGATGAACTGCTGCCCCCACCCCCAAAAAACACATGGTGTGTATGAGCATATCACAGAGCGCCACATATCGGCCCACTGTCACACACACACACACACACACACACACACACTTCCACAGTCACACACACACACATAACACAGCCGGTAACGGGGAGACGCAGAGGATTAATGACTCTGGAGGGCACAGAGTTACTGTCGCTTAGATTTCACAGGGTTTTCCTTTAAATAGGAAGCGTCTCACTGAAGATATGAAAGAAATTAGGAAAATGCTAGTTTTTTCACCATGATTTAATAATTCAGGAAATACTGGGGGGGGGGAGGGTAAAAGCCATAAAGCGGCATTAAAACATGCCGTGTCCCAGTCATTTCTTTAATTCCCCCATCAAACCCTGGCAGCTCCATACTAACCCCCCCCCCCATCAAACCCTGGCAGCTCCATACTAACCCCCCCCCCATCAAACCCTGGCAGCTCCATACTAACCCCCCCCCCCCCCAGTTTAGAAATAAGTTTACTTATTTTAGCAAAGTCACCCAGGCCTTGCCAGGTCAGTGAAAAGCAGATTCCCCCCCCCCCCAGCTATTAACTAACTACAGGTCCCATCATGCTGTGCAGGCTGTAAGGGAGCTGCATATTGACTTCACTCTTGGCCCCGTGCAGCCCTCAATCGGCAGCTCCCTCAGGACTCTAGGATAGGGTGTCTGTCCAGGCCTTCCCTCAACCAGGACAGAGGAGCTGGCAGTGCATTTTGGGGGCAGCAACATGTCCCTATGAGGAGGGAAGGGTGGGAGGGGAACTTCCATAACATACACAGGGGGGCACAGAGTCTCCTGTATGAAATCAAGCCAGGCCTAACTCCTCCGCAGCCTCATGGTTCCAAGGGATTCACTTAAAGGCACCCGCTTGCCTACGCCATCAGAGCCCTGCCGCACGTGTCACGTGACAGGCTCTAATCACCTCGGTCCATCTCACGGGCGCACTGCACTGCAGGAGAGACCACAGCCAGGCTGCATCGCTGGTAAAACTTAAGCTGATGGCCTCCATGCCTGCTGAAAGGGGCAGGCGCGGCTTGGTTTTCAACGGAACACTGTCCTGCAGTCTTGTCTGGGCTGGTGGCCTTTGAAAGAGCAACAAAATGCTGCCCCTGACAAAGTGCTGCCTGGAGCGGCTGCTCCACCCCACTCCATGGACAGGCTGGCCCTGACCATGGTCAGAGGCACGTGGAGCTGCAGAGGAAAGCGGTTGCTCGCCTCCCTCGACACAGCCTGGCCCAGCCCAGCCAGCCCCCAGGTACACTGAAGGAGAGGGAGGGGGTGTAATGCAGAGGGGGGGGAGAGAATGTAATGAAGAGAGAGGGGGAGAGAATGTAATGTAAAGGGGGAGAAGAATGTAATGAAAAGAGGGGGGAATGTAATGAAAAGGGGGGTTGTAATGAAAAGAGGGGGGGGAGTCTAATGAAAAGAGGGGGAATGAACACCAAACATTACTGGAGCTCTAACACCCTCATAAACACTTCACATTATGAGGATGTCACAGAGCTCCACAATAATCTGCAGTGTTTATGAAGGTGTCACAGAGCTCCACAGTAATGTGCAGTGTTTTAGGGTGTTACAGAGCTCCAGAGAAATGTGCAGTGTTGTATGGGTGTCACAGAGCTCCAGGGTAATGAGCAGTGTTTACCCTGGAGCTCTGTGACACCCTCAAACACTGTACATTACTGTGGAGCTCTGTGACACCCTCATAATGTGCAGTGTTTATGAGGGTGTCACAGAGCTCCACAGTAATGTGTGCATTGTATGAGCGCATCACAGAGCTCCACAGTAATGTGTGCATTGTATGAGCGCATCACAGAGCTCCACAGTAATGTGTGCATTGTATGAGCGTATCACAGAGCTCCACAGCAATAAACTCACAGTAATGTGCGCCGTGTAGAAAAAAAAGTGGGCTGCTCAGTCCAAAATGCCCGGGCCTATATTTTATCCCAGTCCAGGCCTGTAAGTGAGTTATGATGGTGTGTTTTATATACTTTTGGGAGGAGTATGGAGCTGCTTTTTTTTTTTTTTAATTTTGTGGGCTCTAAACAAATTTAGTAAACAACTGAAAAAAATATGAGGAGAAATTCCAGCATCATTTGAAATTTTTACTTTCCAATGATCCCTACCTTGGAGTAAAAGTACCTTTGTCTCTATGCTGTGCCCCAGTGTCCCCATGTCTTTGAGTTCAAATGTCTGTTGTGCATGAATATATAATGCACCTCCACAGCAATAAATTCCAAAGTAATGTGAGATTATATGGCAGCATGTTTGTTTTAATGAGGGACCTTGTGAGAGCAAACATGGTTTTTAAATTAGAGTGCGTACATAAAACACTTTGTTCTTGCTCAGTTTGATTCAAAGGGACACTGTAATCATCCTGACCACTTTAGGTTTTTAAAGTGATCAGGAGTTGAGAAATGCCCCCTTCCTTGCTGCCCTGATTTGGCAGAAATGTGGGATGAAGTGGAGGAGTTTTCTCCACCCCACTCAGCTTTTCCAGCAGCCAGAATCTTGGAAGTTCCCAACTACCAGTCACTAGTGACGTCAGCACGCAAAGAATGTGCCAACGCCATCCTCTTAGACCATCCGTGATAGTAATTGTTCTCAGAGAGGCAGCCATTATATCGGCTCTGCAAATGTGTGCGCAGCTCCAATCCATCCTTCTGAGTAGGCTCTATGGAGCTTGCGTACATGAAGTGCGCGAGTCCATAGTGGCGCACAATTTGAGGTACCTACACTATACAAGTTATAAAGCGGTGCATATTGTGTACTAAAGCTTCCAGGAAATCCAGGTTTGGGAGTCCCCACTCTGAACAGAGGAGCAGCAGGCAACGAGGGATAAAAGGTGAGTAAAATCGCCTTAAATTAAAAAGTAAATAAAAAATAATTGGGTAGAGGTTGTCAGCAACATCTGCCCAATTATTTAAGGGCAAAAAAGGGAACTCTATTTTTAATAGCGTATCTCTTTAACTGAATTACATGCTACATATGAAACCTGGTAAACTAAATATAATAAATACATATTGATGTATTGTAAAGGGTACCTGACATGCAAAACCCGTAAAGAATAAATGGCTTCCAAATTGGATGTTTAGTGTATATATATGGTTTTCTTTGCTTTTCATAAGAATAAAATATTCTGAAATGTGGGATATATTTCACTGGACTTTTGGGGGAAAGGCAGATACATGCCAGAGTGCGCCTATTAAAAAACGTAGTCATTTCAAAGCTTTCGGTAGCATTTTTCATAAAATCTGGGTTTAAGTTGAGTGGGAACACTTGTGAACTGATTTCATTTTCTTCAGGGGAATCAGAGTTCCCATTTATCCCTCACTCTGTAATGCAGGAATGCTCAGCCTTGGCCTACAGATGTTTTGGGGTTACATTCCCACATGTTACCTTACCAGGAAAGGCTTAATGATCTTAACATGTATAGCTTGGAAAAAAGACGAGACAGAGGAGATATGATAGAAACATTTAAATACGTAGAGGGAATCCACAAGGTAGAGGAAGGGAGTATATTTAAAAGGAAACAAAGTAGCAAAACAAGAGGATATAGTCTTAGATTAGAGGGGCAAAGGTTTAAAAGTAACATCAGGAAGCATTATTTTACTGAGAGGGTGGTGGATACATGGAACAGTCTTCCAGTAGAAGTGGTAGAGGCCAAAACAGTAATTGAATTTAAGCAAGCATGGGATAGGCATAAGGCTATCCTAAACAAAAGATAAATCCAGGTAAAGTATCCATGTAATTGGGCAGACTAGATGGGCCGAAAGGTTCTTATCTGCCGACATTTTTCTATGTCTTTTTGACCTAGGGAGTGGCTGAGTTTCATGGGGGTGATGCTGTTGCGGTTCCAAAACATCTGGAGAACCAAGGATGAGCACCCCTGCTGTAATGCTTATGACTAGCTATTACTGTATAGCAGAACACTCACCATGCCACCTACATCTCCTATAACCTAAGGTCTTTCTCCAGCACTTTCATTTCCATTACCTGCTAGAACAAGAAAGCAGGTTGAGCTGCATTTTCTTTTCAGAGCTCCACAGCTGTCAAATAACCCAATAGAATGCTTAAATCCTCCTGCAGCCTGAGAGATCTCTGTAGAAACAGCATTCTTTTAAATCAAATAAAACCTGAAAAACTCCAAATTATAATTTAACCCCATCACTACCAAGCATTTTTTAATTTTTTTTTTAATTTAAGGATTTTATTATGCAAAGAAAGGATCACAAACGATCATCGAAGTTGGCCTCGCAGGGCCACAAAGACATATAAAACACATAAAACAGAAATGGGGGGGGGGGTTGCAGAAGAAAACACATCAAAGGTGAGAAACATGGCCAAAATCTCTAACATAGGAAGTGGATGAGTCCAGAAGAGAGGAAGAGAGAAAAAAAAAAAAAAAATTACAAATCCCTTACTCAAGGAGAGGGGGGGGGGGGGTTACGAGGAGAACTGACCATTTTAATGTGACCTAACCGGCTCACCCCGACAGCCCAAAAGACAGTCGAGGGCCTGGTTGCAGGCCACGTGGCTGGGAGGATCCGGGGCCATAAAGGGCGAACAGAGCCGCGGTTGCCACCCAGAATGGCACACCCGGGCCAACCCAATGTTCCCCCTCCTAAATTAATAATAATAAAGGAAAAAGGAGGGGGAGGAAGGGTGGAAAAAAGGTCCGGAACCCACTTTGTACATCTGGTGGCCTACACCTAAATAACATCAGTCAATGAAAAAAAGGAGGGGGGCTGCATAATAATCAGAATGTCCGCTGCAGTCGCAGCGAGGGGGGGATTAAATTGGGAGGTAGCAGGGGGTCATCTGGAGTCGCTTGGTTCGTAGTTAGGGTAATTTGGAACACAAATATGGGCAAAGGGGGGAGCCAAGGTAAGGCACACGGGGGAGTCAGTGGGGCACTCAGCCAGGGTCCCTCAGCGGCGCTGGAGGATTCTGAGACACTGGTAAGATCCCCATTGTGCGGAGCAGAGACGCTGCTTCTTCAGGGGACATCGCCGACTGCGGTTTGCCCCCTATATTTAACAGGAGAGAGCCAGTGGTCCCCCACCTATAGCGGACACCCCGGCTCCTCAGCAGAGCAGTAATATCCCGAAAACGCCGTCGGGCAGTCAACGCCAAAAAGGAAAGATCACGAAAAAAGGTGACATCGGGAGACGTACGTTACTTTGAATGACGGCCCCACAGCTGCAAGGACCCGGGAGGGGATCGCCACACTGCGGGTGACCACCAGGACATCTCGGGGAGCAGTCTCCGAGGCAGCAGCTGCCTTGCGAAGCCGCGCCACCGACAGGACCGGAGGGTCCGAAGGGGCATCATCGGTCGGAAGCAGGTGAGTAAACAGTTCCAAAATGTAGGTAAGGAGGCCCTCAGGTCCCACATCTTCAGGGATTCCTCTCACTCTCAAGTTTCTGCGGCTGTGGCGATCCTCCAACGATATGACCGCAGAATTAAGACGAGCGATCTGAGTTTGGAGTTCGTCCAGAGTGGAAGCAGTAGCATCTTGCATCGTCTCCGTCAGCTGGACCCGGGTCTGCACCTCGGTGAGCTGAGACTGCAACGGTTCGAGCACCGCACATACCTCCTGTAAGTCTTGTCGCCAGAGAGTCCGGAATTCCTCCATAACACTTTGGAGGTCCGCCGTAGATATTGGCCGGACCGCAGGTAAGACCATTGGGGACCCGACCGATGAGGGCAGAGTGACTCTGGTCGGAGACTCAGCCAGTGAACCACGGCTGTGGCACTGGACCTCCTCCACACGTCCTGGTCCCAGCGAAGTGCGAATGTCCGGGATGCGCTGTCCCGCAGCCTCCCCGGACTTCACGGTTTTCTTCCCCATGGGAGCAGGGGTTGAGAGGCCTCCTCAGCGAAGGGAACAAGCAGTCGGATCTCGAGCGTAGGCCGCAAAATGGCCGCCACTCAGCAATAGTCCGGTCAGAGAGGGTTGTTAAACTCACTGTGCCTTCACACTTCCCCCGCTGCCAAACTTGTCAACTTGTACCCAGAGCAGTTAGCTATCAGCTGGAGGAGAGCTCGCCAAAATTAAGTCAATAAAACCGTCGCTTTCACCCGATTATAGGCAGCGCCGTATGGAGCTCCACAGAATGGCGGCTGCTCTCCTCGAGGTCCGGACACGCTGCCAAGCATTTTTTTTGTTAATGTTTTTTATCATATCATTTATTTGAAACATGGGATGCAAAGTTAACAGAGTAAAATAGCAAATTGGTGACACCCAGTGGTATTTTTTTTTTTTATACAAAGTGTTTTACCAGGATGGATACATTGAGATTTCTCTCGTTTTCAAGTATGTCCTAGGTAGGCAAGGCCTAGGTCGGGACTTTCCAGGGGGCGGCAAAAAAAGCTGCCACTATGCGTCTGGCACAATACTCTTTGTCCGGTGCGGCAAGTTGACTGGCGGAGGCTGGAGCCGATCGGAACATCTCACGCAGTCCACTGTGTGTGTGTGTGTGTGTGTGTGTGTACAAGCGCTCGGGCAGGCTGCATGAGCGGCAGCAGCTTATTCAGCCTGTTCGAGTGCTTGTACACACAAAGCAGGCTGCGCGTGCGCGAGCTGTTCCTATCGGCTATGCCAGTCAGCAGTGTTCCCGGCTCCCACTCAGCAGCTCCTTCACATTGACACTGCGCTTCGCATGGTTGGCGCCAATATCAGTCGGTCACGTGGGATTCAGGAAGGAGCAGAAAGAGGTGAGCCGTGCTACCGCAGTGTACCCCCTCACTCACCCTGCCTGGACTCTCTCTAAGCGGGACGACCAGGTATGTGTGTAGACTACACTACCCAGTCACTGCCTTTACTACACCACAAAGTTAATGTCTCTTCTACACCACTACTACTGCGCCACCCAGTCACTGTGCCACTACCAGGCACTGTCACCCTCCTACATCTCAACCACTGTGCCACTGTGTGGGTGGAAGGCCAGACACTCTGAGACAGACTTTACATGCTGAGAGCTCACTGATCTCAGCATGTAAAGGCTGGCTGAGTGTGATAGGATAGGGGGGTGTGACACCATGAGTTACTGCACCAGGTGACACCAACCCTCGTGATGCCACCGGCACACAGATTGTTGTTTTAAAAAAATTAACCCCATAGTGACCAGGCATTGTTACCATTGTCAGTACGAAGGTACCACTGCTGTTTTTACATTTCTGCACTGTATGTGTTTAGCTCTAATTTTTCTCTTACACGTTTATGGAACCCGCACATATTTTATATACTGGTTTTCTTGCCATTAAATGGACTTTGTAAAGATAACATTATTTTCATCATATCATATAATTTACTTTTTAAAAAATTATGAAATATGATGGAGAAAAATGGAAAAAAAACCCCACAAACTTTGACCCCCAAAATCTACAGCCGCCAAAAAAGACCTTGGCTAAATCATTTCTAAATTTAATCCTGAGTTTAGCAATACCCAATGTTTAAATGTGTTTTTTTGCTATTTAACCCCTTCATTGCTGAACCGTTTCACCTCTGTGTGCTCAGCTCATTGTGTTATATTGGGAGTGAAAGGGTTAAACAATATAGTAGCTGACATAAATGAAACACCCATCACTGAATTAATTTATAATTCTAGCTTTGTCATCTCGAGTAATATCTTCTACAAAAAATAAATGCGTTTTTACTAAGCTCAAGAGAACAGTGGAAGGAAAATGTGATTATTTTGCACAGCCTGTGGATACAGCTTGCCCAGTGTGCCAAACAGAAGCTATAAACCTTTAATTTAATGTTAAGTCTAACAGTAAAATTGTTATGTTTGCAGTTTACTACTTTATATGTGTTTATAGATGTAGGGGCGTCACTCTTTTGATTTAATTGGCACAATACCCTCCCAGTCCCCATCAAGGCTGGCCATACACAGAGCACCTTTGAAAAACTTTATTAGTCTGGAAAATGTGTCACTAAGGGAGCTTGGCCATACTACTTTTATGGAGAGTGGTTATCTGTTGATCCCAGAAAATAAGCCAGAGGAACATACCTCAAAACTGTGAATGTTCTGCTGAATCTGGGGCATGTGCGAGGTATGCCGCTCTGCTAAACACCTTGTATCACAGAAAGAGGCAGCAATTATTTTTTTGGGGGGGGAGGAGAAATAAATACTATTTTCAGATTCAAGGGTATGACAGTAGCTCGAAGCCAATGACAACACACAAAGGATAGCGATCAGTAACACTTCAGTTTATTGTAAAACATGTTGATATAGAGATAAATACATAACAAACAATGAATATTAATTTAAGGGCAGAAATGGGCGCATTGAAACAATATAATGAGAATAATAAACTTTGACCAAAAATTTACTGAAAGGCCAGTTAGTGGCAAATGATTACTTAAAAAGCATTATGAAATATGGAAAAAAGGACTGTTTTGCACTCAATGCACTATTAAACAATATATATATAGGGCCATATTACATAGTTGGTGCTAACTTAACCAGAGCTGTTGTAAACTTCCCAGAGCCATTATAGCCTATGGAGGTTTAAAGTTTACAACAGCTCTGGTCAAGTTAGCACCAAAATTGTAATATGGCCCATAGGGTGCTATCCAGAAATACAGTCTCCCTCTAGGACTGTAGAATGTAGGAATAAAACCCTTGATAAAGGCATTACGCCGAAACGTTGGGGGTACCTGGTCTCATGTTGGCACCTCTCCTCCCTGTTTTCCTAGATACTTCTTTCATTGACTTTATCCATCTGAGGTATTTATGAATGCTTATTGGTACTTGGGATACTGACATTATCCGGATTCTTGGTTTCTTCATTTTCATATTATTTTTGGTTTTGTATCAGTAGTGGGTTTATTCATTATACCCTGTTGCAGAGGCGTAACTAGAAACCTCAGGGCCCCGGTGCAAGATTCCATGAAGGGCCCCCCCCCTCGTCGGCTGTGGGGAGGGGCCGAGGCGGGCCATTGAAGTCAGCGGTGTGTACCAGTACTTCAAGACCCACCCTCCGTTCGGGCCCCAGATAGTAGACAGCCAGTATCAGACCCCCAGTAATTGGCCAGTATCAGACCCCCAGTAATTAGTCAGCAAGGGACCCCCCTCCACAGGGCCCCATACCAGATTAATGCTTGTACCCCCTGATGGTGGCCCTGCAAAAACACACACACACACAAACACCCCACCCCAGCTTGTTACATACTTACCATAGGTAAGTATGGCCTCGACTCTCTCCACTTCCCCTCCCTGCACGTGCTGGACACTTCCAGCACAGCAGGGAGGCTCTGCTTTGCTTGGCTGTGGAGTGGGAAGGGGCGGGGCCAGCACGTCCCCATGTGAGCAGCTGTCCTCTTCTTCCTCCTCCTCCTCTTCCCCCGGCGGAGCCTTTACTTCTGGTGCAGCGTGTGGGAGTTTGATCCCACATGCTGTGATCAAACGGGTGACCAGGTGCCTGACCTCTGCCTGGACTGTGGGGCAAGCAGGGCCAGTCTGGGCCCCCCACCCATCCGGTTGTGGGCCCCCAGACTCAGTGGCCAGGGTGCAGTGGCACCCGCTGCACCCCTGGTAGTTACGCCCCTGCTTGCCTGTTGGTCTTCTTCGCATTAATCATTTCTGTTGTCTTTTGACTTATGCTTATGGCGATGTACATTTATGTATGGTTTTATGTCAGGTCCTTTTTGCTTTTGTAAACTGTTGGTGTATTTTTTCAATAAATTTATCACAGAGACTACTTCTTTTTGGTGTGCTTCTGGTCTCCTCCTTTTTTTTGTTCCTACTTAAAAAAGCATAGCCGCCCACTAGGGGGCTTCCAATGATGAACTTAAATCCGTACTCTAAAACGTAACTTTTATTAATACTCTCTGTGCTCTGGTGAGATGCGGCTTGCAGATGCTGCCCGATGGGCTTAAGCTGGTCTCCATTGCACCCTATGACAAATAATAAATTCCTTACCAATGGCAGATAGGTCTCCAAATACATTATTTTCCCTTTTACTAATATCATAACTGGAAGGGTACTGTGTACGTGATACTAAGAGGGCCAACTATAAAAGCTTAAACTTTTTTCTGAGGCTAGACCACTCCATAAACACAAGAAAAAAAGTTAACAAATGTAAAAACATCAGCTCAAGAATGTGTATGCAAAAAAAATATATATTAAAAGGTTATCCCTATAAATATCCTATTCTTAAAATAACTTGTAACGAACGTTGCCCTACCCATGGATAAATGGAGTATAGTTCAAGTCTTCGTTCAACCCTTGGGGTACAAAGTTCCCAAGATAAAACTCCAACGTGATTCACTTTGTCAGAGTCTCTTGTCAAAATTGTCCTTTCCTTGATATGTGGGAATAATTTGAATGACATGGAATGATAAACTACTTGCATTCGACGCATGATTCATGCTCACATGTCTGGAAATCAGAGTGTCAATACTTTTAACTATAGTGTTGACATTTTGTAAAATTATCCACCAGAACTGTTTATGTCTTACCTATATATTGTTTCCCGCAGGTACACATGGCCAGATATATTATCATCGTAGAATTGGCAAACTGTTTAATTCTATATTCTTTTTTTTGGTAAAAAAAAGAGAAATTTTGACGAGACTCCGTCAAAGTGAATCACATTGGACTTTTAGCTTGGGAACTTTGTACCCCAAGGGTTGAACAAAGACTTCAACTATACTCCATTTATCCATGGGTAGAGCAACCTTGGTGAGAGGAATGATAATTGTTTGCATATGACATGTGATTTTGGATAGTTCCTTTAATGGTGGAGAATGCAAGGATGAAACAGGTAGTTAACTCATGTACATGGTGTCACGTTTCCACCTTCCAGGCAGGCCCCCTGGTAGTGATAGAGATTCGGGCCAGTTCTTGGTTCTTGGTTCTCGGTTTTTCTGTGTATGACTTAGGCCTGGTTTTGACGATTCTCTTGTCTGTACCCTGTATTATTGAATTGAATTGTGTACCAACCTCTGCTTGTCTGACATGCACTCCTGGTTCTTGATCCCTGGCATACGGCTGACACTCTACTCTGGCATCTAGACCTTCTGCTTTCCCTGACTACTCTTTTGATTACCCCGTTTATGTTGTGTGTCATTTATTCCTTGTGTCCTGTTCTCTTGTCTTTGTGTATTACCCAGCAGCATATTATCAGTCTGTGTTTGAGACCATTGCAAGGACCTCATCCTAGTTCAGGGCTCTCTGTTGCTGCTGGGCATCTTGTCTCTTGTTAACCCCTGTTGTTATTGTGTTATTTATTCCTTGCACTGTATCATGTATAGAATTAGAAGGCCAGTCTAAGGCCCTTACACCCGTGCAGGGTTTCCTCTTTTGTGTGTATTCTGCTACTCCAGTTCTGTCATTAGTGTCCAGTATCTGTGTTATACTCTGTGTGCTGTGTTTTGCATCAATGCAGCTAGCAACAAACCTGCCAAAAAGGCTTAACAACACCCAGTATAAAGGGCCCACCATGGCTCCAGCCAGATGCCCCCATGACACTTGGTTCTTGAATCTCTACCATCCCTGACAAGCCGAGCTGAGAAATGCACATGTTGGATGCTTTATAGAGAGGACGCATATGTGTATTTAAAAATCAAAGGGTTTCTAATTTAGTTATATATCCCCTGGGGTGATTTGCTTTGATACGTTGATTGCTACTTGTAGCACTTTAAAGATCTTCTAATATAAATTGTATTTGTGGAATGTGCTGCATTGTGATAGAATGTGGAGCTACGACGAATGAATAGCAAATCACCCAGTTGAAGGAAATTGATCATTTATCAGTATCTTATGCTTTCTGTTGATAAAGTGTGTAGACACACTCAGACCCTTATGACCTTTATTATTGTTATGTTCCTCTCTTATGATTAAGAGTGTATATGGAATTAGCACTATATAAACTTGATTTTTATGACTCGAAGACCAAAAAAGATTTGAGTGTGACCAATACATATACAAGGTTAGTCAGAGAGGTGAAAACCAGGAGAATTGCCAGGAGAATGAACAATCTAGACCAGATAGCCGATTTGGAAAGTGTGATAAATGGGAGAATTTTTCTGGTTTGGCTATTTTGACCTAGAATTTTTGCTTCTTCAGTCATTCTCCTGATTTTCACCTCTCTCTGAATAACCCTGATAGTTTCTTCCTACCCAATGGGAAAAGTGATATTCTGTATTTTCTTTATATTTAATTGATTTTGATTTTGCCTTTTTATTAAAAGTTTAGTATTAATGAAAGTTTTTTGTTTTACGTTCATTGTTTGAGGCCCCTGATGGGCTCCTATGCTTTTTTATGATTTTATAGTCTAGGTTTATGCCTTTTGGTGGATTTTTTTTTTAATGGAAATTCCTGGCTGCTAGGCTCTTGGATTAGAACCGACTTTTTATATGCAAAGGATTACTTCTCTCAGGCCTTCACTAGGTCTTCTTGTTAAACATTATCTCCTGATAATGATACAGGTACTGACTTTGTGTACTTCTTCCATGGTTAGCAAAATAACAGAGAAAGAAAATATAACTCCGTATTGCTATTAACCCTTAACAGAGTGCAAAGTCAATACATTAGATTTCCTGGGTCCATGTAGCCATAACCTCATCTCAAAGACCCTCACTGCAGCACCAACATCCATCACAAAAAAGTGAAATGCTGTGCCTCTTTGACAGCCATTTTTAACTCCGTGTCAGTCCCCCTCCCCTCCTTTACTGCTTTTTTAAGTAACGACTTAATAGAGGCGTTAATAAAATGCTGTCATAGTGAGCGGTGTATAACTTACCAATAAATGCATAAGCGTGTGCAGTGAGGCGCTGGAAGGATGTATTGGTCCTGCTTGTCCACCTTTTAGGGTGCCATCTACATTTTTTGGATGCACCATAATTTGTTCATGATCATGATATAAAGAGAATAAAAATCATTGAGATTATTTAGCGTTTGTTGGTAATAAATATTTCATGTCAGCATACCACAATAAATGGGTAAATGTGTAGTATCTTATCTCATAACACACACCTTATGGTCGGCACTTGATAAACTGATAATGTTAATGACAGGAGTCAACATGCAGCGTCTAAGTACATCAGTAATACAATCTAAATTACCTGTCTGTAATAACGGCAATATCTAGGTGGTAAAAATAGTCCCATTACCATTACACAACTCATGGGAGATAAATCTTGGATTTTTTATGCACAATACTATAGTGGCAGTTGTCTCATATAAACAGATGTAAATGGTTCCATGGTATCTCTAGGAAGCATAGATTAATCCCTGAAGTGACAAAGACTCATTTTCATTCTGGAAGAAATAAAATACAAACATTACTGTGCTTTTTTGGGTTATTTGTTTTTGGGTTCAATTTTAATTTATTTTCTACAATAAATCAGCTGCCAACAAAACCTCTGTGAAAAAAGCAATTCATTTGTGGTTTGTTACAGTAATGTCAATGTATGGATATTAAGGCTAGGGTCAAACAAACGCATTTTTCGCAGCGAACGTCAAAAAGTGCGTCCGAACGCATTGACGTGTTTTTTCACAGAAAGCGCTAAAACGGTCATACGATGCGCATTTTTGTGCGTGATTTTTTTACGGATCCAAACCAGGAAACTTTGGGTGTCTGGACGTTATGTTGGCTGGACATGAGCAGCGTCTGACGTCTCCTAATCACGCACACATGCCTCTAGCGGACGCAGCGCACTCTGTACATCCGTAGTAGCAGTTCAGCGTTCTTGAAAAAATGCGTTCATTTTCCACTTGCGTTGCGCGGCCGTACTTCATATGTTGGCCATCATTGCGCGTCATTTGCTGCTAGTGCGGCCGTGATTAAGTGCGCCTAAACGCATGTTAAAAGTGCGCTAGTCTGACCCTAGCCTAAATCTCATCACAAGGGACAAATAGTATACTTAACCTCTCTAAATGGCATTATATAAAAGGTTAGCCATGACTGTGCAAAGTTCCAGATAGAACAACACACCGGTATAAAAAAATCCAGAATAGCATGTGGGACTTTAAAGTGCACCTGTCATGGGCAAAAAATGTCTATGCGCTTTTGACAGGGCATCACTCCCTTTATATAGATCAGCTTTTTTTCCCTACGTCATTTAAAAAAAAGAAGATATTTACATTCAAAGATTTGGAGGGGTCGCTCCAGACAGTCAGCCACCTACAAGACAGCTCTCCACTCACTATGCTGTCGGTCTGATCGTAACAAGCAGCTAATGCAGCATACTGACTGAGTGGAGGATGTCCCGTAGGCAGCTGTCTGCTCGCAGTGGCCTCTCCCCCTGCGACATGCTGCAGGTCACATGGGAGAACAAGAATCATTAAATGCAAATATCTTGTAACTTAAAGGGATATGCATGTCTAAAAAAATAATAATAAAAAAAATTACCTATAGACAAACTAGAATAAATCAATAAAAGTTTTAAAAATGTGTAAAAAAAAAAAAAAAAAAAAAGTTTATTTTTTTAAGCGCTGTCATTTCATCTTCTCTGGCCACGCCCCTCAACTAGGTGTTTCTTCAGTTCCCACTTCCTGTATATTCCCCGCCTGCCCTCCCACTACTCCACTCATCAAAGCTTCACATGAAGGACCTCAGATTGGGGAAACTGAGGAACTAAACCCTAGCTATCTTTGCAATTGTGAGAGCAAGACTCTCTCACGCTCGCTCACAGACTCACCTGCTGATTCACTCAGAGAGGTGAGTATAAGGAGGGAAGGGGCAAAGGACCTGTCACATACATGTAACATCCTTGGTCCTTAACAGGACTTTTTCGTAGGACGTACTATGTACATTATTGGTCCTTAGGTGTCACATCCCATGCCGGTGGTACCCGGCAGCGTCCTGCTTGCTGGCTGGGCACCGAGTGAAGAGCAGGACCACAGCGGTCACGTGAGACACCAGGGGTGGGGCGCAGCCTGATGACGCAGCGCCCGCCAGGTTTAAAGCCCAGCCTCTCATTCACTCCAGTGTCCTGATGTACTTTCACATCCCTCGGTGCTTTCTTGTATTTCTGGCTATTCTGTGTGCCAACTTGGCTTTTCCTGATGAACCCGCTCTGTGTACTAACTTGCCTATTCCTGGCAAACCTGCTTTGTGTATCGATTTTGGCATATGGCTGACTACGTCTTCTAGTACTAAGACCCCTGCTATCCTGACTTAGTATCTCATTGTGCTTTGGTATCTGTTAACTAGGGTTGCACTGATACCGATACTAGTATCGGTATCGAGGCCGATACTGGGTACTGCAGGAGTACTTGGTACTCGTGTAGTACCCCCGATATTTTTCCCGATACCGGAAGCCGGCATTAAGCCTTGCTTGCCGGCATCCGAGGGGCTGGGGCGGCTGTCCGAATGCTCTATCGGCATTCGGACAGCCGCCCCTGGAGCTGCTCTCCGCGATACTTACCTTCCTGAGCGACGCCGGGAATGTCTCCGCGCGTGCGCTCATTGGAAGGACCCCAGCCGCGACCACGTGGGACCATGTGATCGCGGCTGGGGTCCTTCCAATGAGCGCACGCGCGGAAACTTTCCCGGCGTCGCTCAGGAAGGTAAGTATGAACACAGTGAGCAGCTGCAGGGCCTGTCCAAATGCTGATAGAGCATTCGGACAGGCCCTGCAGCTGCTCTCCGATGATACTTACCTTCCTGGGCGACGCCGGGAAAGTTTTCGCGCGCTCGTTGGAAGGACCCCAGCCGCGATCACATGGTCCCACGTGGTCGCGGCTGGGGTCCTTCCAACGAGCGCACGCGCGGAGACATTCCCGGCGTCGCTCAGGAAGGTAAGTACCGTCGCGGGGGGGAATCCATGAGCTGGGGGGCATACCCATGTGTGAGCTGGGGGGCATACCCATGTGTGAGCTGGGGAGCATACCCATGTGTGAGCTGGGGGGGCATACCCATGTGTGAGCTGGGGGGCATACCCATGTGTGAGCTGGGGGGCATACCCATGTGTGAGCTGGGGGGCATACCCATGTGTGAGCTGGGGGCAATATCCATGTGTGGCTGGGGCATATCCATGTGTGAGCTGGGGCAATATCCATGTGTGAGCTGGGGCATATCCATGTGTGAGCTGGGGCAAATCCATGTGTGAGCTGGGGCATATCCATGTGTGAGCTGGGGCATATCCATGTGTGAGCTGGGGCATATCCATGTGTGAGCTCGGGCATATCCATGAGCTGGGGCATATCCATGTGTGAGCTGGGGCATATCCATGTGTGAGCTGGGGCATATCCATGTGTGAGCTGGGGCAAATCCATGTGTGAGCTGGGGCATATCCATGTGTGAGCTGGGGCAAATCCATGTGTGAGCTGGGGCAAATCCATGTGTGAGCTGGGGCAAATCCATGTGTGAGCTGGGGCATATCCATGTGTGAGCTGGGGCAAATCCATGAGCTGGGGCAGTATGAATATATATATATCGGGGGGGATATACATGTGAGCTGGGGGCATTTTTATATGAGGTCTGTTCTTATTGGAAAGCGTCACATGACATTAAAGAAAAGTATCGGTACTCGGTATCGGTGAGTACTTTTAAAAAGTATCGGTACTCGTACTCGGTCTTAAAAAAGTGGTATCGGTGCATCCCTACTGTTAACCCTTACTGGGTATATGTCATTCTGTTCCCTGAATATAGATAGCTTTGCCGACCATCCAAGTATCGGAAGGGTAGCTAGAATACTGTTTTTATAGGGACCGACACCATAGACATTGTGACATCGTGACATTGTGGGTTTAAAGGGACATGCATGTGTAGCGCTGGTTTAAAACACTGTTGCTGTAGTACTTATTTTTGGCCACCAGAGGGAGACAAGCGCAATGTAAGAGACACTGGACAATGGGACTACATTTTCCAGCATGCTTTGCGTGGGGAACAGGAAGTGGGTGGGGAGAAAAGACTTACATCTGCAGCCTCGTGCAGAGGAAACCCAGAGCACGCCGAGGAGTGAAGAGAGCAAGACGCACGTGAGACGGACAACGATCGTGACCCGGCCGGAGCGCAGGTGCGGCCTTGCGGAGCTGGAGATCGGTTCACATTACTTGCCAGAGACCTAGTAATCCACCGCTGAGAAGTTTACACAGATACAGAGTTGCTGAAGGACCCCGAATTAGGAGACCGCGATGATCTAATGGGAGTGCAGGCGGTGAGCTGAGCATCTTGTGGCAGAAACGGACAAGCGGATCCGGTGGCACAGAGTCCCAGTCAAGTCGCGTGGAGAGTCGTCCTGGGTCGAGCAGAGCACAGAGTATCTGGCGGATGGGTGAGAGGCCTTCCCGGCCACAGTAAAATAATAAAGCACGCTGCAAGTTTGTCTAAACCTACAGGGCCCCAACGTGACTAGTCAAAGACACATTGAAATCATTCACTGGCCAGTTGAATCTTGTACCCGGGTACCAACACACGCATACACGTACACCTTCTTGGGACACAACCTGTACGGGACTCACATTCCAACAACGATGGGGTTAAAATTCCTTTTTCTTTTCCGCTGCGCGTTTCTCTCATTACGAACTTCTGTAAATATATATGTATACCGTGCTGCTCTATATATGGCAGTTTATTTGAGATCAGTAAACTATATAACTTATAAAATCTACAACAGGGCTGGTGTATATTTATTCCCTAGTGCGGGGAGACTGACCCAAGGTTTAGATTCAGCGGCTCCTCCGGGAGTGAGCGCTACACATGCTTTTCTAGTGCGCTTTTAAAAATGTGCAATGCCTTTTCATTGAGTCAGTAGAGTCATTCAGCAGGCATAAAAATAAAGTAAATATGATATTTTTTCATATGTATCTGTCTTTCTTGGCGTTTTCCACACCCACCTCCAATGAGTGTGTATTCTGTGGAATACATACATTTTAGCACTGAGCATGTGCAACGGAGTTGCTCCACCTCCCTCCTGCACTGTGAGCTGAGGGGAGGGCGTGGCTGAGTGACATTCCAATCTGGATCTCTTTCACACTACTGTAGAGACAGCTGCTGCAGAGACAGGGAAGGACAAAAGTCAATACACGTAGGGAGAAAAAGAGCAGTATTATTAGCAGAGAGTAGTACAGCAAATAAGCACAGAGACGCATCAAGAACAGGTAAAGAGAGAAAGACTGAAAGATAAAGCAGAGAAAGTGCAAGAAAAGGTGCAGTGAGAGAGAGCATGCACATGATAGTGAGTGACTATGTGAGGGAGTTTTGAGTGAGATACTGAGCATGTAAACCATTACATGCGCAAGTGAGCGTGTCAGTGGGGGAGTGAGTGAGCCCCGTGAGTATTTTGCTTTCACAGTTGCAGAGATGCTAATATTCAGTTCCTCAGTTTCCCCAGTCTGAGATCATAGGCGTGCACAACTTGTGCTAATTCATGTGAAGCTTTGATGGGTGGAGTAGTGGGTGGGGAGGAGGCGGGGAATATTCAGGAAGTGGGAGCTGAAGAAACACCCTAGCTGAGGGGCGTGGCCAGAAAAGATGAAATGACAGAGTTTAAAGCAAGAAAATAAAAACACACATTTTTAAAACTGTAATAGATTTATTCTAGTTTGTCTCTAGATATAAAAATGTTTAAATATCCATTTAAATATTTTTTCTAGACATGCATATTAGAAAATATTTTACACTATATGTGCCACTGGGTCCATTGATGTGAACTTTTGTGTTGTAAACTGCCCGCTACAGTATCTTTACTCACTTTGCCTTCATTGTGTGGCAATGGCCATATAATGAAGTCTATCGGTCAATAACCGACTCAAATCATTGTATTTGCGGGATGTATTCAAACGACATCACCAGGTGGTAGATTAGAAGTTTTTTAAAATCACTGTTTTATCTCATTCAGCTGTCAGCTCTTATGTCCGTTCACCTGGAGGACAATAGTTTCCTGCCACCTTATCTCAACATTCCCTCCTCCACTTAATTACCTGTTAAATACTGTAGATTAAATAAACAGCAGCCACAAAGTAAAAAATTTGCACAGATTTTGGTAAATGTTGTATCCTGGGAAAAATCTTCAAAAAGGAAACAGGAGCTAAAGAACTAATTTTATTTTTCCTTTTTACATGCAATTACTTCAAAGAAAAAAAAACAGTAGCATGTGTTTTATAATGTTTTTATTTGTAATGCACGTGCAGTCTAGTTATAGTTTATGTACGTGATAGTGTCCCTTTTATTTTGATAATCCTTCCCACATAGTCATCATCACTTGACATAAACAAAAATACTGTCATTATTATTAAACATATCTAAAATAAAATCTATAAAATCAAAAATCATTATGCCATCTCATAAATGTGTCATCCATCACCAAATACAGGTTTAAAAAAATTCTCTGGCAAAACTGTAAACTCTTGTGGGACTAAAAACTCAGGTACGTGAGATCCTAAAATGTTTAAAGGAACACTCTACCCAAAAATCACCCCCCCCCCCGTTTTTTTATCTTAATCTATCCCTATTCCCTTAATAAATCATTAGGGTGGTTTTTTTTCTGTTGTAACTGTAATACTTACCCTAAAATCCACTTGTTTCCAGCGGCGTCTTTTTTTTCTTTTTATATATACTCACCTCCCTCCTCTTCCGCTCCCGTCCTTCTTGCCTTCTGGTTTACATGAGAAGCGCGCATGCGCACCTCTCACGTAAGCCAGGGAATCGGCAGGCTTCCTCCCGGCTCCCTCTGAGGATTAGTGTTGCGCGCAAGAGGATGCGCGCAACACTAACCCTCAGCCGCTGGCGCCAGCTACTGCGGCGAGTTGGAGACGTCATCGTGCTGAAAGCGCGATGACGTCTCCTACTCGGCAATAGTCAGCAGAAGCGGGAAATCTGAATCCCGCTCTGCTGACTGACAGCTGGGAGAGCGGAGTAAACTCCTCTGCCTCTCACAGCTGTTTTCAGCTTTTTCAGCTGAACTGCTGAGCGGAGGGAGGGGGGCACAGAGGGCGGCATACTCCGGGCATCATGACCACCTAAAAAAGCTTAGGTGGTTATGTTGCCTAGAGTATCCCTTTAAGATTGATACAATAGATGTCAAACTATCACTCAGTATGGTAATGTTTGTTTGGGAGGCATTGAAATGTCTGAGCGCTCTATTGAACGCTCAACACAGTGACAGCATCTGCTTCTTCTTTTGCCAAACCATGTCAGTTTGGAAGAGCACCCAGAGAGACACTGGTGCTGGAAAACAGACACGTTTTTAAAGAGTAATAAAAGGTAAAAATAGGAAGTCAGGACTACATCTCCTCCTTTTTAGATTAGTTTGCCTTCTGCTTTAAAAGGATAAACTAAAGACTTTATGCTAAACTCTTCATATTGCACCTCATAAATTTTCCCAGAGAACCTGCCCTGACTTATTTACAGCATTATAACTAAAGGTTCTCCAATGCAATCAGTAAATATTGACTGCTAGCAGAAAAGTCTGCCAAGGGATACACCAGGTGTATCACAGCTGGTAGATGAATTCTAATTATATGCCTTTTTTTATAAATCCCTTCCTCACCATAGGCCATAGGTCTTTTTTAACCCCTTCGCTGCTGGACCATTTTGCCCCTGTGTGCTGAGCTCATTTTTGCTCATCATGTTTAAACACGATTTGAAGTCACGTTTATTATACGACCCAAACAAATTATATATCCTTTTTAAGGGCAGACTCGACCGATTTATTATATGTATATATCATGTCCTGCCACAATGCTATATCAAAAAAATGTAAAAAAAACAAAGTGAATTTACAATCATCTACAGCGTGTGTAAAAAAAAATAAAAAAAAAATAAATAACAAAAAATTCTCCACATTTTATCATCTGAGCCTTAGCAGTTATATGGGGTGCATTTTTTTAAAATAAATTAGAACTGGGACCCGTTACTTTATTTTTCTGTGAAATGACGTGATTTTAGTTAAAACCAAAAAACGACGTCATTAGTGAAGCATCATTGTTCACATTATAAATGAAATGTGAACAATAGTGCTGCATTAATAATGATGATAAAATATTATAATAATTTTTTTTTTTACTTGTAACATGGTCATGTTTGGTATCATTGGAAATGCCATGACCCGCTAGATGCCACAGAGTGGGAGTTCAAAGCACCCCTATCTCCATAATAGGGTTTCCATAGGGAAACCCCTTGGCAGCTAGGAGTTAATTCATAACAAAGAAAAAAATGTCATCTGCGCTAATTCCCATTATACCGTGTGAAAGAGGTTTGCTTTCTTATCAATGGCCATTATAAGACTGAGCTCGCCCACCAAACGTCAAGGCACCTCTAATGAGGGCGAAAACAAAGACACGGAGCGGGATCTTGCTGCAGGGATGACCTGTCTGGAAGTACATTGAAACATCTAGTACAGGAGGGGTGGGGTCGCGCCTATTCCCCAATGGGGCGGCTGCAACCACCACATGCATCCAGCCCAACAACCTGTGTAAAACATAACAAAGAATAAAATGTCATCTGCGCTAATTCCCATTATACCGTGTGAAACTAAACACAATTAGAGGTTTGGTTTCTTATCAATGGCCATTAGAAGACTGAGCTCGCCCGTCAAACGTCAAGGCACCTCTAATGAGGGTGAGTCCTATCCAAAATTGAAACCACAGGCTGCTGCATAGCAAACCAAACCTGCTCATGCTGCTTGCCAAACATGAGGTAGACTGGTGGGCCTTTATTCATGCTCAATGACTTCAGTGGGCAGGGAGAAGCCCCGGAGGCTTGACTGACTTCCAAGATGTCAGCCACCTCAGGGAGAGATCCAAATACCTCAGGGATTAAAGAGAGGCAGCACTGGAAAGGTCACGTGACCTTTCCAGTGCTGCCTCTCTCTTACTAATATCTCCTCCTGATAGGGAGGGAGAGGGGGGGTCCAAAAGGATTTTCGGTGATTCAGTTCGACAGAATTAAACCGTTGAATTCTATATTGTTCGCTGTAAACAAATTTTATCATTTTATTCAGCTGTTATTCTTTTCATTTTCAGCAAACAGTCTTTTTATTTAATTTTTGGAACAATTTTTTTGTATTTTTAGGTGAAATTTTTGATTCCTAAGGTTTTGGTTTTTTTAACCCTTTCGCTGCTGAGCCATTTCACACCTGTGTGCTGAGCTCGTTTTTACCTGTTTTTTTTTTACCATGTTTAAACGCGATTTGATGTCACATTTTAGTATACAACCCAGACAAAATATATATCGTTCTTTCGCAGACTCGGCAGATTCGTAATATATCATTATATGTATTCGTCATGTCCTACCTGAAGAACAAAAAAATGCAATAAAAATTAGACTTTTCAATCCTCTACAGTGTGTAAAGTGTTTTTTTTTCACATCATGCGATCCTTTGCGGTTATATTTTCTATGGGGTGCTCTTGTTAAAAAAATTAGAAATGGGACTTGTTACATCTTTTTAGGGGGAAATTACGTGATTTTTAGCAAACACCCCCATAGAAAAAATCGTTAGTGCAGCATCATTTTTCACATTATAATTAAAATGGAAACAATATTGCTGCATTAATAAAACAAAAAAAACCTGTGTATTTTTTTTTTATTTTTTTTTACACTTTACATGGTCATTGGAGAAGTGAAAATTCTAGGTCAAAATAGTCAAACCAGAAAAATTCTCCCATTTTTCTCACTTTCCAAATCAGCTATTTTGACCTAGAATTTTCACTTCTCCAAAAGTTCTCCAGAGTTTCCCCTTTCTCTGAATAACCCCGATACTCTTTTAATTCTTATTGAGGATATCATGAATTCAAATTGGTTCAAGATTCAGAGAAACTAGTATGATAATTTCTTTACATTAGTGCTTAGTCAATTCAGCAAAATGTATTTCATATCTGTATGTTTTAGATGTTTGCATAGTGATCTCAGAAGACTGCTTATTTGGTACAAAAATTCTAATTTCTGTATATTTTCATATTTCTAGTTTCCGGTGAGCTGTTGACGATTCGTACAGGAGATGGAAGTAACCAGACCGTCTGCAAAATGGTTCATAGAAACGCAGTCTCAGTGGTTTGTAGAAAATGGGATTCCAGATTGGTTTCATGGCATTATCACAAGAAAGTAAGTGACAAACATTTTGTACTGATGGTTTGGTTCTACAGACAGATGCCATCTGGTTTGTGTTGTAGGGGGAAATGACAGAACAACAAAGCAAAGACCCTGCACACACTCATTCAATAAATTGACATAACGCAGATATGTTGAAGCTGACATTGCGTGTATTTTACACTGATGATGTTTACATGAAAACAAACAAGCAAGAATACTAAAATATTTCATACTCATAATTAACAATTAAAAATTATGAATAAGCTATAGACATAAATTCACCCCAACTTGCTCTTTCAGGGCATACATTAACAATCTGATGGTATATTTTGAGAATATGGTTGAGTTCTGTCATCTTTGACATAACACAAGAACATAACAAGGATGTATTTTCTCTTGTCCCTGAGCAATTATAGATAATGGGTATGTCTGTGGGATATTTTACATGGCATACATAAAGCTACATGCTGTAACCAATGAATGATGAAACGCTGACATCAAATTTATTTGCATAGTATTTTACCAGGAAGGATACATTGAGGTTTCTCTCGTTTTCAAGTATGTCCTGGGTCACATATGAGCATATAGGGAACGAATTATAGCAATGCATTAAAATATGGAGGAATTATGGAAAAGTCTTACATTTTGACACCCTGTATAAATATGGCAAGTTAAAGGTGATCAGTCATATAGGATGAAATTAAACAAATTTGTACTGAATTAAGACAAAATTGAGCACAAATTACATTAAGTGAATGGAGATTTTGAAACTTGGGTGTAATGTTAAATAAATGCAAAGACGTGCAGCTCCCCGAGAAACTATTTTTTAAAAAAAAACAAACATTGTGCCCCCTCTCCTGTTTAACGTATATGCAGGGAGAAGGCTAAATCTGTAGTGGTTCAATGGGGGCAGTCACCAAAAACAGCTGCCGGCCATGATTTATCCCTCCCTGGTGGTCCTAACTTGGACCAATGCAGTACGCATCCCCTTTGGAACCCGACCAATTAATGCTATTATGCTCCATTATGATAGCTGGTATAATGCTCAATCTTCTCGCACGAGATTTCAAGGAATGAAGTTATTAGAAAACAAGGATGTAATTTTAAAGAATGGATTCAGATTCAAGAAGCTTAGTAAGTACTGTAACCTATTTTGGGCCCTATTCCATTCCTAATGCTAACATGGAGACCGTAAACAGGAAAGTCTGCACTCCATGTTAACCCCTTAGTGACCGGGCGGATTTACACAAATCCGTCCTTTAGTGACCGCTGCTGTTTTTACGTTTCTGCGCTGTTAGTGTTTAGGTCAAATTTTCCTCTTATTCGTTTATTGAACCCACACATATAATACACCGTTTTTCCCGCCATTAAATGGACTTTCTAGAAATACCATTATTTCCATCATAGCGAATAATTTACTATAAAAAAATATGAAATATGATGAAAAAATGGGAAAAACACACTTTTTCGTAATTTAATCCCCAAAATCTACAACCACCAAAAAAGACAATGGCTAAATAGTTTCTAAAATTTGTCCCGAGACTAGAAATACCCAATTTTTACATGTTTTTGCTTTTTAACCCCTTCACTGCTGAGCCAGTTCACCTATGTGCGCTGCGCTCATTCTGACCATTTTGTGCTAATTATTTTGAGATGACAGCCTAGGTCCTATTTAACTAGACCCCCCCAGACAAAAAAAACTTAACAAAATAAAAAAAAATGTTTTTTTTTAAATTATTTATTTTTTTATTAGTTTTTTAAAATTTTATTTTTAAACCAAACCTGGTCATGTTTGGTATCATTGGAAAGGCCATGATCCCCTTATCTCTACATGGCAGCTAGAGGGTTAACTGGCCCACTGGCATCCTCACACATATGGTGAGGTTGTCAGTGGGTGGGGGGGACCTGGAGGCTTGGCTGACATCCAAGATGTCAGCCCCCCTCCAGGTTCGAATCGCTTTTTGGCGCCAATTAGCACCGAAACGCAATCCAGCAGCGAAATAGTTAATGCTATACACCGTTGAAAAGGGGAGACTCTCCCCTTTTCAGCGGTGTAAAAAGCATCTCCCTAGCTTCAATGGTTGGAGATAGAGGGCTCCGAAGGAGCCCCCCCTCCCCTCCATTGATTTCAATGGGGGCGCCTGCTGATGACGTCACCACGCAGCGTGGTGACGTCATCAAGCTCGCCGGCCCATGCAAATGAGGAGGGAAGGCTTCCTCCCTGCCAGATCTGTGTGGGAACCAGCGAGGGAGGTAAGTATCGGGCGGGAGGGGGGTTAGGTGCTGCTGACGTACCCTGTACGTCTGCGGGTCTAAGAGAGACCCGTGGGCAGGACGTACAGGGTACGTCAGCGGTCCTTAAGGGGTTAATGTTGCATATCGGGGAAGGTGCTATCTCAGCACCTCATCCCGTAACTAAGCGCTAAGCTCACTGATACCCACAGTAGAGCTTTTGTGCCACCACGAGTATCAGTTTGCGTTTCTGGGCCACAAGTTCTGAGAGTCCTCGCTCTCTCGCGAGAACCCGCAACGAGACCAGGAACTATGTGTTCCCAGTCTCGCTCTGCTTCCGACGAGAAGAATTAGCAGATCGGGCCACCCTTTTCGCCCCGGGATAAGAGGTAAGTATGGGATTTAAATGTTTGGGGGGATTGGAACGTGTTATATGATTTTCCATAGGCAGAATCATTTAACACCAGCTTTCAGGAGGTGATAAAATTCTTCAATTCATGTCGGTGACGGTAATATATGCCAGCAACTTGGAATACTTCACTTATCGAGATAGTAAAAATAGTTTGCGCTCCCCATTTTAGGTGTAGGAGACTCATTGTACAGTAAACTTGTGCGAGCTGTGAAGCCAGGGCCGGCCCAAGCCATTGTGCTGCCTGGGGCGAAAGGTGAAATGCTGCCCCCCCCAAAAAAGTTTTATTGCTGTGGAGCCTGTGATACGCTCATACACACCGCACATTACTGTGAGTTTTACTACTGTGGAGCTCTGTGATACGCTCATACACACTGCACAATACTGTATCACAGAGCTATACAGCAATAAAACTCACTCATACATATGGCACGTTACTGTATCACATAGCTCTACATATCCCGGCTGTCACACACACCTACATACAGTCACACACGCACAGTCACACACACACACACATGCACCTACAGTCACACACACTCCGGCTTCCTACAATGAAGGGTGCAGGCGCTGGCCCGCACGTGTGTAGGGGGTGGGCGCCACTCCGCCTGTGTGAAGGGGTGGGCGCCGCTCTGCCTATGTGAAGGGGCGGGAGCCGCTGATCTCTTGTGAGGAGGGTGGGCGCTGGTCCGTCGAGAGGGGCAGGCGCATCCTGGCTTCGCATGATGCTCGAGGGCCGTGCCTTGTCCAGGATGGGTACTCTGCCGCGAGCCTTGAGAGCGGCATTTTGCCGCCCCTGACAAAGGGCCGCCTGGAGCCGCTGCTCCACCCCGCTCCATGGATGGGCCGGCCCTGTGCGAAGCGATGACTGATTTTTCAAATCAGTGTAGCGCAAGATTAGAATATCGTTGCCACACATTAAAATTACTAATCCTAGCACTAACACTAACATATCGAGAGGCTACTTTAGCAACAACTATGGAATAGAGCCCCTAGTCTTTTAATCGATTTGTTTGGCTTGTTTGATTTGTTTAATGTCTTCCTGCCATGTGATGGAATTATTCAGTCATAGATTTCCATTATCATTATTATTATCATCATTTATATAACTCCAACAGTTTCCGCAGCGCTTTACAATAACCTTTGATGGAATTATTTGGTCTTGCATATGAAACCGAGCTGTGTAGTCACGGGAGCATTGACCAGCTTGTTCATGCTGTTGCTGGGTCACTTGGCGTCTGACAGCTGATCACAGGGATCACTGTGCAGTGAAACCGCCTGAAATGCCTTTTTCTACCATTCTCTATGGGCAATATTACAAAGTCTGTGCTAACTTAACCAGAGCTGTTTTAACAGAGCCATTATAGTCTATGGGGTTAAGTTTACAACAGCTCTGGTTAAGTTAGCGCAGTATTACAAAGATGGTGTTATGTTTGGAGAGGAGACAATGAGTGAGATCAGTCTGATACACTGTGTCACATTGCAAATTTTTATTTTTTTTATGCAGAAATACTTTTTTTCTTTAATCGTTCTTTTTAGGCTAGGGTCAGACGAACGCATTTTTATGTTGTCTGTGAAAAAGTGCGTTCGAACGAATGGAACGCATTTTTTCACAGAATACGCGATAGCGGTCATACGATGCGCATTTTCGTCCGTGATTTGTACGGATCATCAATAAAACTCTTTTTGCGTCTGGACGTTATGTTGGCCGGACATTAGCAGCGTCTGACGTCTCCTAATCACGCAAACACGCCTCTAGCGGACGCAGCGCATTCTGTACGTCAGTACTGCGGTTTCACGTTCTCGAAAAAATGCGTTCATTTTCCACTTGCGTTGCGCGGCCGACTTTTCTGCGACCGTACTTCGTATATTGGCCGTCATTGCCCGGCATCTGCTGCTAGTGCGGCCGTGATTAAGTGCGCCAGAACGCGCGTTCGCACTGCCTCAGTCTGACCCTAGCCTTATAGGAACACTTCCACCAAAAATGAAATGTCTTTATTGTGTTTATTTACGTTGCTGATACCATACGTGTGCTTTATTTTTCACTGGTTTGTTCAGAAAATATTTTACTCTAATTGTGTCACTGGGTGCATTCATTTTGTGATCTTTTGTGTGGCAATGGCCATATAATGGAGTCTATTGGTCGATCACTGGCTCTAATCATTGCATTGTGTACAATGTATTTGAAGAACATCACCAATTAATAGAACATTTTAAATTTCCCTTTTAGCATAAGATAAAAGACAGGCAAATAAACTCTCCCGAAGAGATCCTCAAAAAACACTGTTAAAGATACACTCAAAAACATACATATTCATTTTAAAATCTTCAAAATATTGGCTCTAATGTTGCCGTTTGTTATTTTGGGACTGTAAATTCTCCATATTAATAATAATATAAGGGGTTATTCAGAAAGTTTTCTAGTAGATTAGCTTTCCCAAACTTTCTAGAATGGCGCACGTTAGTGCGCTTTGGCGCTTCCATATCGCCGACCCTGCGGTGACTTCACTATTCACCGCAGGGTCCCCTGAAGTGCAACAAAGATGGAGTCAAAGACCGCTGAATGCCGTCAAGGACCGCTGAACTGCAAACCCCCCCAACTCTGTTATTGTTCTAATAGGTGTTTAACCCTTTCGACCGCAAGGTGTACCATGTTGTCCTTGCGGCGGGTGGTCTTTGAAGATGTAGGGCGTGCTAGAACACCCTGTTGACTTCTATGGATTGTTGGCCGCTGCGGGCCATCTCCCTGCAGCCAATGACACGCGTCAGCAGCTAGGTGAGCCAAAGGAGTCGCTTGCTGAAGAGTCCGGCAAGCGCCACTCACTAGTACGGCCCTTTGGTTTTAACCTCTTCCTGCCAGGCACCACCTGGCTTTAAGCCAATAAAAATGCATTCAAATGTGTATAAATAATAAAGATCCTATAAAAATAATAAAAACGTCTGTTACAGAATAAAAAGCGCCTTTTTTAAAAAAAAAATTGGGATCAAAAATTCCGGATTAAAATATAATACAAAAAGATGTTCCAAAAAAATAAATAGAACGATGGTTTGCTGAAAATGAAAAAAATATAAATGGTTTCATAAAAACGATATTTTCGATATAAACCTATGGAATTTCCCTTTTTAAAACTGTCGCAATGAATTACCGAAAATCAGGGCATTTCGCCGACATTTCAGTGCAGTTTGGTGTTCTGTGTATACATGGACCATTACTTCTCTATGGGACAATTTAGATACCGCCAAAGATCACAGAATTACATTTCGCCATCAATTTGCCAGTATTTGGCGAAATGACAGCTTAGAGAATAGACAAACTGCCCTGAAATAGTTTGGTGCAATTCGGTGGCAAGTTCGGTGTTTAGTGATTAAACCCTTTTAGTTAAATAAACCAAACCCCAAAAAATGGCCAAATTGTAATCGAAAATTGGGTAAAAATTGGGGAAATCAAACTCCATTAAATTGAGCCCCTGTTGTTAAATACTAAAATCATTTAACGAGAAGTGAACAAAGCGACAAAATAATCAAGACTAAAATGAGTTCTCACTGACACTTCGGTATAGTTTGGCTTTCGCTGAATAGATCAACCATTGCTTCTCTATGGGACAATTTCTCTGTCGCTGAATTGTGACAAACTGCACCGTATTTCACTGTCCATTCGCCAGTATTTGGCAAATTTATACTATATTGAATAGACAAACTCTCCTGAAATTGCACCGTTTGGTGCAATTCAGTGACAAGCTCGTCACTTTGTAAATAACCCCTTAAGTGGTTATGTATAGTTGTTGTTTAAATCGCTAGGATACATTCCCTGCCTCAGGGTAAAAATGGGCCTGTTTGCAAAGTAAACAGAATGTCAAGCACTGATCTCATGAGCTGAATAAACTGTGCTGCTACCTCCAGGTTGCAATTAATGTGTTAAAACAATATAAAAGAATATTAGTAAAAATGTAATTTACATTTTTCCGTATATTGTCCAAATTCTGTTTTTCCAAAATATTATAGAAAGCAAAAAACATTAGGATATATTATTTGTTTGTTTTCTGCAACTATTAGTAGGGAGAGAGTTTGTATTGGTTGCATTTTGGTAGCCGTATGATTGACTTACAGAAGACTTCCAGTCCTCTAGACTGTGAGCTCCTATGAGCAGGGCCCGCTACATGTACTGTTTCCATCCTATGTCTGTTTATCTGTATCTTGTTCCCTTTGGTTATTGTAAAGTGCTATGGAAATTGTTGGCGCTATATCAATGATAGATAGCTTCTTGTCTCTCCTCTTACACATCTTATTTTGATTGGTCGCAAGATCCACTGGTGCTTCCATCTATAGTTGATCATGTGACATGCGAGGTATAGCCTTGACCTAGTGGATTCATCTGATCCTTTTTTCATATGACTGTAGAGTAATTTTGGAATGTTTTGGCTATTTTCACATGCACATTGCACAAGCGTCCGTGTGATTTATCTGACAAGTTTGTTTGCGATCTCCTGATTGGCTTGAGCAGGGCTGGCTCTGGTGTTTGTTGGGTCAGGTGCAAGGTAAAAACACTTTTGATATTTAAAAAAAAAAAAAAAAAATTTAACCCCTACACTGCTGAGCCATTTCACCCCTGTGCTGCTGAGCTCATTTTGACTATTTTGTGCTCATCATGTTTAAACATGATTTGAAGTCATGTTTTATTGGAGGACCCAGACAAAATATATCTCCTTATTTTCAGCAGAGTCATAATATGTCATGTCATCATTAGACTGGACGAAAAGAAATTCGGCCTAATGCATAGGAAGGGTTATTTTACAGTGAGAACAATAAAGCTGTGGAATTCTCTGCCTGTTGAGGTGGTTGGGTCAGAGTCTGTACAGACTTTTAAACAACATCTGGATGACTTCCTGAAGACACAGAATATTAAAGGTTATAATATTTAATATGTGGATAAAAGCTTCTTGATCCAAGGAGAAATCTGACGCCATTCTGGGGTCAAGAAGGAATTTTTCACCAGTGTGTTCCATATTGGCGAGTGCTTCAGACTGGGCTTTTTGTCTTCTTTTGGATCAACGGCAGCAGGTGATGGGTGAAAGGCTGAGCCCGATGGACGCACGTCTTTTTTCAGCCTATGTAACAATGTATCCTTCCTGGTAAAATACTTATAAATAAATAAATCACATACTCGGTACTGCAAAGGTAAATCCAAAAAGGAAGAAATTAGGTCACGAAAAAGTGTCAGGTGTGTATGTGTTAAAGTATGTATTAAAATTTAACTTTTATTAAAGTCTCGTTAAAAGGAATGGTGTTTGCTGTTGTTGCAATAAACTGCTAAAATCTGCAGTATTGCAGTGCCGTGAAACACCAGCACTATTTAATCCTATAATCCAAACAGCAAAAGGGGAAGCTCCACCGTGTTTAGGTCCTAGTTTTACAAAGCGCCCGTGTTTGTCTGCGCTGCAATATCAGTGATTTTAGCCAGTTTTTGCAATGCCAGCATACTCCAGCGCTTAGCGAATAACCCCCGTAATGATACAATGTAAATGTCATTCATTAAACTGCATAATGGGATATTGCAGATACAGAGATCCAATCTCGACCTGATTAAGTTGAATAATGGGACCATTACGTCTCTGTGGGACAATTTAGATGCCACTGAAGACCGCCAAACTGCACAGTATTTCGCCATCAATTTGCTACTATTTGGCGAAATGACAGCTTAGTGAATAGACAAATTGTTCGGTGCAATTTGGCAACAAGTTCGGTGCTTAGTGAATAGACCCTTTGATTAAATAAACCAAACCCCAAAATGGTCAAATTTCAACAGAACATTCATTAAAAATTGGGGGATCAAGCTCCATTAAATTGAGCCCCTGGTGTTAAATGGTTTTGCATTTTGAAGTAGTATTTAATGAGAATTGAACATAAATCAAAGAGGCAAAATAATCAAGACTAAAATGAGTTGGTTTATATAAAAGGCAAGCATATTAAGGACAACTTAAAAAAACAGGTATCAATTACCTTACACAGTCCTTCTGGTAAACGTATATAAATAGTTCAGTGGTGAGTACAAGGTGACGATCTTGTCATACGATTATATGTCATGTGTTGTAATCGTGACACCACTTCCTTTATTTCACATGCAAATATGCACGGAGACCTATTAATGACAATTAGTGGTTATAGTCATAAGAATGATTTATGTATTAGCTGTGTTGTGAGCCAGAATATTTATTTTGTATTTTCTCTATGAGCATTTAGAGCAGTGGTTCCCAACCCTAGGTCCTCAAGTTTCCCTAACAGGCCAGATTTTAAGGATTTCCTTGGGGAAATGCAGACTGAATCCTGCAATCACTGAGCAGCAAATTTATTTTATTTATTTATAAAGGATTTTTCCAGGAAGGATACAATGAGATTTCTCTCATTTTCAAGTTTGGCCTGAGTTCAAGAACATTGAATTGTTACAGAAAATCAGATCACCTGTGCTGTGCTTCAGATATCCTGTATGACGGAATGGGATGTTGTCCGCCTGCAGGTGTGCTCTATCTGCGTGCCCCCGGCGCTTACCGCTGGCCCGACTACCGAGTGACGCGCACTCGGCGTCTCATGCGGCCTGGAGTGACCCTGGGGAAGGGTTATGCGGGCGGTGGAGGGGACCCCTGTGTCGAACCAGCCCGACCACTGAGCACCACAGTACTCAGCGTCTCGAGCAGCTGGTTCACTGACCTGGTGGGTGTGGGGACGTCTGTGGAGCGGCCGGCCGAATGCGGAGATCGGATCTGCCGCGGGGAAATATTCGGATCTTCCAGTGGAGAACTTTTCGGATCTGATGAATCTTCGGATTTCCGGGACCGGGTGAATCTTCGGATCGGATCGCTACTCACTGGGTATACCGAAGCGCGGTACGCGGTCCGCGCCTTCGGTTCGGATCCCGGTCGAGTATTCCTAGAACCGGTGGTCATACGCTGCGCCCATGTCCTGATGTGAGATGCAGGCACAGGGCGTTCGGTTCGGTTCGGATCTCACCTCGGTCTGTTCGGAACTTAAGCTAGACACCACACCCTGAGACTGCGCGGGGTGCTCAGACAATATAATGTGGCGGAGAATAAAAGTCATCAGGCGAGGCTGGATGCACTGGTAAATCTGAGTTTATTATTCACATCACAGGCATTTATCAACTTTACACACTTATGAATACAATGGGAATCCCTGCCCGCCCTCACAAGTCCCATTGGCCGTTACGGATCGGGGAGTCGCCGATTCGGACCGGATGGTCCGAATCGGCCATTTTACGATTCGACCGGATGGTCCGAATCGGCCATTTTACGATCCGATTATTCAGAACGGAACCACGAGGTGATCGGAAAATGGCGGCGGGCAAGGCAGACAAAGGGAAAATACGTTTCACAATACCAACGGGGACACTTTATTACACCACACACAATCCACATCTAAATAAAAAGTACTTAAAACTCCGTGGGTCCCACAGCACCTAAGTGTCTCTGGCCATGTAAATGTCACGGTGCACCGCCCCTGGCTGAGGGTGTTGGGCCATTCCGTGACATCCTGCAAACCTGGCCTTTCAGGCCAGTGGCAGACGAACAGTCGAGCACACTATCTGCGCTGGTACTGACTTGCCTTCCAACACCTGTTGCAGCGTTGTGACGTTTCGATGCGGCTGGCCATACGCTGTAGCGCACGCATCAATTGCATGCGCTACAACGGACGTGCTGAAAGCCTCCCTGTTGAAACGCTCCGACTTGCGTTTGATGGGGCTGCAAAGCGTGATCCTCGCAGCGCTGGGAGCACTAACTGCTCAGCGAGGTGGCCACACGGGCATCAGAGTAGAAGGAACGTCCACTCTCATGGATGTTCCTTCTGCTCTGAAAAACGCTGGTCTGACATTGGCCTGAGGTGGTGTACCTGAGGACAATGACAGGGCTGAGAAGCACTGCTTTTGAGAATGACCATGGAGTGCCTTAAAAAAAACTAATTATTATGTAAATTCACTCACCATGTTTGTCCAGATGCCAAAATCACGAGTATAGCAGTACGTAGTGATACCTTTTTTATTGGACTAACGTTACATTTAAAAGACAAACTTTCGAGAGGATTCCTCTCTTCCTCAGGTCTAGAAGCTATCTTCCAGACCGGTCCTGAGGAAGAGAGGAATCCTCTCGAAAGTTTGTCTTTTAAATGTAACGTTAGTCCAATAAAAAAGGTATCACTACAGACTGCTATACTATAAACCGACCTCAAAATTTCCACTCGCCAGCTCACATTTTGCGAGTGGAAATGACATAAGTGCGAGTTGGAATGCAGACACAGGCAGCATTAATCAATGTTGTGCTGCGTATTCCAGCAGTGGCCGTTTTTTTTTCCCGGCACGCCCCTCTGATGACGTGCCGAACGTCTGCCTCCCATGTCTGCACAGTCCACTGCCAGTGAACGGACTCTCAGAGCAGGCAGGCAAAGCACAACACCCAGCTCTGCCTCCAAGTGTGAAAGACAACAGGCACCTGAGCTCATTCAGCAACAGCAGGGTTAACTCTGTCTGCTATGGGTCACTGAATGGCCGGAGCCGCTGTCCGGAAGCCTCTGCACAGAAACTCAAGAGGAAGGGGAGGGGGAAGAGTAGACGGCCCAGAGTCCCTGCACACGCACTGATGGGGAAGAGGGGGGTAGACGAGCAGCAGATGGTGATGGTTTAATTGCAATTAAAGTAAGAGAAACCCATATTACCATTCTAACAAATGTCACATTCATTAAATAAAACCAATATCCCCCTGTCTTTTAAATGGGCTTTCCCACAACTCCTAGGTCTTCCTCGCCTCTTAGATTGTAAGCTTTGGGGCAGGGTCCTCTCTCCTCTTAGATTGTAAACTCTGAATCAGGGTCCCCTCTCCTCTTAGATTGTAAACTCTGGGGCAGGGTCCCCTCTCCTCTTAGATTGTAAGCTCTGGAGCAGGGTCCCCTCTCCTCTTGGATTGTAAACTCTGGAGCAGGGTCCTCTCTCCTCTTAGATTGTAAGCTCTGGAGCAAGGTCCCCTCTCCTCTTAGATTGTAAGCTTCTCCTGCCACTGTATGAACTTCCTTTTTGTTAAAACGATGAAATTTGCTGATGATGCAGCTACAGCTTTCTAAATAACCTCCACACTAACGAGTCTGTAAAGATATATACAGGGGTGTATATATATAGCCCTGAAACCCGCACACCCTGAATATATGGCGGAACCTCAAACACACCCTGACTGTTTTGGTTGGTGCAGTTTTGGGAGGCAGAATTTCTTACTTGGATCCAGGCAGCACAGAGATGCGCTGGGTCAGGGAAGCATAGGCGACTCTACAGGGGGGCAAGGGGGGCAATTGCCCCCCCCTAGGTTATTCCGTGCCCACCCACCAAAAATCAGCAACCAGCTTCCCACACTTATTCGGACCAACGTATCTCCGTAGCTATGCATCGTATATGGATGAACTAGGTGTCATTTGCAAGGGCAGATTCTGGCCTTTCCAATGATACCCCACATGACCATATTCAGTGTGAAGTAAAAGTCATAAAACATCAAATACAAACGTGCACTTAAACGTAAGCATTTTCACAGGGTTGAAATGGCTCAGAGGTGAAATGGTTAATGTTCAGACTATACATTAAATTGTGTATTATGTTAGTTTTTGCCTTGGTTTAGTTGTATATTAAGGGTTAATGGGCAGGCTTCATCCCTCACAGTATACATTTGTTTTTCCTTGATTAATGGCATTTTAGGGGTTAATGGGTTGGCTACATGCCTCAGTGTATTCATTTCATGTCTTCCCTTGATGAATGGCATTTTAGGGGTTAAGGGGTAGCTAAATGCCACATTGTTTATTATTTTTATTGCATTTCTCTGGGTTTAAGGCATTTTAGGGGTTATTATGGAAGTTAGAATCTAAAGGGTCTAATGATCTGTAGATCCTCTGCTTTCCATCACATTTCGGGGAACTTATTTTGCAGAAAATAAGGTGAATTCCCTATTTAGCGAATGGTCACTGCAATTTGCTAAAAGTGGAGTCGCTGAAGCAGCAATCAGACATTCAGCGGAAACTGCCAAATTGCGTCAAATAAAATATTGAATTTAAGTATCAGGTTAGTACAACAAAAAGGCATCATTGCATCACATTACTCTGGGGTTTTGTAATCTTATTTATATATATATACTAATTTAGGGCACTATTACCTTGCGTCGGCGTGATTTTGCGTTAGCGCCAGGTTAATTCAGTCTAGCGCCTGACCAACAGATCGTTTGCCTTCCGCTACAAATGGGAAAAATCATTTAGCGCGTTGCTATTAGCGATTTGTACCGCGAGCTTACTGTACTTTCCGCATCCTATACTTAACACGGGGAGTGCTAGATATCTTTACAGATCACTTGGTGCCAGCACTAAATTTTTTGAGGTGCACTAATTGCAACATTTTACCTACTGCTCAGCCCTGGTGCTAACTCCAAAAAAACAGAAAAAACAGGTCCTTGTCCAAAATTAACAGGCAATTGAAAGGAATGCAACACAGGTGTTCTCTTGGCCCCATACACCATAGTAATGGATTTGGTCAGCAATGTCGCTGCTGTTGCAATCGGCTCTATTATAAATGTATCCTTTATCCACATATATCCTAATTCTAATATATTGCCTAATTTTAAACATTTTATGCTGGGGGCTATTCATAGTATGTAAGCAGTTGATTATTAGGGTGACTGTGTGGACCATGTTTAAAGGAACACATGGATAAGTCTTGCCCTGAAACATGTATTGTTTATATGCTGTAGCAGGGAAATTTTTGTCGCTCACCTGGCCTTCCTTTTGGATCTATTAAATGCAGTGTAATGATTCTACATGCTGCTAGGAGGCATTTATCATGCAATGCCCATCAGCCTTAATATATGTGTGCATCAAAACATGGATGATACGGCCACCGTGGAGGATTTTTAATAATGCAGAGGTGAGAGGTTATTCACTGGATGTGTTCATATTCAAGCTTGTGAGGGCGGGGGATAGGTATGGAAAAGAAAAAACGTTCTATCCTGTACACAACCGCATTAGCGCTGGGTCTCAACTTGGGTCTTAGAGTTTCCCTAGCGTGGTTTTAACGTAGTTTTAGCGACTCGCACTAAATTTTTCCTTTAGTGATGGTGTTTTAGGTCACACCAGGTGATCGGGCCCTTACCACTGAATAAAAGTATGATTTAGTGGTGAAAATTATTAGTGCCCCCCCCAGTTTTGACTGCGGTATCTTCTGTGCCCCCCTAAATATTGTTCCTAGAGTCGCCACTGCAGGGAAGGCATCTACTCCCAGCATCTCTGTCACTGGCAGGGGGTGAAGAGGAGCGGAGATACAGCGGTCCACAGACTCTTGTGCCTCCTGCAATGAGTTGACATCTTCCCCCAGTCTGCACGGTGGCAGGGAGCAGCTGCCTTCCCTGGCCCAGCAATTCTGTCACTGGCAGGGGGTGTAGAGGAGCTTTGCTGCCTCTTCGCTCTGCTCACACTAGGGTCTGATGTCTGGGTATACATGTATCTGATAATTTAAAATTGTGTATTTAGGGGTTGAGTTAATGGCAGGGTAGGGGTTAGGTGGGGCAACTGGTGGCGAGTAACTCTTAAGGCCTGGCTAGTAGATTTTGACTTGAAATTTTGAGCCCTGCTATAAATATATATAAACTTTGAACTAAATGAACATACAGTCAGGTCCAGAAATATTGGGATATCGACACAATTCTAACATCTTTGGCTCTATACACCACCACAATGGAGTTGGAATGAAACAAACACAATATGCTTTAACTGCAGACTGTCAGCTTTAATTTGACGGTTTGTACATCCAACTCAGGTGAACGGTGTAGGACTTACAGCAGTTTGCAGATGTGCCTCCCACTTGTTAAGGGACCAAAAGTAATGGGACAATTGACTTCTCAGCTGTTCCATGGCCAGGTGTGTGATATTCCCTCATTACCCCAATTACAATGTGCAGATTAAAGGCCTAGAGTTCATTTCAAGTGTGCCATTTGCATTTGGAATCTGTTGCTGTCCACTCTCAAGATGAGATCCAAAGAGTTGTCACTATCAGTGAAGCAAGCCATCATTAGGCTGAAGAAACAAAACAAACCCATCAGAGAGATAGCAAGAACGTTAGGTGTGGTCAAAAAAACTGTTTGGAACATTCTCAAAAAGAAGGAACGCACCGGTGAGCTCAGCAACACCAAAAGACGCGGGAGACCACGGAAAACAACTGTGGTGGATGACCGAAGAATTCTTTCCCTGGTGAAGAAAACACTCTTCACAACAGTTGACCAGATCAAGAACACTCTCCAGGAGGTAGGTGTATGTGTGTCAAAGTCAACAATCAAGAGAAGACTTCACCAGAGTGAATAGAGAGGGTTCACCACAAGATGTAAACCATTGGTGAGCCTCAAAAACAGGAAGGCCAGATTAGAGTTTGCCAAACAACACCTAACAAAGCCTTCACAGTTCTGGAACAAGATCCTATGAACAGATGAGACCAAGATCAACTTGTACCAGAGTGATGGGAATAGAAGAGTATGGAGAAGGAAAGGAACTGCTCCAGATCCTAAGCATACCACCTAATCAGTGAAGCATGGTGGTGGTAGTGTCATGGCGTGGGCATGTATGGCTGCCAATGGAACTGGTTCTCTTGTATTTATTGATGATGTGACTGCTGACAAAAGCAGCAGGATGAATTCTGAAGTGTTTCGGGTAATATTATCTGCTCACATTCCGTCAAATGCTGCAGAACTCATTGGACGGTGCTTCACAGTGCAGATGGAGATGCATTCTCTGGAGTGACGAATTGCGCTTCTCCATCTGGAAATCTGATGGATAAGTCTGGGTTTGGCGGTTGCCAGGAGAAGGGTACTTGTCTGACTGCATTGTGCCAAGTGTAAAGTTTGGAAGGGGGATTATGGTGTGGGGTTGTTTTTCAGGAGCTGGGCTTGGCCCCTTAGTTCTTAGAAAGGAACTATGAATGCTTCAGCATACCAAGACATTTTGGTACAATTCCATGCTCCCAACTTTGTGGGAACAGTTTGGAGCTGGCCCCTTCCACTTCCAACATAACTGTGCACCAGTGCACAAAGCAAGGTCCTTAAAGACATGGATGACAGAGTCTGGTGTGGATGAACTTGACTGGCCTGCACAGAGTCCTGACCTCAACCTGATAGAACACCTTTGGGATGAATTTAGAGCGGAGAGTGAGAGCCAGGCCTTCTCGTCCAACATCAGTGTGTGACCTCACAAATGCGCTTCTGGAAGAATGGTCAAAAATTCTTATAAACACACTCTTAAACCTTGTGGACAGCCTTCCCAGAAGAGTTGAAGCTGTTATAGGTGCTAAGGGTGGACCGACGTCATATTGAACCCTATGGATTAGGAATGGGATGTCACTTAAGTTTATATGCGAGTCAAGGCAGGTGAGTGAATACTTTTGGCAATATAGTGTATGTTACAGTTAAAGTCTGAAATGCGTTTAATTTTAGGATTACCCTGGTAATTCAGACATTACCCAGGTGTCATTAGCAAAAGTCCGAAGTGAAATGAAATTTTGGACTTTATCTGCAAAGTATCCAGAGGCCTCGACTGGGTACTCCGGTTTTCTGCTGTGTTTTACCCGGGTAAAACGCACATTACCCTAGTGTTGCTGGATAAAGTGTGATGTGACATGAAACATCAGACTTTATCCGGGTAAACTGCAAAGTATCCAAACGCCTGTGGGTACTCCGCTTTTCTTGGGTTTTCAGCAGGTTACAGTTGACTGAATTCCGAGAATTACCCGGATAAAGCTGCAAACTGTTATCTGACTGATAACAAAATCGTGTTTTTTGTTATTTTTAACCAAATTGTATCCAGTCACATACTACAGTAAATAACTGTCTTGTATGTTACTCTGTGCGTTAATTGTCTGAAAATTAATATATGAAGATAAAGATATTACATAAAGAGTAACCAGATGGTTATTATGTTTTATAAATGATATATAAGCACATATGACACATAATAAAGATCATGTAACTCTTTAACATTCATATAAGAAACATATCCTTTTACTCTGTATAACCATTATATCCTTGGTACATTTTAATGTTTGTCTTTTGCCATTCTCATCGATAATAGCCATAGATATTAGTAAAATTCACTTTTATCCAAGCGGGGTTGGATGCTCTGCAGATTACCCAAGTGAAGCTGTGGATAGTCCTCAGATAACCCGGGTAAAGCTTCAGACTTTTATCTGAACGGTAACAAAATTTGGTTTTAACCGCACAAGGTTGGATAGGCTGCAGATCATCCGGGTAAAGTGCGAATTTTTCAGCTCTTCCAGACTGTTACCCAAGGGCAGTTGGTTAGTCCTAAGACTACCCGGGTAAAGTCCGAATTTTTCATTTGTTTTGCAGCTTTACCCAGCCGTTTTGGGTAATGTCAGCATTACCCGGGTAATTTCAGGATTAAACGCACTTCAGGCTTTAACCGTAACACACACACACACACACTTATACGGTAATTATATATATATATATATGAGTATAGCAGTACGTAGTTATAGGTTTTTATTGGACTAACGTTACATTTAAAAGACAAGCTTTCGAGAGGATTCCACTCTTCCTCAGGTCTGGAAGCTTACTGATCAGTTCCTAGAATTGAACTTTAAGACATTAAGGGTCACATGGGTGGGGGTTTAGATGTCGTAAAAAGTGAGCGTCAAATGGTCCGTTCAAAATGGAAAAAGAAACACCTGAGTGATCTTGGGCCCATAATAAAACAACAGAGATAAGATCATACAACTTGAAGAAAAAGAAAAAAACAAAAACACAAAACGGTGAATGCTGAAAGAGACCTACAAAAAAATAAAATAAATAAAAATAATTAAAAAAAAAGATAAACCAAGAAGAAGCAAAACATCAGCCAGAATTTTGAATGTTATGTGACGTTATGATAATGGGTTAAAACGCCAAAATCCACATCGAGTCCGTCTTTTATAGTGTTCAAATATGTGATCATTTTCATTTCCTATGTCTTGCGTTCACGGTGGTCTTTAAAATGTCCTTTGAGGATTTTAATTTTGAGGTTTTGGATGAAGTGGCCTGTTGGATCGAAGTGATGTTCCACCGGGGTACAATATGTATTTTCCTGGTGGTTCTTGATGGAGTATCTGTGCAGGTTCCTCCTGAGATTTAGTTTAATGCTAGTTTTGCCAATATAGCAGCCCTTTTCACTCGCCGTGCACTGGATCATTTATACCACATTGGCAGACGTGCAAAGGTACGTCTGCACTGATTAACCCCTTCACTGCTGAGTCATTTCAACTGTGTGCTGAGCTCATTTTGACCGCGTTTAAACATGATGAGCAAAAACGATTTGAAGTCACGTTTTATTATACGACCCAGACAAATGATATAACCTTATTTTCAGCAGACTTGACAGATTCCTAATATATCATTATTATAGGTATACGTCATGCCCTGCCAGAATGCCGTAAAAAAAATTCAATTTTCATTCAGATTGCAGTCATTTACAACGTGTAAAATATTTTTTTTTTACATTTTATAATCCGAGCCTTTGTGGTTATATATTCTATGGTAGACTTTTGTTAAAAAGGGGAACCTGTTACTGTATTTTTCTGAGAAAATGCACAATTTTAACAACTAAATAAAGGACATTTTTCATCATAGGAAATGAGAAGGTGAGTTAGTACAGCATTATTGTTATAATAACTATGTTATAATTATGTTCTAATCACATTACTAAGAAAAAAGAAAAGGAAAAAAAAGTTTTATTTTTACATTTAACCATATGGTCATGTTTGGTGTGATTGAAAAGGTTGTGCTCTGGCCTTTCCAATGATATCAAACCTGACCATATGGTGTGTTCCGATTGGGATATACATGGTTCAAATGACCCTGTATCTCTAACATAGGGAATCTCCTGTCAACCTAGGGGGGGATTCCCTTTCTGACATCATCTTCACGCCCAGAGTCTGTATGATTTTACAACTGACACCTTTTGTATTGGTGTCTCACTCCTGCTGCCTTCATAGTTGTCAGATACCATGTAATGGCCAGGAAAATCCCCAATTTTGTCCCTTTTTTCCTGCCTATCACATTATTTTTTACTTATCTACTTATCACGGTATTACACTCACCTGTATTTTGATTAAACCTGGTGTCCTCGATAACCCTGCTAATAACATGTAGATTGTAAGAATATTTTTAGCCATACTAAGGGCCATATTACAATGTTGGTGCTAACTTAACCAGAGCTGTTGTAAACGTTAAACCTCCATAGACTATAATGGCTCTGGGAAGTTTACAACAGCTCTGGTTAAGTTAGCACCAACTATGTAATATGGCCCTATATTTTTTAAATTCGATGTTTGTTTAGTGCTGTGTTTTCTGTGTTAAGCAAGCAGTACAAACAGTTTTTTAATAATCATTTTATATAAAACTCATGGATTTATTTTGTTAAAATAGGGACGCAGAATCTCTGTTGGCAAATACTGCTCCAGGAAGTTTCCTCATCAGGGTTGGTGAAAGTCGTATAGGATACAGCTTATCCTACAAGTAAGGTTAAGTGAATCTATTTAATATGGCTTTATTTTCTCTAAGTTATAATTATTTTTTTCCGATAGAAATATTACAATGCACATATTTCTAGTACTTTTGTTTTCGCGTTCATATACCTTTTCAATTTTGACTACACATTCTAGATGTCTGTCATGGACAACCTTGTTTTGCACCATAGAATAATTTGAAATTACCGATTTATCCAAAATGCCACTGGTCTTTATTGCAGCTAACGTGGTCCAGCAAGACCACACAAATATTACCTATAACGTGAAATGTGCTACTGCTGCGCAAAATTCAATAATTGTATGTAGATAATCATTGTGTTAAAGTGTGAAGTGCCAGTTCATGAATTAGATGGGGTGTATTTGTGTGGAGTTTCAGTTTGTGAGTATGTAGGGGTATATCTGTAGGGGTGTACCTGTGGAGAATGTTACTGTGGGTGAATACAGGATGTTTTTGTATAGAGAGCCAATACATGATTTATTTCTCTATTTTTATAGTATCACTGTGTGTGAATGTAATGATATATATATATATTTGAAGCACATATGCTTATATCTCTTCTAACATCGTCAAACCTAAGATTGCAAACTCTGTGCCTCAGTTCATATACAGTTTTCATAGATTGGAATTGAGGTGTATGATGAATAGAAATTATTTATTTAATTCTTTGTCCATAACCAGTTTAAAAACATTATATCTAACTTATTTTATTTTCAACCTCTCTGTTTATTCTATTTTTATTTAGAACTGCGAATTGCTACAGGCATTTCATGATTGATGTAGTGAAAGGATATAATTGTCGCCTTTCAGGGGACCCCAAAATGTATCAATCGCTCCAGGAGTTAGTACAGTTTCACATGCGTCACCCCATTTACCCATTTAATGAGATTTTATCTCACCCATGCGGACAGGTACAGTATATTTGAAATATATGTATGTACAGTATGTAATTTAATGTGTTTGGGGCCAGTAATATCTCTGGCATCTATGGTCAGCTTTCAAGTAAAAACATATTTTTTTTTATGCTATTTATTTTCCCCAGATATAATTGGGATTGTGTCCTTCAGAGCCACTACTTGTAACTGTTCTGGGCATTAATTTGCTACCTCAAACACTGATTTAAGTAATATTTGATGCTACAAAGACAATTCCTTGTGACAACCTGCTAAGGATAGTTTTTGTATCAAATGAAATCATATATTATGTTGTGGAAGGCATTGAACATGTGATCATCGCTGGGTTTCTTTTTGTGTATCTGCCATTTTATCAATTTTTAAACAAATATATGTCTATGGAGCAAAGTTTCAGAAATATTGTGATCTTCCTTGCCAAAAGTAGAAAATGGAATAGGGCTGTCTTAGACCAAACATGATTACCTTAGGGGCTGACCGGCAGCTTCTGGCCCAGGGGGTGAGTACAACCCAAAGGCCCCTGGTGCAGCAACCCAGGAACCCCATTTAAAAAAAAACATGGTTAATAAATTACATTTTAAGACCGTTTTAAATAAATAATATTAATTAATTAATCAAACTAATACTGCCTATATCTGAACAATGTTCCCTTGTCCTCACATTATTACTCCCTAGTTCATAACATTGCCCCCTTTTACCCATAACTACTAACCCCTGATTCAGAACAATACCCATTCACATTACACTGATGCACTTTTAGATTCCACACTCACACTGTTAGACACATACACACACTCCGATACACATACATACATTCACAGCTACACATATTGACAGTTATACATTTATGGATAGATACACACGCTCAGCCATTTCTCTTTCCCCTTTTTTTCCATCCCCCTCTCTCCCCAATATTTCTATTCTCTCTCCAGCATTTTCATCCCCTTCTCTTTTCTCTTTCTTTCACTCTCCTTCTCTATCGCTCTCCACTTCCATGCTCCTTTTCTCTTCCCCTTCCAATCATCTCCTTTTTCCCTCACCCCACTTTCTATGCTGGTTTTCCTACTCCCCTCCTTCTATGCCCATTTTCTCTCCCCCTTTCCGTGCTCATTTCCCTTCTCTCCTGTTTCGTGCTCATTTTCTCTCTACCCATTTCTCTGCTCCTCTTCTCTCTCTCCCCTTCTCTTTGTCTCTTCCCCTTTCCAGCTTCTCTCTCTCTCTCTCCCTCCTTTACAACTTATCTCTCTCCCCCTTTTCAGATTCTTTCTTTCCAACCTTTTGAGCTTCTCTCTCCCCATTTTCATTTTCTCTATCTCCCCATTTCAGTTTCTCTCTCCCCCTTCTCGGCTTCTCTCTCTCCTCCTTTTCATCTACTCTTTCCCCCACCTTTCATTCTCTCTCCGTCATTTTAGTTTCCCTCTTCCCCCTTTTCAGCTTCTCTGTCCTGCTTTTTCCAAGCCCCTTTTTCTCAGCTTCTCTCCCTCTTCCTCATATTTTATTTCTCCTTAATGTTCTTCTTCTCCCACATTTCCTTTCCCTTTTGATTCTCACTCCTTTTACCTGCCCATACCTGCAGCCAGTGCTCTACTTCCCTCCTGGGCAACTGAGAGGAAGTGACGTGTTAAAAGGTCACTTCCTCCCGGTGCTGCTGCTGCAGAGGAGGGAAGAAGAGCACAATGAGGAAACTAGAGGGTGGCAACACTTTAGAGTGTGTACCTTGTGCAATCGCATTGCTGAGAGTGCACACTCTTAAGACCCGCTCTGCGGCTTCTGGTAATGAGATCGGCTGGTCGTGGTGTGTAGCAACCTGCCTCATTATAAAGAGACACAGGCTGCCACATCAGCCATTTTATTGGACTGAAGACCGGCCCGGGGGGCATTTGCCTCCCTGCCCCCATGCTCAGTACGCCCTTGCTTAGGGGTCAGCAACTTCGACTCTCCAGATGTTTCAAAACTTAATTTCCCAAGAGGTTTAGCCTATCCAGTGAGTCCAATCCAACCTGAGCCTCATGTGATATGTAGTTCCAAAATATCTGGAGGGCCGAGGTTGCTGACCCCTGACCTATAAGGAGTAATCCTGCAAACTTCCAAAACTAACGTAATTACAGTGGAAACCACTGAAACATTCATTGTTCTAGTTTTGGAAATTTACGTAGGTTTGCTTTTTATAACTAGTTCCTTGGCACCTGTGGCGTCTGAACAAATTAATTATGACTAAATGGCATGAGAAGGGATGACGAATACATTATTATTTTTTAAAAAACGGAGTAATGCAAAATATTTGTATGTCTCCAAAATATAGAAACCCTTTGATTTTTGAATACTCACAATCAATGGAGGCCTTAATGGTTTTACATGCTCACAAAGTCTTGGGATTCCTGACTTTTTAGAAGTTGACACCCACTAAATGGCTGTTGACTGTAATTGTGTATTGTGTTTGAGCTTATGGTTTTATTCCAAACTTCCAAAGCCTGTTTGAGCAGCTAAGAGAATACTTAACATAAAATATCCAGGGGAATGTTGGATATTACATTTCATATAGATGTTATTAAAGCACTTGGAATTCCTTAAGCATATTGCAACATGTAATTTCTGTTTTCAGTTTCAGCTTTAATGTGCTTGAATTTAATTCTACTACATTATAGTGGAGTGCTCTGTATTTTGTATGTTCTACTCATTGGTCTCTCAGAAACCCCTTTTTATAAATGCAGCCATCCAAGCTTTGCATATTACATGTTGAGGGCTGACCACCTTCTTTGGTTTTTGCACCTGGCCTCTGAATGGTTATTATTTAAACCTTGGTCTCTCATGAGCGCCAGTAGGGTGCATATCCCTAGTAAGTGGCTATACATTTAAAAGAGCAGATATTAGGATGTCATAGTTTAGGACCTCCCGGGGTGGAGGACACTGTAGTTTTGCCAGGCTTAAGCAATATACAATCATATCTTGTAACCAAATCTCCATCATATATTTCGCCGTCAGGTGTTTTTTAAATCTTTTATACCATATTCTAGTGGAGTGCTCTGGATCTGGTATATCTTGCTTTTCATTTATAATTACAGAAAACCAATTCAGCGACGGATTATGGAGATTTGTTCAAACATGCAAATGATCCGATTACAAACAATCACCACATGAAGAGCACAGTAAACACATTACCAGTACCAGGCACAATGCATAATGGAATGCATATGCTACCAACACCAACTCCTGGACTGCCAACAGCTTTCACCCCTGTGCCACCACCCAGGAGAAACAAATCTAAGGATTGTGTTCCACAAATGCCTCATCCACCCAACATGCCTCCTATGTTTGCACCTCAGCCAGTGATGGGACTCTACCCTTTTCTTCCTCAGCAAGTTCCTTTATCTGGAAATGGCTTCGTAAGTGGATTTCTTTGAAATATTCTTGCTGTGTGGTGTAGATATAAAGTGCTGCATTAATATCAGGAAAAGAGCATTTTTTAATATATATATATATTTATTATTATTATTTTTTTTTTACAATGTGGGTTCTAAAAAGAGTTAACAAGGCATGGTTTAGATTTAGCCAAACAAGTTAAACTGGAAAACGGTTTCCAAATAACTTATCTTGTAATGCATTTTGTGTAGCAGTTACTGGTTTTGTGAAAACTTCCTCATGAATGTATGAGCAAAACATTTTACTATTTATCTTGTTAGGGCTACATTGCATAGTTGGTGCTAACGTTAGCGCTCTCCTGCGTGAGCGTTAACGTTAGCCCTGGTGGCCCTAACGCGGGCGCACCATATTACAATACAAACGCTAACGGGTTAAGAAACCCATTTGCGTTTGGTATCTTGCGCTTTTCAGCGCGAGGCTACTGTACTTTGCGCCCCCTATACTTAACATGGGGAGCGCAAAGTGTTAATCAGCATTAGGATTACAAAGTCCTAGCGCTGATTAACGTCCGTCTGCTGTTAGGAAAAAGTTAACCACAGCCTGGACTTGCTGCTAATGGATTCCGCTGGTGCAGAATCCATTAGCACCAGCAGAAATCCCCCCCAAAAAATTCAGATACTCCCCTCCTATCCCGTGGCGAGGACCGGCGGGACCTCTGTCTGGCAGGAGCAGGGAGAGACTGGGGGAAAAAGTCTCCCTGTGGATCACTATGCCGACCTGCTGGATCTCGTGAGGCGAGATCCGGCAGGCCATGTGATCACCAGGGTCTGCTTCAATGGAGTCCTATGGACTCCATGGAGAGGATGCGCGCGGCGGCACTTAGCGCTGCCATGCGCATCCCGGGGCTTAGCACCCGTTAACAATGCAGGCAGCTTTTCTAGCGCCTGCATAGTAATTCCACGCTAAAACGGGGCGCGCAAAGGAGAAACCTGCAGGCGCAGGTTTTTCTCCTTTGCGTCCCCGTTTTAGTGCGATCACTGCAATGTAGCCCTTAGTTTATACCTATTCACAGTGCCGAATTTCCATCTCAGGAGCCTGTAGGCACAGAGATCTGGGCCCAGCCCCCACAAAAAAATGTCACATTTAAAATTTTCATTCAGATTTCAATCACTTGCAGCAAGCAAAATATTTTTTTCACATTTTATGATACAAACCATTGTGGTTATATATACTCTGGGTCTCTTAAAGAAAAAAACAAAGGAAAGGAAATATGCCACTTTAACCAAAAATGAAAAACGAATTATTTTTTCTTGTATTTTGGTGGATTGAGTTTTGTAAATAATAACTAAAACACTGAACCTGCTTGCAGCATGGGAAATAAGGTAGTGTGTAATGGCAGTGGTATGGCTCATTTTATATGTGACAAATAGACAATACCATTTCATTGGGGAAAAAGAGTTTTTTTTGTTTTAACATTTCGCATGGTCATGTTTGGTATCATTAGAAAGATCAGACTCTGACCTGTCCAGCAACACTTAACGTGACCTTGTGGGTTGTAACAATGGTGATACAGGGGTCCAAAGGGCCCTTGCAGCAGAGCTTGCATTTTAGATTAACCAATGCCTATCAACTCTACATTTCCTCCCGTTGTGGGAAATGAAAAGGGGAGTTCGTATAAGCACATTATGCCACAGCCTTAGAACAGAACTTAAGTAATTTTTGCATTCAATTTTTTTATTTTTACACATTACATGGTCATATTCACTGTCGTTGGAAAAGCCAGACTCTGACCTTTCCAATGACACCTCATTTGACCTTGAAAAACAGAGACACAGGGCTCCAAAGTTCCCCTGTCCCTCCTCTCTGCAGTGATGCGGTTTATGTTTTCAAAGAAACCATGCGTTGCATCATAACCTACACATTTGCTGGCAGTCTGGTAAATGAGAAGGTGAGTTAGTGCAGTGTCACTGTTCACTTTATAATTGAAAAGTGAACAATAATACTGCATTAGAAATAAAGATATATTTATTTTATTTTTACATACACCTGGTCTTATGTGGTATCATCGGAAATTTCCAATGTTACCGTATACAGTGGCAAGAAAAAGTATGTGAACCTTTTGGGATTACGTGGAGTTTTGCATGAATTGGTCATAAAATGTGCTCTGATCTTCATCTAAGTCACAACAAATTGAAAAACACAGTCTGCTTAAAATAATACAACACAAACATTATATGTTTTCATGTGTTTATTGAACATAACATGTAAACATTCACGGTGCAGGGTGGAAAAAGTATGTGAACCCCTAGCCTAATGACTTCTCCAAGAGCTAATTGGAGCCAGGAGTGAGCCAACCTTGAGTCCAATCAGTGTGATATTATTGGATGTGTTGCTGAAAGCTGTCCTGCCCTTTAAAAACACACACCAGTTTTGGGTTTACTGGTTTCAAGAAGCACTGCCTGATGTGAACCATGCCTCGCAGAAAAGAGCTCTCAGAAGACCTACGATCAAGAATTGTTGACTTGCATGAAGCTGGAAAGGGTTAAAAAAGTATTTCCAAAAGCCTTGATGTTCATGTGTCCACGGTAAGACAGACTGTCTACAAATGGAGAAAGTTCAGCACTGTTGCTACTCTCCCTAGGCGTGGTCGTCCTGTAAAGATGACTGCAAGAGCACAGCGCAGAATGCTTAATGAGGTAAAGAAGAATCCTAGAGTGTCAGCTGAAGACTTACAGAAATCTCTGGCACATGCTAACAACATTTTTGTTGACACATCTACAATAAGGAAAACATTAAACAAGAATGGAGGACATGGGAGGACACCACGGAGGAAGCCATTGTTGTCCAAAAAGAATATTGCAGCACGTTTGAAGTTTGCAAAAGAGCACCTGGATGTTCCACAGCACTACTGGCAAAATATTCTGTGGACAGATGAAACCAAAATTGAGTTGTTTGGAAAAAACACCAACATCAAAACCTCATCCCCACTGTAAAACATGGCGGAGGGAGCATCATGGTTTGGGGATGCTGTGCTGCCTCAGGGCCTGGATGGATTGTTGTCATTGATGGAAAAATGAATTCAGAGCTTATCAAGACATTATGCAGGAAAACGTAAGACCTTCTGTACGTCAACTGAAGCTCCGCAGAGGATGGGTGATGCAACAGGACAATGACCCAAAGCATACAAGTAATTCAACAAAAGAATGGCTTCAACAAAACAAAATACGCCTTCTGGAGTGGCCCAGTCAGAGTCCTGACCTCAACCCGATTGAAATGCTGTGGCATGACCTTAAGAGAGCGATTCACAGCAGACCTCCCAAGAATATTGCCATACTGAAACAGTTTTGTGAAGAGGAGTGGTCCAAAATTACTCCAGATCATTGTGCAGGTCTGATCTGCAACTACAGGAAACGTTTGGTTGAGGTTATTGCTGCCAAAAGAGGATCAACCAGTTATTAAGTCCAAAGGTTCACATACTTTTTCCACCCTGCACCATGAATGTTTACATGTTCTGTTCAATAAAAACATGAAAACATATGTTTGTGTTGTATTATTTTAAGCAGACTATGTTTTTCAAATTGTTGTGACTTAGATGAAGATCAGAGCACATTTTATGACCAATTAATGCAAAACTCCACGTAATCCCAAAGGGTTCACATACTTTTTCTTGCCACTGTATGTCTAAAGGATTTTTTTTTATTTTTTTTTTTTAGAGCAGGTGCCTGTAGGTCCTTGCCTAATTATAAATCCATCCTTGCCCATCCACAGTCACTTTAAAAGTCTTTTTAAGAAATTCAGTCTGGATGACCCAATAGCATTTTATGATAACCCAGTAACTACTAACCAGTATGACCCATTGATTTTGGATAATTTTGGACATTGTTGCTGTAAGTAAAGAAGAGCAGCAAGGCACTCAGGGGACTTCAACTTTCACTTATACTACAACTTTGTCTAAGGGTGTTCATATAGGATCGAGAGAGACCACCTCCTCCTGAGGTACACAAAAAGCAGAAAAACCCATGCACTCTGTTTATTTGGATGAATAGTGATGGCGATATTTCCGCCAAAGCATTTTGTCACAGGTGCCCATGGAATGAGGGTTGCCAGTTCTCCTCTGCCAATACTTTTTGGCACACACACTTTGCCTTTGGCTGATTCTGGTGATGTCCCTGTACCTCAGCCTCATTCTGAAGACCCCTATTAGTGTCATTCCAGTAATGCTTCCAATAATTCGGCTTGTTCTGATAACCCCCATCTCCAGCCTTGTGGAGCTTTAAATATCTGCTCTTGATGTTCCTCATTACCGTGTCAAGCTTTATTCCTTCAGATGATCATTTTGTCAGTCTGATTCTCTGGTTTGATCTTTGGCTTTGCTACTGATTATCCATCTGTCTCCTGTTCCTGAGCTTAGCTTTATGTGTTTTGCCTTGAGTAATTCTTCTGCTCTTGATCTCGGCTTTATTTCATGGGTTTTAGTCAAATCAAGCCATCATTATTACTGAGGTAGTCGTTAACTATAATGTCCCACATGTTAATGTTTCCTGGCCCTGTCCTATTTCAGATGCTACTGCTAATTTCTGTACAGTTGCGCTTCTAGGGCTCTATTCCATGGTTTATGGTAAGCTTAGAATTCGAGCCATATAACATAATGGCTGACGTATATAGCTTACATTTTTTACTTGCTATTCCTACAGTGGCATTCATGAACTCGTTCTAACCTTTGCGCCTCACGTCTTGCATGCGCTTACTGTACTTGGTGTCTCCTATACTTGTTATATGACCTGCAAGTGGTAAAGTAGTTTATGGAGTTGATAATGCTCTGGTTAAGTTTACACAAAGGCTGGAATACAGACACTTTTTTCAATTAATAATATCACCCCTAAAATGTCACTAATAAATTTTAACATTTCCAGCCAACTTTAGCATCTTGACATGCCTCTTGGTTGGAATATGGATGGTAATGGTGAGACGCTAGTGGTTAATCTATCGCAAACAAATTTTGAATTGGTGTCTCACTTTTAACATCTCTAGTGGAATAAGGCTCCTAATATATTTCTTTTATAGGAAAGACAAATGTTGAAATGGCCAGACAATAGCAAATAATGAGAAGGTCACTCATTCTCCCCTGTAGCTGGTATGGGGGAGGGGGAATTTACCAGCAGTCAAAAACTGTTAAGTAACTTTGCACCAGCCAAATCCCTTAAAACTAGATAATTAAAAAATAAAATAAAAAAATAGAGATCTCTATACTCGCTTCATTCTCTTTCTATAGAGGGGGGGAGTGAACTGCCACGTCTTCTCACCACAAACTGAAGTATACAAAGGACAACTGGAATATCAGGATCCCATGACATCATTCGCACTCAATCTCAACAGGGCAAATGCAAGTTTCCAAGGAGTCCTATAGACTCCAGAAGATAATGAAAGTGTCAGTACACAGTGCTACTGCCACTAGCTGTTAGCAGCTCTGTAATATTACGGGCTGAGCTTCAAACATAGTGCCTGGCTCAAAATTATGTCAGTAATAGGGAGCTGCTAATACTCAGGCAGAGTTTTTGGATTAGCAGTTCCCTAGTACCAGTTTAGTTGTAATAGGGCCTCATTTATTTCCTCTTTACAAATGGTATCATGCCAACATACATTTACATCACAGCAGTTAACATGGAAAAGTTAGCTTTGGTTGACTTGTTACACATCCCTTGGTGGCCACTAGGGCTCATATTCTTGAAAATGTTGAATGGTTTTCAGTGTGTAAATATATTAAACTGTCACTAAACAACTCAAATTTAAATGCACATATGTAATGTTTTGACATTTTTCATAGTTATATATCACTAATAAAATTGCTTGCTCTTCCCTTAACAATTTACAGGTTCCTGTTTTGCAAAATGGGCAGATTCAGTGGAACTATCCCAACCCTGCTGTGAACCCATCACTTCCTCCAAACACTAATGGAATGGCAAGATTTCCAACACCAGTGCAATGTGCCATGGGGATGCAAGCGCCTCTTCATCCAATAGCAACACATGCCTGGCCAGTGAATACTGGCAATTTTGTGCCTGCAGGACATCCAAGTACAAATCCAGGGCCTCAGCAAAATGTGGGAAATAAACTCTCGGCCGAAGAGTATAAACAGCCTCCTCCATTTGCTCCAGGATTTTACTAAGCAGTTTATCCTTATAAAGTAAAGACAAACGGTACAAATAGGTAGAAACCATGCCATTGGGAATTCATTGAGTGAAAGACCAACATTTCATTTTGTGACCTTATATTGAGGACTTCTGGTAGTTGTATAATAAGATATTGTAAGAAGAGAGTCATTCCTGGCTGCGCTCACAATCAGCTGGGACCATGTGCAAGAGCATCGATGGGGAGTTGTCTATTAATGGGTGAGGATGGAGGGGCCAGCCTTTGTAATGGCCAGACTACACTTGCTATAAAGAACTGGTCGGGTTACAGCAATCTTTCGACCAACTCAACCTGTATGGCTATGATGGTGACCTTACATTGGGCAATTGGGGATATATTTTGGAGCCCACAGTTACCGTGGCCCACCGGTCTTTACACAGCCTACCCAATGATGATTGTAGGCCTGACAGAGGGTACACAGCTTCTGTATAGAGAATAAAAGAAAAAAGAAGACCTCTTTTTCATAGTCCCTAGAATATGGACAGTACATAGCGGTGTATATTATAATGCCTCTCCATATTTATATAACTACGAACTTAAGTAAACTATACTTACACACTTATCTAATCTGCTGTATGTTTCAGGAGGTGCAAGATACAAGATAACCATGCTGCCCTGCCACATGCTACCAGAAAAAACAGTTATTTAATCTTGACAGAGTGCCTTCCATGATTAGCGAGGGCACATCCAGGAGTGCACTGACCATTAAGGCAATAGGGCACTGCCCAAGGGCCCTGGCTTAGAAGGTTGCCCAATGAGGCCCCCCAGGCTTGGTCCAGCATGCCCTTTCAGCGGTGCCCCATTTTCATTTTGAAAATAGTGTTGAAAAATAAATTCTTGAATACAACAATGTACATATGGGCAGTGTGGCTTGCATGTGGGTAGGCACGGCTCCATGATCTCCTAATGCCTGGGGGCCCCAAGAGTTGTCAGTCTGTCAATGGGCACATCAGTCTGAAATTACCTGATTTTAATGCATAGTAAAATAATTTAAGCATCTTAAACAAGTCCCATTTATATTTATCAGCTCTAACAAAACTCTTCTTTCTGTCCTGTCATTCTATTTTATGTTTTTTTTCATATCTAGATTATTTTATTGGGATTACTGTGTCATTATTTGTTTTCTTAAATTTAATGACTTCTTTTAAACAAGGAAACTTGCCTTCAAGGTTCCAGTAATTTACTGTGAAGGAACAACTTTCACTGTATTCCTGGAAAAATTCTTCAGGTTAAGAAGTGGCTCAATCAACCAGGAACCACTCATTGTGGTATGTAGAAGCTGAGCAATTATTCCGGGGGGGGGGGGTGTCTCAATGGTAGTATCTCGTTAGAATAAAAATTTAAGTTGAATGATGCTCTCCTTTTGGGGTTATGATCTAATTTGCTGCCAGGTCTGTGTCATTGTCCTTGCACACCCCATTCGGCGAACTGGGTTCTCAGTTCTTCCATCTACTAGGCAGATCTGCAATGAAGTGAATAAAATGTACAATGAATACATTTTTGTAATACCTGTTAATAGACTTATTTGCATATTACTGTAATGGATTAAAATATGTAACTAAACTTTTCTATCATGTTCCTTAATACAGTGGTTTTAATGAGTGCTCCAAATTTAGGTTAATGGGCAGTTTATTGCATACTCCATTGAATCCCCTTTGCTAAATGTGTCCCTTCTCATTTCCTTATTCTGGGTGTCAGACTGTTTCTCTGATAATACACTCCTAAGAATCCACCTGTTCACATTTCTGGGTATATGACTGAGAAAAGCTATGACATTCAAGTGCAACAACATCAGAAATGTCTTTATACCATACATACACAGATTGATAATCTACTCGATGAATCAAATTTGCATTCCTCTCTCCTTCCTTCAAATGAATGGACAAACTGCTTGATGAGGAAGCAGTGCTGGCTCGCCACATATTAACCCTTTCACTGCAAAGTGATTTTTTCCTATAATAAAGCAACAGTACCAGATGGGGGTCCGGCCTTACCGAGACAGGCAGTCACCTAAAAAAATAACATTATCCCTCCCCTTCCTTACCCATAAGCCCCCCCCCCGAAGGGTACCTTCTCCATATGAGGCCGGGCCCTACCGAAAGACTCCAGAGTACATAAGAAACCACGCCACAGTACTGAAAAAATATAAATTTAATGGGAGGGTCATGGTACTGCCACTTATATTCAGGAAAAAGAGAATTTACGGTAAGAAAATTACTGTTTTTGTTGAAAATAAAAGTATTATCATAAAATGTATTTTAAATGTGGGATACATAGTCAACAAGTAAATATAGGTTAAAATAGCATTTTTTCCTAAATATTGTAAATTGTATATAGTTAAAAGATTAATGTAAATTTGTTCATTTTTAATTTTTCATCCATTACATAAATACTGTTGGGATGAAAGGTTCTAAACTCTAGTTGGTGTCCCTTATCTTGCACAAGTTAAAATGGCGGCTGCATTATCAGGATACAGGCAGATGTACCATATACAGTAACTGTGATAATGGTAGATAATAAAAATGGTCTGATATCCTGCAAAAACACATATCTAGAAGTTAATTAGAAACAACACATATAGTTGACTGGTACCCATGGGGAGGTACATGTTTACGACTGTCCTGGATGGCTGGACATTTAAAAGAATCTCCCTGCTTTGCAGAAAAGTGATAAACCCACACTAACATTTAAAATAAGGGTTTCATTGTGGGGGGTTTTCTCTGCCTGAAAAGCCATTTTTTAACTCCTTTCTTAACTCCTTTCAGTACATGATACTTTTTTTGAAAATTAACTTAGAAATGAATTTGAATTCAATTGCTAAAGCTGAGATTTCGGTTAGTGGGTATAGGCATAAGTGCTGATATCTGGGCCGAATGTTTAACAGGAAACAAAATACTGGTATTTTCCTTTTGTAACTCATCAAACCAAAAAAAGGCCAAAATAAATCGAGGGCCAAGTATGAAACTAGTACTGTAGGTGTTATTACCAATTTAAGTCCAGTACATTCATTTAATAGAACTGTGAACTTTTTATCTCCAGGCTGAGAGAGAAAGAAATGACATACACTTAGATTGATTTAAAAAACCTATAACAATAGTTTCCTTGAAGGCGTGGAATCCATTCCTATCATTACCAGAGACAATTTCTCTCCACTACGGGAGAATAAGAGGTAAAGAAAAAAAGTGAAATAATTTATCATTGGAGCCATATGGACATTCTTGTCCTAGCATTAATATTTCCTTTGGGGTGGAAAGGGTGAGGGGCATTTCATTAGCTTAGGCCCTTCAAATCTATTTCAAGATGGAAATAAGTGGAAAAGATGGGAACTCCACCTTAACATAAGGCGGGATCAGCCACCTTGCCCTTCCAGAGGTTTTGGAAATGCATCTCACATGATGCCCAGCTCTTCATTAGGTTGGCTGACGTAACGGAAAGTACTACTTTATCTGAGAGAATTATTAAATCTATTTATTTCATACTTGCACTTTATCAGCAACAGACAGTGCAGTGGGGCAGATAGGCCACGGATTCAGGCTCTTGGATGCCCGCTTGATAGTACATAGTATCTGCTTGATGAGGAGTTCAAGAGAACTAACATTTAAATTAAAATGTAGGTATAACCAAAGCTTCCTCTACCTTAGCGCCCTCATCTTCCTTGGCACACTTGCCTACACTATACATGCCCTATGTGCCTGTTGACGTGTGGATGCTGGCCTCCTGCCAAGAGAACGTGGACCAATTTGGCAAATCCGCTCACAAGGACAATGGGCATAAGGGGCACCAAAGGGTTAATGAGTTATATGTATTTCTATCTTGACGCTGTTTGTATTTTAGGAGTTAGTTTGTGTTAGCAAGAACAATACATCTACATTGTATCTCTGTTTAACCTTAGATTGATCTGATGCAGTGTGTTGCTAATCCCATCTAGCGTGTACTAATTAGGTTTCTGCGTCTTCTGGAGGAATTTACACCCCCCCTCATGTAGACCATGTATTCTGTTCATTGTGTCATGTTACCTCCCCCTCTCTGTTTTCCATATAACCGCTCTAATTCCATTAAAGCATATTCATTCCCCTGCATTCAGTTGTGTCTGATGTTTGGGGAGAGATGCATAAAAATATACAGCACTCCCTCAAGTTCTGGCTGAGTGTTGTGAGAAGGAATGCTGCTGCAGATCAGCTTTGCTGAATTGAAGGGACAGATGCTCTAACATGTTCGGGTCTGATCCACAAGTTGGGGAGCAGTAAACCCCAGTTGCTATTACAGTAGGTGCACAAAGGGAAAGCCTTTAAAATATTGTTTTGAAGGTACCCAGCTGTTAGATTACTCAAAATTAAGCAATTGCTGTCACATCTGGGGAGCCTACTGGGTCTCAAGGGGGTCCTGGGCGCACGGTGCCGTTAGCTGGCCGAGTGCCAGGAGCTCCGGCGGTCCCCGGCATTACTGCGGCTGGTCGGGGGCGGGGCGCGCATGATGACACGGAGCCACCGGCCTTTAAGTAAAGAGTGCGCGCTCTGAGTCGTTGCCTTGACGTGGAGACTGTTCCTGCATCGCTGAGTGCATTAGTTTACGAGTCACTGATTCTTTTTATTCTTTCTCTGATTTACTGACCCGGATTGTATGAGGACCTTGACTGTTGCTGACCTGGACTGCCTTGTGACGATTCTTTCTGATACAGCATGTATGTTTGGTTTGCCCAGAGTAGCCCCAGAGCGATTGCTGATCCTGCCACACGCCGACTCAGAGTATATACTGACCCTGCAGAACGCCGACCCAGTTTGTATGAGTGCTCTCGGTTGCCGATTCAGTCTGTATGACTACCCCCTCTGTTGCCAACACTGCTTGTATGCGAACCCTCTCCTGTTACCGATCCGGATTGTGTAATTGACTACGCTATTTCTAAATAGTTTTATATAAACAACCTGTACAGGCCTAACGCAGGCTATTCTTCATCTGTTTACAAGGTTAACCCTTTATGCCCCAGTGTATGCTCAGTCCTGACACCTACTGCCAAAGCTTCGAAATTATACTCGCTGTTACTGGTGAGTTTGTTTTCCCTGGCTGGGAGTGATAGGGTTAGTGGTCCCGACCACTCAAGGATCGGAGGGCTTAGAGGTCTGTCAAGTGGGATCCACACCACGGTTGTCGAGGGTGAACGTGACAATTGCCTTCTGAAAATAAGCCAATCACCTGCATTTGTCTGCCAGAGAAAGACTAGCATTAGCAGACTTGTGGCATATTCCTGCCATCCTGTACAATGGTCATAGATGAGACTAAAATAAGGGTGTGCTTGGATAGGAATAGATTAAAAGCTATCATATTTTGTGGAAGGATTTGAAATTAATATCTATGGCATAGCATAGTTATCCGTTTAATCAGGTTTACCTTCTAATCGATAGCACCATGCAGGCATTCCTTCTTGTATGTTCATTTTCTTCTTTCCTCATCTGATTTTCACCACTTATTTTCCATTGCCTGAATTCCGCTTTTCTCAGATCCTACACCCTCAGAGGACCCATGATGTTTGAATGAAAGACACTTTTGAACGCTAGTAGAACTGCTGCACAGTCATGTAAACAGTGAAATAGTATACGGCGAAACAATGGAAATGGTAAGGTGGCAGAAACACAAGTCTGCCGACATAGAGGTCATAAGGAGAGCTTGGTATAGAGAGGGTGAGAGAAGAACACTTTGCTATGAGTATGGGCTTTATTTACTAATTTGTGGTTTGGACCCCACTGTCTATTCATCTTTTAATTATAACCTAAAATAACAGACAAAACAATGCTTAGAGATTTGGAAATCTCAAGATTATAACCTTTGCAGTAATATATACTTGTCAGTTCAGTGGCTGTGTAATAATCGTAATAATGTAAATTAATGACGGACTGGGCCAATTGAAGGCCTGGCCAGAAGGAAGAGCAATGGGCATGTGTCAGCAGAAAGACTCTTGCTTATAATATAGGAAGGACATAGGTAGAGTTTGGGCTCTGGCTATGGTTGTAATGTCATAGTTGTATTTTCTGCAGTTGAGGTTATTAGACTTGTGCAATTTGGTTTGGTATAAAGTCAAATTTGTCTGGATATCAACGATTCAGAACGACCGGAGCATCCAAAACTTCAAATCAGAGAGCCAAGTCGAATCACATCCGAAATAAATGTAATCAAATTGATCAGAAAGTAGTCGGATTAATTTATTTTTCATTCAGATAACTGAACAAATTGCACTCATTGTGCAATGCAAAATCCCGTACCTTAACCATAACTGTAAAAAAGACAGAAATAGTAACCCGAACCTCTAGAGCAACCCTAAAACAAGCAGAAACCGTAACCCTAGCCCTTAATCATAAATCAAGCAGAAATACGAGTTAGTAACCCTAATACTAACCACACCCTAAAAGTAACCCAAGCTCTAACCCCAAAATAAATGCTAACCTTTGTCCTAAAACAAAAAACAAAATCCACCCTAACCCTAAAAAAAGCAGATATAGAAAATGAGAAGTGATGCTCTTCTGTTTAACGGTTCTAATTATTGCCATGGTATTTTATGTGTTTCTTACTATATTTATGATCCATTTTCTATCGTAAAGATCATCTATTAATTTTTTTTTGTAAATATCTGTTTATTGAGTTTCAAAAGATAAGCATTTAGATCGGTGAACTCGCAGGTTCCCACAAATGTGTAAACAAGCCATTATGAACACGCAGGTCCAATGCAGGGTAATAATGCATACTTACAACTATAAAGGAAAATAATGGGAGGGAGAAGGTAAGGGGGGGTGAGAGCGGGCTTCAGGTGAGCCTCACGACTGTCATTTTTATACAAGTCTTACTCGGAACCCTCTACTGCTCGGGGAGGGTCAGTAGTGCTCTAAATGAGGCGGCCGAGGATCTGGTGACCCAGTTCGACCAGATCTCTGAGTATAGGGGTAATTGGTCAGAGGCCTTGTATATCAGATGCTCGATGGAGTGGAGTTCTTCCATACGCGTGAACCAGAGTGTGAGCGGTGGAGGTATGAGCTGTCTCCAGAACAGGGGTATTAAGGCCTTAGCCGTGTTTAAGACCCTGATAGCCAGTGTGCGTTTGTACGAGGTTATTGAGTAGCTATTATGGTGTAGGAGCAGTGCAGCAGGTGTAAATTCAGGAGGGGGGGTCTGTGAATTCTTTAAGTATGTCATAGATTCTAACCCAGAAGGGACGAATCATTTGGCATTCCCACCAGATATGTAACATGTCACCCAGTACGTCATTGCATCGCCAGCAGAGCGCAGGAACCTGTGGGTCAAAGCGGTTAATTATATCCGGCGTCCTGTACCAGAAGCTAAGGACCTTGTATGCTGTTTCTTGCAGTTTGGAGGAAGTGGAACAGTGGTGTGTTAAGTCGCATATCTTGGACCATTGGTCGTCCGAAAGTGTGATATTCAGTATTGATTCCCATTTTCCCATGTATGGCGGTGGAATGTTAGCGGCTGCGTCCCTGAGTAACGTGTATAGCAGTGACAGACCATGCGAGAGAGGCCCCGAGCTGTGGCACAGTCTCTCAAACGTCCATAGCGGGCGTCCCAACTGATGTTTTTGGGGTATGCCCTCAAGGTAATGTCTTATCTGGGCATAGTGAAATGAATGAAGGAAGGTGACCCGTCTGTCCTGCATTATGTCTGCCAGCGAGCGGCGGGTCGAGGCATCAAAGAAGTGCAGTATGCGGGGAGTGGGATCAGGAATCAGCCGCCTGACCGAGTGAGGGTCTAGACCAGGAAGGTAGTCCTCATTGTGTATCACCGGGGTCATAGGAGAGGGAAAGGAGGTGAGGTTACATCTGGTCGCTATCCGGCGCCATATGCTATACGTCGCCCCCACATATGGTGACGAGTTGGCCAGTTTTCTACCTTCCTTCAGTGGCAGCCATGGGAGGACTGTCATCGGTCTCCCAACCAATTCCTGCTCCACTGCTCTCCACAATTTAACCGATCCCTCCCTGGACCACTCCACCACCCTCTGTAAGTGACAGGCCTGGTGGTAAAAGTTAAAGTTGGGTAAGGCCAGACCACCTGCAGCTCTTGATCTCGTGAGTACCTGGTAGCTCGTCCTGGGGCGCTTACCTCTCCAGATATAAGTGGTTACCAGTGACCGAAGGGAAGCTAAAAACGCCCGGGGAAGGTCAATGGGTATCGTTTGTAGTAAGTATAAAAGTCTGGGTTGTATGTTCATCTTAATAACTGAGATACGTCCCAGCCATGAGATGTGTGGGTAGTTCCAAGTGGCTAAGTCCCGTTGCAATAGTGTTAACAATGGAGGAAAGTTTTCCCGGAAAAGGTGGGAACCGTGAGATGTGAGCCATATGCCTAGATATTTGATTTTGTCAGATGCCCAGGTGAAGGCGAAGTGCGGCTTTAGAGCTTGGGCTCTGGGGTTAGGGACCGAGATGTTGAGAATATGGGATTTAAGAAAATTAATCTTGAGATTGGACAGTCCGCCGTATTCCTCAAAGGCCACCATGATTGCTGGCAGGGACACCTCCGGCCCTGTGACAAAAAACAAGAGGTCGTCCGCGTATGCAGCCACCTTGTGGTGTTGAGGACCCACCTGAACCCCTGCTATGTTCGGATTAGAACGTATGGCCTCCAAAAATGGTTCTAGGGTCAGTACAAATAACAGTGGCGAGAGTGGACAACCCTGTCGTGTGCCGTTGCGGATGGGAAATGGGGCCGTAAATACCCCGTTCACACACACACGCGCAGTCGCGTCCCCGTACAGAGCCCCTATCCAGGCGCGGAGGTGAGGGCCCAGGCCAATACGTACCAGGGAAAGTGATATAAAGTCCCAATCTACCCTATCGAAGGCCTTCTCCGCGTCCGTGGACAGGAGCGCCAACGTCTGAGACGAGCGGCGCGCATGGTGCATGAGTTGTAGCGTTCGCATGGTGTTGTCCCGGGCCTCTCGGCCAAGCACAAAACCCACCTGGTCGGCGTGGACAAGGGCGGGAAGGAATGGTTTAAGTCTGTCAGCCAAGATTTTTGCAAACAGCTTCAGGTCACAGTTCAATAACGAAATGGGTCTGTAGCTGGAGCAGAGGTCACCGTCCTTGCCCTCCTTTGGTAAAATCGTAATGTTGGCGCATAAGGTCTGTGCAGGGAGGGGCCGTCCCTCTGCCAAGTCATTGTATGCTGTCAGGAGATGTGGGGAGAGAATTGCAGTGTACGTCTTGTAGTATCTGACCGGGAGACCATCAGGGCTGGGACTTTTTCCTGTTTTAGAGGTCTTAAGTGCCAAGGCCAGTTCTTCTGCCGTCAAGGGTCGGTCCAGGTGTTCCGACGCCTGATTTGAGATTCGTTTAGTGGAGTGTTTAGTGAGGTAGGCCATAATGTCCGCGCGTTTGCGGGCTACGTCCTGGGGGCAAATTGCGCCTCGCAGGTCATAGAGCACCGCATAGTAGTCTCGCGTGATTTGAAGAAGCTTTGTTGGCAGCCGTTGCGGTATATTCTGTGAGTCGCGCAGTTTCGCTATGTACGTAGCTGAACGTTTTTGGGCTAGCATACGCGCTAATAACCTCCCGCTCTTGTCTCCATGTAAATGAAAAAGGGCCTTTGAGCGCAGATACGATCTGTGATAGGTCGCGTTCATGAGCGTGGTTAAGGATCTGCGCAGGTCAGTCAGGTGAGCCATAGTCTCAGGGTCCCCCTCCAGCTTGTGGTCAGAGGAGATCTGGGCTATCTGGCGCTGTAGGTCTCGCATGGCTGCTGAGCGGCTCTTAGTCAGTTCAGCACCTTTTCGTATGAAGTAGCCCCGTATCACGCATTTATGCGCCTCCCACACTAGTGGCGAGGCCACCTCACCTGTGGCATTTTCCTCAAAGAAGTCGGTGAGGACTTGTCGTCCCTCCTCAGTCACCAGCGGGTCAGACAAGAGGGAGTCATTAAGGCGCCAATTAGGGGCAGTCGGTCTAAACATAGGGGAGCGTAATGTGATAGAGACAGGGGCGTGGTCTGACCATGTGGCCGTACCGATAGTTACGCTACGTAGAGCCGAGAGGTGATATTGTGGTATGAACAGGTAATCAATCCTAGAGTAGGTTTGGGAGGAGTGCGCATAGAATGTAAAGTCTTTGCCCTCAGGGTGTAATGTCCGCCAGCAATCCGCAAGTCTCGACGCATGTAGGGAGTTGCGGCAGGAGCGTATTATGTGTAGGGGAATGGACGATTTACCTGCAGATGTGTCCCAGGATGGTTCCAAGGGTACGTTTAGGTCCCCTCCCAACACGACCAGCCCCTCAGCAAAGTCCCGCAGTGTGCGTAATGTAGCGGAGAGAAACCTATGTTGTGCTCTGTTGGGGGCGTAACAGTTGGCAAAGGTGTACACCTGGTCTAAGATCCGGCCCTTGACAAAGACAAAACGGCCCCCCGTGTCAGTCATAGAATCAAGTAGCTGAAATGGGACGTGTCTGTGGAACAAGATCGCTGTTCCCTTAGTTTTAGCCTCGGTATTATTACTATAGTAGCCTAGAGGGTAATGAGAATTTGTCAGTGTGGGTGCTCTCCCTGCCTGGAAGTGAGTCTCCTGTATTAGCACAACTGAGGCCCTTTGGGATCGGAAGTCTCTCAAGGCATGGGAACGCTTCTCGGGGACATTTAAACCATTTGCATTAATAGAAACAATGACCAGGTCCGCATGCTTATGAGGCGTGTCATGTGCAGTCGACATGTCGAGGGCGTCAGGAAGGGGTCGGGGAACGGAACAAGGGAAGACACGAGAAAACTATATACAATTTCAAAGAGGCGATGAGCGGCGGGTGCAGCGACGACACTGGTGAGAACACCAGATGACGGCCGCACTCTGCGAGGCCGCTAACCTCGGCGGGGTACGCGGCTGAGCCCCAAACGGGACCGACAGAAAGTTAAGGAGAAAAAAGTTACAAACTCGGCAGTGTGGAGCCGCATGGCGACTCAAAAAAGGCAGAAAAATAAAGCATATACGGCAAACTTATACAGGGCCTAGAGCCCGTTATAATTAAAGTATTGAAGACGAACCTGACCGGGTTCTGGGTGAGGCAAGTCCCTCTCTCGGATTCTGAAAAAAGGGAGGGGGACCCCCTATATAGGCAGTCCAGCTTGGTGTGGTAGCAAAAAAGGCCCATCCAGTCCAAAGATGCTATCGTGCCACAGTTAAAATATAGGAAAGGCCGGGTATCGAGGAGAGGTCTGTGCAGGAAGGAGCATCACCGTGTGTTACCGAGTTGGATCAGTAAGCCAGCATAGCCTCTCTCACAGCTGGTAGTCTCTAAATGTGGTGAGAGAGTCTGTAGGGCGTTTTACGTAGTCCGGCGAGTGAGACAGATGAGAGAGGAATATGCAAACCCGTCAGGGTATTACCATGGTGAGGTACGAGAAAGGACTGGAGGGTTCGAGTCGAATTTTGCAGGTTGTCTGAGCCCAGATACAGCCCGGCGCGAGCCTAGACGACCCGGTTGCCGGATTCGGACAGGCACAAGCAAGAAAGGCGGTTGTTTCGAGTGGTAGCGGGGAGTGTCCAGATCACATCTGCGAGCCGGTGCGTCTCCCTGCCTGACCTCGGGTTCGTCCTGGACGCGGCGGAAGAGGATCCAGGCGTGCGCCGCGTGCCGCTTGATTGTAGAGAGCAAGGGGGTCCGGCCAGGCGAGTTTCAGAGACGGTAATTGGAGGTCTGTCGATAGAGTCGCCACATCTTCCGGTGATTGTAAAACAAAGGTGCCTTTGTCCGATAGCACCGCTAGACCAGTCGGAGTGTGCCAGCGGTAGCGAAGTTGTTGGTCGCGTAGAAGCGATGTAAGCGGTTTCAGGGCGCGTCTGTAGGCCAGGGTCGCTGGTGATAGGTCAGGGTATAATTGGAGCTCGGTCCCTTCGTATGAGAAGTGTGTGGCCTCGCGTGCTTTCCTTAGTATGTCCTCCTTCAGGCCATAATCGTAAAGGCAGCATATGACGTCCCGTGGCGGGCTCCCCGCGGGCCCCTTAGGTCTGAGGGCTCTATGCGCCCGGACAAAATCAATGGTCGAAGGTTCTGGTCTGTCTAATAAAGTATTAAAAATTGATGAGAGCATATCAATCAGTTGATCTCCAGGTGTTTCGGTTTCAGGTAGGCCCCGCAAGCGAAGGTTATTGCGGCGGCCCCTGTTATCTAAGTCCGCCACGTGGAGGGCCATATTACGGAGCTGAGTAGAGCGTAGTTGCAGGACCGATGTGGACACGTCCTGAGCCATCCGCAGTGAGTCAGAGCCCTGCTCCAGTGCATCCACCCTGTGTGTGAGTCCCTGAATGTCCTGGCGCACGTGCTGCAGTTCCGCCATGATGGAGGAGTGTAGTTCCGCATTGGCCTCCTTTAAATCAGTTTTGGTGGGCAGATTGCGGAGCAGGGGGAGCCATACCGCTGGGTCTACCGATGAGTTTGCTTCCGTGTGAGATGGGGTGAGTGTGGATGGGTCAAGATCGCTGCGTGTCCTCACCTCCTCCGCCGCCATCTTGTCCGGCGGGCCCGCCGGAAGATCCAAGGGCCCCACCAAAAATCGGCGCAGAGATGGGGTATCTGATGCCCGGTCAGTACCCTATTTGTTTTCCCCATTGGCGGTCAGGGAGTGCAGGAGAGCCGTTTGGTGCCAGAGTCCGAGCGGAGCTCCTCACTCACGCGGCCATTCCGGATGGAGCCCAAGCCACGCCCCATCATCTATTAATTTGTACCATGTATCTCTATTTTTCTATATTCTAATGGGATTCAACAGAAGTATGGTGCTAAAATGCTAATAAACAGAGAGAGGTAAAATTCTCCAACATATAAAGTTGTTTATATCCAAAGAAACAAACATTTAATAATAAAATAAATTTGCTTGCAGTTAATTATGTGGGGTCATTATATATGTTCCTGTGGAATCTGTTAAATCACCTTTTGATTAAGGAACAGGTTTTATGTAATCAAAGTGAGTTTTTTCTAATTCTTTATTTTTCAGTTTTTTCAAGAAGGTTTTATAAAAACAAAAGTCATATCATACAGCATGAAGTGCAGCCCATAATAGAAAGTAGTCCAGACACTGTATACAAAAATATTAAAAAAACAGGAGTACCAAGATGGTGCGTGGAGAAAAGTGGAGCTTTTTACACAAAAAAGGGGATGGGGGAGAGGGAAAGGAAAATGGAGATAGACGAAAGAGGACTGAAAAGCCAAAGTATACCAGAAGATGGAGAGCAGGGCATGGGGAAGTCTTCCCTCCCCCCTCCGCCGCCTCTACAACCCTCTCAAGGCTGTAGACGGGTGCACTGCAAGCAACGGATCCCAGAGTTTGTGAAAAGTTTGCGGTGTATCCTGAAAAAAGTGGTTTGTTAATCCATTTTCATGAATACCATTATTTTGGAATGAATCCGGTTAGTCACTTGGATCCGTGTGGCGCTCCAAAGTTGAGCAATCACTTTACTTGTTGCAAAGGCCATTTTGACAAGCAATTTATTTTCAGTTGGGAGAGCCCATCTAAAGGTCTCGTTAGCAATAAAGTCCAAGGATCCCTTGAAACCGGTTTATACAGGATACTAGAGGATAAGTCTGTCACCGCGTGCCAAACAGGATGGAGCTTTGAACAGGTCCACCACACATGCAAGAAAGTACCATGACTGCCTCAGAGTTTTCAGCAATCTGCCGTTGCACTCTGGCCTATAAGGTAGAGTTGAGAAGGGGTAAAGTACCACCTATAAAGCATCTTGTATGCCTGCTCAGCATATGCCATGCATATGGATACAGAAGCGATAGCATCTCATATGTCTATACAGTCGGAGTCTTCTGGTGCCAGTCCCAAGTCGCTTTCACGGGCTTTAATATATGGGAGAACGAGTTGGGATGAGCGATTAGTGAGGTCAGAGTATATTTTGACATCTGTCCTTTATGAAGTGGCCGTGTGATGTAATCCTTTTCAAATCCTCGGCCGTACCTGCTAACTTAACATTAGGTTCTAATGCGAAACTCTTCAGCTAAAGGATACGAAAAGTGTTGAAGGTGGAAAGAGTAAAGGAATTGAGGACAGGGGAAAGGGTATAGTTGGTAGAGTCTGCCCTCCATGAGACAGTTGGCGAGAGAAGTAAGGATGTCACTAAATTGCTTGTATAATGCAATAAAACCACCTGTGCTGGGACTTTTATTCGGTTGGAGTGATTTTATTACTTCTAGGATTTCTTCCACTGCAATTGTAAATTGTAGGGAGGCTTGTGCCGAGGACGAAAGAGTAGGTAAACGGGCCCGGGACCGGAATGTGTCTATAGCAGAGAGTACAGATGGGAAGGGTCTTTGCGGCATTTGGAGAGTGGTGGTAGAGGGTTGAACAAAACTTTTTGAACCTATTAGCTATATCATGGGGTTAAGAGATAAGTTGGGCCATTGGAGTCTTAAGCGTAGAAATATATCTAGCTTCCCAACACTTTTAAGGTAGTTAGCCAATTAGTGGAGTATGCTTTTTTTTTTTTTTAATAAAATTTTTGTTTACACCACTGAAAAGCCATAGCAGTATCGGCAAGAGTTAACGTCCGTAAGAGAGACCCAAGATACTGTACATGTTGCAGAGTATCCAAGTTAGGCCTGAATTTGTTTTCCGCCTCCAGCCGCTACAATTCACTTTCAGTCAGAGCTGGCTGAATCCAGGCTGTTTTAGACTTTTGTCGGTGTGTTTGTGATGCTAGTGTAACCCCTGGATTACAGTAATTCTACTACCCTGCAGTTCTTATGTAGTAACCAGCAGATGGTGACCTTCTGTTTACTCTGGAGATTCAAGACTGTGTGGCTCTCTACGGTTTTTGTGTAGAGGCAGGTGTCACAAAGGGGGTACCTGGCATGCGCCAAGGTAAGGCCCTGGTTCATGGGAAAGCCCCAATAAGCAGACACCAGTTACAGAACAGCACTGAAAGAATACAGTATAGCAAAGGACCTCTGCACAGCAAAATACCAAAGCAGCCCTGTGCAGAGTCTATAAATATACCAAACACAGCTGTGCAGAGTCTATAAATATACTTAGATGGCAGGACACAAATAATCGGTACAGACAAGGATTAAGCAAGAAGGTAGTCAAGAGGAAAAAGCCAGGAGTCAGAACAAGAGTACAAAATACATAAGCCAGGGATCCAGAACCGGGAGGGAAGTCAGCCAGGCAAAAGGGTCAAAACCAGGTAATCCGTATGACGTATAACAAAAACAGAAAACCAAACCACAGCAAGGGAGAAACACTATGAACTAAATATACAGGAATAATTAGACATGAACTAAATTACACAGCGACAAGAGATACAGACCAAAAGAGATAAACAAAATCAAAAGCATAAACCAAATATACAGACTAGGACTGGAATACACAGCAAGGAGCTCAGAACACAGCAGACTGGATACAGGCAAACTGGAACAAAATGACAGAGCAATGTGATATGGGCCCATTGCTTTAAATAGGCAGGTGAGCTGATCAGACAAGAAGCCATTAACCCCTGGTCTGCTATCCAGGAAAAAGCAACTACAGAAACACATGGGGAAAACAGGTATAATGAATACAGAGGGCAGGGGGACAGGGCTGGAGCGATGAAACGTGACAGCAAGCCTGCAAGAGAGAGGGAGGAAGCTGGAAGAAGATGGTGGCTGAGATTTGTGGTATGGGTGTCCAGTTGTGGAGCATCCTGCATAAAGGCTTCCAGCAGACTCTGTATCCAGATCAAAGCACAGAACTATTCCTGGCAGTGATTGTTCTGCATAATGAAGGAATCCCAGTGGAGCAGCTTCCTGGACAGACAGACTGTGGAGTGGTAAGTTGAGACCTCTACCCCTGGTTTTTACAACAGGGCACTCTGACACTGGTTGCACAAGCAGCAGTCTAATGACTTCTCTGATCCTTGGAACAGCACCGCATAATAAAATCAAGGTGGATTATCATCTTGGGCCCCAACTATTTGCACCTACCTATGGTACCCAAGACAGCAAAGACTAGGGTGGGCCGCAGTATTGTTTGTGGGTGGGTAAACTCATACTGACTCTTGCATTTTTTTACTTATCCCACTGCATTATGTTTATTATTTAAACCGTTACATTTATTTTTGCATTGAGTTTTGCTGTGCAATACAAAGTTCTATAAAAGACAGCTCTGTGTTGATTTTATTGCTTGTTTAAATATGTTCCCAACTGGATTCCCCATCCATAGCCTGGATGTCAAGTTGGGTGGAGGCACTGCCGCAGTCATGTACCCCAACTCCCAGGTAGCGGAGGCTCAGGATCGGCTTGCAGAGTGCCTGAAGGTAACTGAGGTGAAGGACCACAGGGGTATTTGTGGGACTATGCAAAAACCCGTTACACTAGTAAGGACCCCTCTATGCGTGGATTTATGCACTGCCCACAGAGAGATCGGTGAAATCTCTGGAGAAGGGGCATACTGTACTTGCAAAATATTTTGTAAGAACATCATGGACCATAAGTTAGGATTCTGTAATTTGTAGAAGTAGTCTGTCTCCAGGACCAGGGTCTGGAGTACTGTGGTATTGCAATGTTGATCGACATGTCCGCGTGATTGGACCACGGGATTGTGCCTATGTTGGAGGATGTCAGGTGGCCTCAGGAGAGGTTCGAAAAGCGTCAATGTGGAATAATAGTGACTGTGTGTGGAGAAGGTATAGTGAAGGGTCGACGGGTATCAGGCTCTCCAAATGTCTGTGAGGTTAAGGTGGGTAGAGAAATGGAGTAAAGCCGTATCATTTAGCCTAGTGGACACGAAAGATGTAACCGAGGATCGCCTGTCGGCTACTGGTGATAAAACTGCACTACGGTCTCCCCTACATATAAACAAGTGTTCTGAAAAAATTGTAGTTGAGTAGCGAAGTGGCAGCGATATAAAATGTAACCAAAATTAACTAAAATTTCAATCAAAAATTCCACAATAAACAACCCTACACCATTCTAATGGGGTTACCCATGCAACAGTATATCAACAGAAAAAAACAAAAAAATAAAGGCTAGACTCCCACAGCAAGTCACCCTGCCAGGAGCAGCCCTTAATGATATAGTTCCCAAAACATCAGGGAGCCACGGTTGCTGACGTAGGATAATACGGTGTAGGATAATAATAATAATAAATGGAGTGTAGAGCGATATCCACATTGCACAAAAAATAATAGTAATACAAATTGTACTTTATTAGTGCAATATACCACAAAAAACTAAATATTTCATAAATCAATGGGAAATCGAGTTCAAGGGAAGATCTCAGTAAAACTGCCTTTCCCTTTTAAGTTCACACATCTAATACACTGAAACAAGGAGATATACATGGAAGAGGTTGCTACATTGTAGCTATTCTCTCCTGCTCGTAGTGTGGAGCTGAAGCACCAAAATCTAACAGGACTAAACATAACTGGCAAGCAAGGTCTCACACATAAAATGTAAGGGGTTAACCAAAAATAAAAACAAATAAGAAAGGGAGAGATTGAAAGCTCCCTACTGCAATAAACAAATTCCGCTCCTTGACATGGACAGCATCAAATCAGCACACTATGGTATAGCAATTGATTAAAAGTTGGTGGAGTCCAGCTCTGGAGGCAAGGGTCCTTAGGCAATTTTCATCCCAGAACACTGGACGGAATCAGCCATGGCCAGGTTGGTGCAGAGAGACTGGTGGGAGTCCAAAACCTGTGGCCCGAAGTATATAAAGAAAAGCAATGCTGTTTGTGCCACTTGTAATTTTTGAGAATAGAAGGCAGTTGTATCAGAGGTGGATTTACCATAAGGTACTCCAGCCAGGGCCGGATTTTTTTTTTTTTACAATTTGCAATAATTTAGACCACTGTATCTCTGGAGCCCTAAGGGCTAGAGGGACATATGAGGTATCATTGGAAAGGTCAGCTTATAGCCTTTCCAGTGATATCAAACATAACCAGGTTAGATTTATGTAAATATAAAATATCTATTAATATCATATTTTTTGCCTTTTTTTTCTAACATGGCACTATTATTCAGCTTACAATTATAAAGTGAACAGTGATGCTGCACTAACTCACCTCATTTACCCTACTGCCAGCAAGTGTGTATCTGGTGAAGCAACGCATTGTTTAATTCACAACCTAGACCGTGGCGCTGCAGTGAGGAGGGACAGGAGGACTTTGGAACCTGCATCCCTGAATTGTACACCACACAAGGTTAAGTGAGTTGTCATTGGAAAGGTCAGAGTCTAGTCTTTACTATGATACCAAACAAGACCATGTAAGGTGTAAAAATAAGAAAGGTAAATGCAAAATAATTTTTTTCTGTTCTACAGCAGAGGCAATATATGCTTTCACATATAAAACAAACAATGATGCTGCATTCACTATCCTCCTCCTTTAACCATTCCACCCCACTGACTCCCTCACTCCCTGCCCCCTACTATGTCTTCCTTTTCTACAGTCTCGGAGGAGGATGTAACAGAACTTCTTATGTCCTCCTACCCGACCACCTGTCCACTTGATCCCATCCCCTCACACCTTATTCAGCCTGTCCTACCAGTTACTGTCCCTGCTTTGACTCATATTTTTAACCTCTACCTCTCCTCTGGAATCTTCTCCTCTGTATTCAAACGTGCTTTGATCACCCCATTCTAAAAAAGCCATCTGTTGATCCTACCTCCCCCTTGAACTACTGCCTCCAAAATCTTACAACATCTGGTCTATAAACAGCTCACCAGTTTTCTTGCTGCTAACTCGCTACTTGATCCACACCAGTCTAGCTTTCGCTCCCAACAATCTACTGAGACTGCTTGACCAAGGTGACTAATGATTTAGCTGGCACTGAAACCGAAGTTCACTTCTCCCTCCTTATTCTTCTTGACCTTTCCGCTGCATTCAACACTGGTGATCACCCTCTCCTGCTCCTCACGCTGCATAAACTTTGCCTCCGTGATATCACTCTCTCCTGGTCCTCTTACTATCTCTCTTTTCGCTTCTTCAGTGTCTCCTTCGCTGGTGTCTCTTCACCACCAATTCCTCTTTCAGTCAAGGCTCTGTTCTGGGTCCCCTACTCTTGATCCCTTCTTGATCTATACTGCCTCTTTGGACAACCTCATCTCTTCCTATGGATTCCAATATCAACTCTATCCCGATGACACCCAAATCTACCTTTCCTCTCCTGATCTCCCTCCTCCTGTGCTGCACCGTGTTACAGCCTGCCTATCGGTTGTCTTTGACTGGATGACTTCCCGTTTCCTAAAGCTCAACCTTTCTGAAACTGAACTTCTCATCTTCCCTCCTTCTAAAACCTACATTCCTGCACCCATTTCTCTTCAGGTGAATGGTGCCACCTTTACTTCTACCTCTCAAGCTCCATTGCCCCTGTCACGGTGGCAGTACCACCAGGCACGCACCACCCTATACTTGCCCTCCGATCCTTGGAAGTGGTCGGTCTGTATATATATCCCTATGAATATAACTCGCAGGAAGGTGAGGCCTTGGTTCCTGAGAGAAGCCCCTATATGCAGAGATGCAGGGTAAACTGCAAAGACAGGTGAAAGCAAAGGGTTAACAAAAGACCTCTGTACGGCAATACCAAAGATTCCCTGCACTGAAAGACCGGTCTTTAGGATAGCCGGATCTAATCTAAAGGAAAGTATTACCTTGAAGCCGTACAGAGTCTTTTGTTGTATACAGATGACAGGGTTTCCTGGAAACGGTACAGACAAGGAATAATCAATAGAGTAGTCATAAAGAGGAAAGCCAAAGGTCATAACCAGAGAGAGTACGTCATACAGAATATAGGAATAGGAACCAGAAGGGAAGTCAGCCAAGCCAAAATCAGTAACCGGGGAATCTGAATGGAACATAAACAGCAAAACAAAATACAGCAATAGACAGAACTGAATACACAGAAGGAACTGACATAAACTGGAACAGAAATAATAGAGACAAAAACAGAACAAGGATGAACAAACGGAGGATATCAGGAACACAGCAAGGAGCTCTCAGGACACAAGTGGCAAGGAGACCAGGCAAAGAAAAATGACCCAGCAATGTCTTATGGGTACATAGCTCTAATATAGGCAGGGGAATCAGGGCAAGGATCAACAGGTGATCAGCACACAGAACACCAATTAACCCCTGGGAGGTCACCCAGGAATTGGCAGCAACAGAAACACAAGGGAAAAAACATATATACAAATACAGAGGGCAGGAAGACAGATTTTCCAGCACAGAACGTGACAGTATCCCCTCCTCCATGGGTGACCCCAGGGCACCCAAAACATAAAACATGACAGACCGTGATCTGGTTTCCTGCTTCTAACACCAGTCACCAAAATCCATTAAGGACCCACTCAGTGTCGTCTTCCTCCTCCTCAAAACACATGAGCGCATTAGGGTCTTTCCTGATCATGGCCCAGTGTGCCTCACGGAACAACATCCCGCATGGGGATCGTATATAACCCTCGGTACAGGGCTAGAATTAGGGATGTGGGTACCAGTCAGGCCACTACCCTGCTGGATCTCCTCACGATAGGCACAGAATACGGCATCAGACCCATCCTGGAGCGTGGTATTCTTGGAACCAGATTGACTAGTGTTGGTCAGCTTCCCCCGTCTCCTCCTGGATCGAGACTTGGAAGGGGTGACCACCATACCTGACATGGCAACAGTGGGAGTAGGCTCGCCTACCTGTGCCTTACCATGAGGTTTGGAAACCCCGGACTCTCTGTGGGGCATGGGCACAGTGGTGTTGCAATGTAGCTCTGGCACTGCTGACACACAGTTTGCCATGGATCTGACTGGCAGCTTACCAGAATCAGACATCACTGTTACCACTGGCTTCGTGCCAGGATCAGGCAACATTGGTAGCGCATTGCCAGACGGAGACAGGACTGGCTGCGCATTGCCAGACGGAGACAGGACTGGCTGCGCATTGCCAGACGGAGACAGGACTGGCTGCGCATTGCCAGACGGAGACAGGACTGGCTGCGCATTGCCAGACGGAGACAGGACTGGCTGCGCATTGCCAGACGGAGACAGGACTGGCTGCGCATTGCCAGACGGAGACAGGACTGGCTTCTCATTGCCAGACGGAGACAGGACTGGCTTCTCATTGCCAGACGGAGACAGGACTGGCTTCTCATTGCCAGACGGAGACAGGACTGGCTTCTCATTGCCAGACGGAGACAGGACTGGCTTCTCATTGCCAGACGGAGACAGGACTGGCTTCTCATTGCCAGACGGAGACAGGACTGGCTTCTCATTGCCAGACGGAGACAGGACTGGCTTCTCATTGCCAGACGGAGACAGGACTGGCTTCTCATTGCCAGACGGAGACAGGACTGGCTTCTCATTGCCAGACGGAGACAGGACTGGCTTCTCATTGCCAGACGGAGACAGGACTGGCTTCTCATTGCCAGACGGAGACAGACTGGCTTCTCATTGCCAGACGGAGACAGGACTGGCTTCTCATTGCCAGACGGAAACAGGACTGGCTTCTCATTGCCAGACGGAAACAGGACTGGCTTCTCATTGCCAGACGGAAACAGGACTGGCTTTACATTGCCAGACAGAACTGGCTTACCGCCAATTGGCACTGGGGTTGCGGCTCTACATGTAATACAACCAGTAACCATACGTAGGGACTGTCTTTTGGCTGCCAGTCGCTGCTCAGAACCAGCCAGTTGTGTCTTTAAAACCTTACAGCCATCAGAGGTATCTACAGAAGTCTGAGGTTTATTATCGGATGCCTCTTTCTCAGACCTGGATTTCTCAGGAGGTCTGAACTCAAAGTGGGGTCTGGTGCCATCTGACTCCCCGCAGGGTCTGGCACCATCAGATCCCCTACGTGGTCTGGCACTATCCGACTCCCAGCTAGGTCTGGCGCCAGTGGATCTCATGCGTGGTCTAGCTTTAGCGATCTTACTGTGGGACATGGGCACAGTTGGCACTCGGCCAGTATCAGGACGCACAGACTCACCGCAAGTCTTGAGACGCACCGGCACTCCAGCCCCAGGACGCACCGGCACTCCAGCCCCAGGACGCACCGGCTTGAGGGGACAGCCAGACAAAAAGTGCAACGAACTGGCACAATAAAAACAGATTGTACTCACGTCTTCTGTTCTTTTCATCAGGAGAAAGCGGACCACGAACTCTGCTTTCAAATGAAACCTGATTGCCAGAATCTAGACACAGGCTCAGTAACCCTTTGAGGTGAACCACAAATTCCTCAAACATGTGCAATAAGGTTTCCAACACGGTACACATCTCTGCGGGCTTATGTAATGGCTGGGTCATTATGTCACGGTGGCAGTACCACCAGGCACGCACCACCCTATACTTGCCCTCCGATCCTTGGAAGTGGTCGGTCTGTATATATATCCCTATGAATATAACTCGCAGGAAGGTGAGGCCTTGGTTCCTGAGAGAAGCCCCTATATGCAGAGATGCAGGGTAAACTGCAAGGACAGGTGAAAGCAAAGGGTTAACAAAAGACCTCTGTACGGCAATACCAAAGATTCCCTGCACTGAAAGACCGGTCTTTAGGATAGCCGGATCTAATCTAAAGGAAAGTATTACCTTGAAGCCGTACAGAGTCTTTTGTTGTATACAGATGACAGGGTTTCCTGGAAACGGTACAGACAAGGAATAATCAATAGAGTAGTCATAAAGAGGAAAGCCAAAGGTCATAACCAGAGAGAGTACGTCATACAGAATATAGGAATAGGAACCAGAAGGGAAGTCAGCCAAGCCAAAATCAGTAACCGGGGAATCTGAATGGAACATAAACAGCAAAACAAAATACAGCAATAGACAGAACTGAATACACAGAAGGAACTGACATAAACTGGAACAGAAATAATAGAGACAAAAACAGAACAAGGATGAACAAACGGAGGATATCAGGAACACAGCAAGGAGCTCTCAGGACACAAGTGGCAAGGAGACCAGGCAAAGAAAAATGACCCAGCAATGTCTTATGGGTACATAGCTCTAATATAGGCAGGGGAATCAGGGCAAGGATCAACAGGTGATCAGCACACAGAACACCAATTAACCCCTGGGAGGCCACCCAGGAATTGGCAGCAACAGAAACACAAGGGAAAAAACATATATACAAATACAGAGGGCAGGAAGACAGATTTTCCAGCACAGAACGTGACAGCCCCAGGGTCCTCTTGGACACCAATCTATCCTTTACTCCTCACATTCAGTCTCTAACCAAATCTTGCTACTTCCACCTAAACAACATTGCACGCATCCATCTCTTTCTTAATCCAGACTTTACTAAAATGCTCATCCAAGCTCTTATTATCACCCGCCTTGACTACTGTAACCTCCTTCTCTCTGGCCTTAAGAGGTCCCAGATTCTCCCTCTGCAGTCTGTAAAGAACATCTGTGCCAGACTCATACACCTCACCTCCTGCACCTCGCACACCTTACCTCTCTGTCAATCTCTACACTGGCTCCCTGTTTCCTTTAGAATCTAATTCATTATACTGGTGCTCACATACAAAGCTCTCCATAACCGTGCCCCTGCCTACATCTCCTCCCTTATTAGCAGGTACATCCCATCCCCACCACTTCGCTCAGCCAATGATCTGATGCTATCAGTTCCTCGTACCCGCACCCCTCAACTTTTGCCTTCAGGACTTCACTGGAGCTGCACCCTTTCTATGGATCTTGCCTCCCTGCAACATCAGACTCGTCCGTCTCTCCAGTACTTCAAGAAGTCTCTATCAGCTCACTCCATGATCCCCCACTGTCATTTCCTGTTCCATCTTCCCATTCAGTCCTCATGCAACCCGCTACTTCAAATACCCTATTCATCCTCACCTGATGTGTCACCCCTCTCCTCTTGGATTGTAAGCTCTTGAGCATGGTCCTCCCTCCTGTTCCGTGTGTGCAACATACAGTATATGTACATTCGTTATTCTGTTTCTCCCATTGTACAATGCTAAGGAATTTGTTGGCGCTTTATAAATACTTGTAAATGTAACTAATTCAACTAAGGCAACAGATTCTGCCCCTTCTTTTGATTTGAGCACGGAGAAAAACTGTTTCAGTTTTTTAAAATGTATTTTTTTCCAATTTTTTTTGCCTCAAAACAAAAATTTAAATAGTAATTTTGGCATGTTTCTTTTTTGTTTGGGGGGGTAGGGGCGCTCCACATTTCTGAAGCTGACATGAAGCTGGTCACTCCGCTTGCCGCGCCGTGCTGCTGGGGGAGAAGCTGGAGGTGGGCTTGCAGAGAGCTGCTGTCTGCCGAGAGGACACCAAACACCTGGGATTCGCTTCCTAGAGTCACCATCTTCCTTCCGTCATGCTCCCTGCTAAAACTCACTATTTATTATAAAAGTAATAAATAGTACCTTTTTTCTCCAAACACTGCTGATTTATCCATATCCACGGGACAACGTTTTTCTGAGTTTGCATTATGCTGTTCATGGTTTGTTTAAGACTCTGCGTTGATGCTAAGGATCCATGTTGGGGGGCCACAAGTAACCCAGATGTGTGCATTATAGAGCTGGGCAAAATCTTTGAAATGTGAGTGGAACCTTTCTATAGTGGAATTGATTTATAAATGTATCAGAACATCTGCATGAAGATCTTTTATTTCCCTTTATTTGAGGAAAATCCTGGATACCTGAGATACAAAGTATTTCATCACACCAGAGGCTCTTCACTTGGGACTTTTTATATACACAAGATTTTATGGTTGTTGGGTGACAAGAACAACCTCCCTTAAGTGTATAGCGACACTAATATTGTTAGATTGTATATTATTAGCACTGCACCATATATCCTTTGTATTAATGTCTGTATGAACTTTTATTATTATATAATATACAGTAATTACTGTTATAGCACTGCAAGAAGTTGATCTATCGCCAATTGTTAATAGTTTAGACTTTGCAAAGTCATCTCATGTATTAAAGTTTTGAAACGTGACTATGAGTCAGAAACCTGAGTCCGATACTAGAAACAAGTCTTGGACAACTTTACTGGACATTTTGTGACTGTTTTTTTATGGTACTCATGAATGATTGTACATCATAAAGTGACAGTAAAGTGAACCTGTCATGTGCAACACATGTCTGACTCATTTGACAGGAAATCACTCCAAAAAAGTGTGTATTAGCATTTTTTTGCCAACATATATAATTAAAAAAGGTAATTATTTCCTGCCAAAGGGCCTGAGGTGCAGATTTTCCCGTACTGTCCCCATGTTACTGAGATATTCTGGGGGAAGACGCTACGTCAGCATCTCGTCCTGGAATGCAGTGCTAACAGCTGGGATACTCACGGAAGTGTCCATAGGACTCCATGGACGGTTGCGCTTCCGGGCCATGAGCACAGCATAATCTCACTCTCGCGAGATCACGCAGCGCCACGGATTGATCGCGGAGGGAGGCTTGGAGCTATTTGTTCCCAGTCTCACTCTGTTCCCGACGGCCAGAAGCAGTGGATAGGGCCACCATTCTCGTCGCGGGATAAGAGGTGAGTATCGGCTTTATTGGGGGGGTTTTAGGTGGTGCTACATGATTCTGAAAATGCAGAATCTGATCAAATGTAGAATCATGTAGCCCCAGCTTTTAGGTGGAGCTATAATTTAGCTTTCTGCATCCCCGTGGTAATTAGCGCTAGTATGTTGACATACCTTACTTTTTGAAACGCTAATGGACACTTGCTCTCCCCTTGTTAAGTATAGGATGCGCAAAGCACAGTAAGCTTGCGGAAGCTAGCGCAAAAAATGACGCGCTAACTGCGGTAGCATCAATAATGTAATATGGCCAGCATGCGTTAAGCAGTTATCCTGGCAGTAACGCTTACCTATCAAGGTGCAAACATTAGCGCCAACTAGGGAATAGTGTCCACTCATAATCTAAACACTTATGTGGTGGAGTTGGTGAAATATTTCTGTTTCAAGGCCTTGAAGTGCGGATCTCTCTTAACCATTGGCTACTTGGTGAGCTTCTTGTTGACCATTACCCGTTTCGAATTTGTCAAAAATTCACCAGTTCTAATGCATTTGCAACACAACTACTTAAAAATATAGGGCACTATTAGCTTCCCTGAGCTAAAACCGGGATGCTAAGGGGAAAAATTATCGTTCGTGCGAAGTCCGGCAGCCTGCCCCTTAGCGATCGCTAAGGTCGTGGATGCTGGGGGTAGCACTACTGCACTGTCCCCAGCATCCCCTCCATGGCATCCATAGGACTCCATGGAGGATCGTGCTGCCGAGTTACATGACCGGCAGGATCTCGCCTCTCGTGAGATCCTGCTGGTCATCGTAGTGATTGCAGAGGGAGAAAGGGGGCTTTCTTCCCCCAGTCTGCTTCTGCTCCCGGTGGCCAGAAGCAGCGGATCGGGCCACCGGTCTCGCCGCGGGATAAGATGGGAGTATTTGGGTTTTTTTGGGGGGGTTTAAGCTGCAGGTAACGGATACTGCAGCAGCATAATCCATTACCTACACCTCTGAGCTGGTGTTAACTTCTTTAGGTAGCGCCAGCTTTTAGTAACTAGCGTTAGGACCAAGTGATCTTAACGCTAGTTACTCTGTGCATTCACTTTGCGTTCCCCGTGTTAGGTATAGGGAGCTCAAAGTACAGTAAACTCGTTTTTCTTTTTTCTGTAACCGACCTTTTTTATTATTATCATTCATAGGACCTTATATGTAAATTTCAGACATTTGCGTTCAGTAGTTTTTTGCAAACAGCGTTTCAATTTTCAAACTTTCAAGTGTACTGCTTTTGTTTTTTTACCTCGTGCGTGTTGGGTTCTTCTGGCGGCTGCTCTGTGTTGGGATCGGCGGCTAGTCGGGTTTCTCCGGCGTGTTCGGCAGGGTTAATCCAGCTGTTTGTGCGGGTTTCGGTGATTGTCCGGCGGGTTTTGCGGTGAGTGTTTGGCGGGTTTGCGGCGGGTTTTCCTGCACTACGGGGGCCCTGCGGTGCTTGCTGAATACACCGCAGTTTCGGCGAACTAGGATCGCCAAATTGCGCCGAAGTGCGGGGAACGTAAAGTCACCGAACGTGCGGTGACTTTTTTCGACTCTCTTTGAATAACCCTGTGTGGCTTGTAATGCTACATTCTTCATTTGTATCTTTTGTCATACATATCTTTGTTTAAAACATGTGCGTGTTTGAAAGAGAAGGATAGAATGATCAAATGTTTAACTGGGCAGTAGTCACGAATGTTATAGTCAATAATATGATTGTCGTGACATTCCACAAAAGAACGCTCCTGCATTTACATACTCTGCCATGAGTTTCTTTACTAAAATTTACAAAGCTACTGTCTGGATACATGGAATATGGATTTCATCATTGCAGAATGGTGATGACGAGGAAAGGGTAAAGAGAAAATATTGCTATAGGTTATTAAATCTGTAAGTGCATCAAGGTAGAAAGAGACTCTATCAGGGTTATTCAAAGGGAGCCGAATTGGCTCTGAAATTGCACCGAACAGTGAATTTCCCCATACGGTGCAATTTCGTGGCCATTTGGATATTCAAAAAGCAGGCAGTTTGCCAGATATTGGCAAATTGCCAGAGAAATGTGCGGCTGTTTGTCGGCAGTAAACTCCGAAATGGTAAATCTATTCAAAGAACACCGAACAGCAGTGAAAGGTCTGTGAAATGCCCTGATTTTCGGTGGTTTAATTAGGCAGGTTTAATCAGGCAAATCCCATAGTTGTAAAAAATATTCCAGTTTTTAATAAATATTTATTAAACTGGTTATTCTTTTAATTTGCAGCAAAAAGTCTTTATTTTTTATTTTTTTTTAAATAGCATTTTTTTTTCTGTAACAGACCTTATTATTATTCATAGGACCTTATATATTAATTGCAGGCATTTTCGTGCAGTAATTTTTTCGCAAACAGCTTTTAAAAATTCCAGTGGTTTTTTTTTTTACCCTGTTCCTCGGCTTGTCAGCTTTTTCCGGTGGCTGGTCGGCGCTTTGTCGGCTTTTTTGGATGCGTTCAGCGGTTTTACCATGAATCGGTCTGGTGCGTTTGCCTTTTTTATTGGCGGTCTAGTGGATTTTTCCGATTAAATTTTTTTTTCCCCAGCGGTTTTTCTGTTAGAATCAGCAGTTTTGCGTCATTTTTTTCCTGCACTTTGGGGACCCTGCGGTGAATGCTGAATTAACTCCGCCGCTTTAACTTCCCAAAGTGCTTCGTTTTGCTTCGGTGCCTCGCGGTGCTGCTGTCCTTGATGCTGAAACATATTTCAGCACCAAGGACAGGAGGATTACGTATTTTTTAATCCTCACTTTTTTTAACCCTAATCGAACAGTAATTAATTCATACATTTTGCAATTCCGAAATAACGAATCAAAACGAAATAACGAATTGATACAAAATACTAATTATTAATCTCCTGAAATATCTAATCGATCCAAAATACAAATCACGGTAACATAACGAACCAAAATTTATTAAAAAATGTAACAAATTGATCTGAAACTAAACTAATTTTTTCATTGTGCACATGTCTATTTTACTTGTATCATTTATTGGATAATCTAAAGGAATAACATTTATCACATATATTATTGAGCAACATGTTTCATTCTCTATATAATCTCTAGACACCCATACAATTCAAAAGACACCCCGGATAACCCCAATTCTCTGTTAGAGATATATCTCCAGTCATAATTACTTAGACAAGGTTGTCTTACTTTCCTAATGTAGTTTCCCTTCTATATTTATGTTTAGTTGTGACTTGTGACTGATTTTTTTTAAGATTTTAAAAAATAAACATACATATAGCTTTATATTGAGGAAGACAAAAATTTATTATACAAAAACCAAAAATGTAACAAATGCATTTTCAAGACAGACGATTTGTTCAAAGTGCTACAATGCTAAAAAATATCCCTACTTGTATGTAATTAATGACGGTGATGTTGAAGATGTCTATTTCATCTAGAAACCATTGCCAAGCTAAATTCGGATATGGAAAGTGCTGTTAAAAGCAAAAAAAAAAAAAGCCAAATTATAATTGCAAGACATAAATTTGAGATCTTCAGATTAAAAAGACAATGGGGCCTATATCACTTGATCTGGTCTATACCAACTACTCTTTCTGTATACATTCAGTTTATTTGATTATTACTTATTCATTATTCTCCCTCTCTCTCCCAGTCCCCTTATTCTTAATTGCTATCGCTGTTGTTCCTTTTTATATATCAATAAACCCTCATTTCAGTTATACCTGCTTCATATTTCATTGCACAATGGCTCAAACCTGCCGCCCTGGAACCAGCTCCCTGACACATAAAAAACAACTCTCCATTAATAAAACGTTGTAATTATCACTCTCCAATCTTTTTCTCAGAAATTTGACTGGACCGTGAAGTGAGATTTGAAGTAATGCCTTATGAAAATCATATTAATCTAATGTAAAACAACATCTATCTAGAGAAATTTGCTTAGCACAATACTTGTTGAAAACTACACACAAGAATAAGTGAGGCATGACTACCCTTCTGTGGATCTTCTTAAACAAGGTCTTTATAGATAATGTAATAACAGAAATAGGGTTACAGGGGTTTTATGGACTAGGATTATTGAGTATTTGCATTCCAAGGAGTTTGCAGGCTATTAAAACCTGACTGTGGTTGCCAGGAGGGTAGTGATGTAATTCCCTATTAGGGATGAGCTGTTCGGTTCGATCTGTTTGGAGTTCGCATCGAACATCGGCCGTTTGACAGTTCGCGAACTTCGAACTTTTTGGGACATTCACCAAAAGTTCGAAAAAAATAAAATTGAAAAAAGTATAAAAAATACTTAAAAAAATACTAAAAAATCTAGAAATAAAGAGACTCTTTACTGCAGAATATTATAAGCAACGGTTTATTAGATATTGGATTAAAACGGGAATATTTTTAACATTGAAGCCTAAGGAATAAAACATTCTTGTTACTAAAACATCAGGCAGACATGGCCCTCTAATCAGGCACTGTAGAGGGCAGCCTGCAGGGGCCTCCCAAGGTTCCCCTGGAGGAGCATTGAGGAGTATGCGTCCTTCGGATGACAGAGCTGCGACTGTGCGGGCTAGCCGCCCGGGTGCATGTGGCAGAGACAGGAAGCGCAGGGAGGGAGCCACTGCACCTGCGGCCACGGCAGACCCCCCCCCCCACAACCAGGATCCAGGGAGCCTCCACTGACCACCAGGCTAAGGTAAGGCGACACATTTCTAAAAAAAAAAAAAATCCGAGGACATTTTTAAATGTCCCTGGGAACATAAAATAAAACCTTTTTTTTCCTTTCTCTACCTGGCTGAATGTAATTAATTATATATATTAGATACATTCAGCCAGGTAGAGGGGGGTGGCATGTGGGCTGTGCGGGGTCTCAGGCAGTGGTTTGTTTTTTTGTGTGTATATTTGTAGCAAATTTATAAGGGAAGGTAAGGGCAGGTATGATATATATATATATATATATCTATATATATATATATATATATAAATTATATAGTCTGTTTTGGTCTGCACTTACGGTTCAGTTGTTTCTCATACCCAGTGCTTGGTGGAGGCCTCCTAAACATAAATTGATGTACAGATTCACCCGCACTCCAGGATTTTTCACGTTCCTTCACTTTATTTGAACAAGTTTTAAGTCATGTCAACGTTTCAGTTCCTCTCCGGAACTTTCATCAGGACAAAAAAAAAACCATAAAATCAACTGAAACGTTGACATGACTTAAAACTTGTTCAAATAAAGTGAAGGAACGTGACAAATCCTGGAGTGCGGGTGAATCTGTACATCAATTTATATATATATATATATATATCTATATTCTTATAAATATATATATCCAGACTTGTATTACACACACATTTTGGCAACTAATTGCCCCCCCCCCAATTTGGCTGATCCCTCCAGAAGAAATGTTGAACCCGATAGAGTAGAGAATAATATATATATATTCTCTGCTCTGTCGGGTTCAACATTTCTTCTGGAGGGATCAGCCAAATGGGGGGGGGGCGCATTTAGTTGAGATTGTCCACATGCCACCCCCCCATGTGCGTATGTGTATATATGCTCTGAGGTCTGTGGGTGGGTGTATATATATATATATATATATCTCTGCGTGTTGATATATACATATATATAGGTCTGCGTGTAGATATATATGTATATGTCTGTGTGTGGTATCAATGCATCCATACTCTATACACAGCGCTCCGTGTCCCTATAATATATATGGTCAGGGGTTACCTTTTTTTATATTTTTATACTATTCCTATTAAATTAACAGTAATTTTTGATGTATTTTATTCAGTAGAAACTTTTTTGCCTATATAACATGTGCTTTGTGAAAATAAAACGGTTTTGTGTGTACATTTTAATCTAGTTAGTGGATTCCTGTCCAGTGCAGTGAGAAGCAAACGTAATGCAGTGTAGACACGCTGCGAGGCGGAGCGGAGTCAAGCCTGCAAAATGTTTGCTTCTCTTCGCTTCGCTATGCTACGCTGTGCGTTGCTACATGCTCAGTGTGTCTCAGCCTTTATTCCCGCATCGCTAGCTTACCGAATCAGTTTGTATACTTGTTACTGACCCTGCTTGTTCTGAGGACCCGATCTGTTGCAGACTTTGCCTGCCATTTGACTATTCTCTCTGTGTATTCCCTGCCTGTTCTGTTTGCTTCCTGTTGCTACTAGTGGTGTGCGCCGATTCTCACCATATACAGTAGCGCAGTACAAGTGCCTAAACATTGCTGACCCGGTTTTGTTATAGCTGCTGATGTAACTGAATAGATCGGGGATCTCTTCGGCATTACCAAAACCTCCACCACTGCACTCTTCCACAATACCTCAGAGGGGTTACAGTGTGAAGGCACTTGCTGCCACCAAAGGCACAATATTTGGGTGCACTGCCACTGATGCCTATACCAGATTCATATAATTTTAATATTGGACTGCAGGGTCCAACCCTGCACTCTTCCACAATACCACAGAGGGGTTACGGTGTGACGTCACTGTTGCCGACACTAAAGACCCAATTTTAAAGCCCGCCCCTATTGTTACTTTCAGCCAAAGCCTGCATAAGTTTCACCATAATTTAGCCAAAAAAATCACTAAACTTGTTCTGCGTGTCCTAAAATGTCTCCTCTTTTGATACAGGCTGCCGCCCCAAGCAGTTGTTTATGAATAGATTAAAGGAAAACCATTTACCATCATTTGAAATGTCATTTTTTTGTTTTTAAATGTTTCTATACATCCTACAAATCCGCCACTTCACGGGCAGGTTATGGGGACCTCCTAGGCACGATATTTGAAGGATTTTTTTGTTTTTATTCTTAACCTTTATTTCATGGAAAACTCACTGTTCCTTTAAAAACTTTTTTTTACTTTTTGTCCTTGTTTCCTGTCCCCCAGGGCACTACCCCCCATACACCTTTTATGGCAAATCTCTTGCATATATGCCCTCTTGGAGGGCACTCTAAAAATAGAACTTTCGAGTCCCATTGACTTGCATTGAGTTTGGTTCGTGTTTGCGTTCGAACTCGAACTTTTGAAATTGTTCGAGTTCGAATGCGAACCGAACATGGGGGTGCTCGGCTCATCACTATTCCCTATCACCTGAGTCCAACAAGAGAGTCACTTTATTTTTAAACTTATTTGGCACATTGTATGACTACTTAGAACAGGGGTGGAGAACCTTTTTCTGCCAAGGGCCATCTGGAGATTTATAACATTTCTGAGGGCCATACAAAATTATTAACAACTTCATATTTAGGAATAATTTTTTTATAATTATTAAATTATTATTTTTTGGATTTTTTTTATATATTGTTTTCTATCTTTACTTTAGGTTTGATCTGAAAGATAAACTAATTTTCTTATTTTGTGCTCTTAAAATAAAAATGTAAACATTTAAAAAAGAAATATGGGGAAAAATTTATTAAATGGGAAGGGGGAATAAATTAAATGGGGTGGGTGGGGAAATTAAATGAATTCAATTGGGAGGGTGTGTGTGAAATGAATTAAATGGGGAGGGGTTGTGTGAAATTAATTAATTTCAAATCACACCCCCCTTTTAATTAATTTCAAATCACACCCTCCCCATTTAATTTATTTCACCCTTCCCCATTTATTTCATTCCATCCCCTCCTCATTTAATTAATTTATACACCCCCTCCCCATTTAATTAATTTCAGACACACCCATCTCATTTAATTCTTTTCACACACCCTCCCCATTTAAATCATTTCATTTCACTCCCTCTCCCCATTTAATGCATTTCATTTCACCCCTCTCCCCATTTAATTCATTTAATTTCACCTCTTCCCCATTTAATTCATTTTATTTCACCCCCTCCTCATTTAATTCATTTTATTTCACCCCCTCCTCATTTAATTCATTTCATTTCACCATCCCCTTCTCCATTTAATCCATTTCACCCTATCCCCATTTAATTCATTTCACCCCTCCTCATTTAATTCATTTCATACACCTCCTCCCCATTTAATTCATTTTATTTCACCCCCTCCCCATTTAATTCATTTCACCCCTTCCCCATTTAATTCATTTCACCTCCCCTTCCCTGTCTAATTCATTTCACCCTTGTCCTTTAATTTCACTTTCTCACTACCCCATTTAATTTAATTCCCCTTCCCCCTTTAATTTCACCCTCCCACTTCCCTTTTATTCATTTCACCCTCCCACTTCCCTTTAATTTATTTCGCCCCCTCACAGCGCTTTCACCTGACCTCGGTGTGTGGCGAGTAGTAGAATGAGGGGGAGGGATTATCCCCACTTCCCTCACTCACTGCTGTGCGCCAGATCCTCCTTCATGCTGTGCCTGGAAAATGAGGGGCACAGTGTGAGGGAGGATCGGGTGCTGAGGTCCGTTGAAAGCGCGAGAGATTGAATTTAAACACCCTCCAGCTGTGGGGTTCTATGGGCTGGACCAAGTGATTCCATGGGCCGTAGACGGCCCACGGGCCGGACGTTCCCCACCCGTGACTTAGAACATAAACATAATCTAGAGCAATTTATCAATTCTGTGGCCAATACTTTGTTCCGTAATGCCCTGAGTGCACTAATGAGTGTCACACACATTGACACCATGCTTGTGCTTACCTGAGAAAATCTGGAGCTCTGACAATCATGTGCTGAAAATCTTCCAAAGACAATTTTCCATCATTGTCTACATCAGCCTCATCTATCACCTTGTCGCACACTAGGCACACCTCTTCTGGTGTCAGCTCATTCCGGGTAAGCTTGTTGAGTGTTTTTTCCAAGTCTGATTTGCATATGTAATCATCATTATTGAAATCTTGAAAGACAAAAAAGGGGAGTCTATGAATTTACAGAAGACACTTTTGAGTCAATTTAACTTTCTTTTTTTTTTTTTTTTATTGAAAATTTGTAAAATTACAATGAAAAGAAGATCACGAAATCAAAATAGGTATGGCCATACTGTGCCAGCAATAACAATAACAAAAGAACTGGTATTAAGGCCGAAGGTAATTTGCGATGGGTAAGTGACAACAGCGCGGAGTTAGACGTAAGACGTAAAATAAAACAAAGCATAAAAATAGTCCAACAAAGCATGGAAAGCGCAAAAAGAGGCCCATGTGGTAACTAAGAAAAAACGATGCAAAGAGTCCAGAACAGTCGTTAGTCCAGAATAAACAGCGTGGGGGGGGAGAAAAGAGTTCAACCGGGTTGCACCTCTGGGAAATCCAGCGGGAGACCTGCCGCTTTAAGGTCGGCCCAAGCCGTCGCCGGATCCGTGAGCGTGTACGGGACGTTAGCAAAAGTCACAACAAGAGAGCCAGCCAGGCCCCATCTATATCGAATTCCCTTCCTGCGGAGAGTAGCAGTCACGTCCCTAAAACGCCTACGGGCCATTAAGGTTAAGAATGGGAGGTCGTGGTATAGGGCAAGTGTGGAGCCTTCAAACTGTACAGGGTCCCGGGCACCAGGGGTGGTCATAAGTTTCACCTTCAGGGACACGTCTCGGAAAGACACCACAACATCCTTAGGCGTACCCTTACCAGCCGTCGTCGGACGCCGGATCCGAAACACCGAACCCACCACCTCAGGTGTGTCGGGGGACAGTCCAGCAACTTGTAGTACCAAGCGGGTCACATAGGGCTGTAAGTCCTCAGCTGGCACTGAGTCCGGAATGCCCCTGACCCTAATATTCCTGCGCCGGTGTCTGGACTCCAACGTCTCCACCGAGCGGGACAAAATCTCAACCTGAGATCGAAGAGCAGCCAACTGACCGTGGAGGAGTGTTTGTTCTGCTACTACTTCTGCGGTCGTCACTTTCACCTCTGCCACCTGTGCGCGTATCTCTCCCACCTCTACCCGAACCGCCGCTACCTCAGGTCTCCACATGTCCCTGATGTCCTCCATTAATCTGCGATGGTCACCCTTCGTGGAGGGAAGATGATCATCTCCCCCCAGGGAGGGAATCACAGGCAAGCCCTTTTCCGGACCATACGACCCAGCCTGATCCCTTGGCACACTGGACTTCGGCGTCGATCCCTGTCGCTGACCTGACGTCACGCTACCGTCTGCGGAGAGTTGTTGGTACTCATCAGATTCCCCCTCCGAAGACCCCCGAGTGGGCGCTTGGGCCGTCTCAGAAGCTGCTGACGCAGATTTACGCTTTTTCTGCGCCCTTTTTTTTGCGGCAGCCGAAAGGGGTCGCATACCCTGAGATTGTGATGGGGGAATAATTCACGACACTCCAGAGTCACCTCCGAGTGGCCAAGAGCAATCTTCGTCAGCAGACGATCCATATCCCGGAGGGAGAGAGGAAGAAGCCATGGCACCTATGTTCAGCAACCCACCTGACAAAGAGTCTCTGATGTCCTGCTGTCGAGGACCCTTCTTCTGAGTTGGACGTTTGGGCATTCTCAATCGTCGCTAGGTATGAGGAAGCAGGGCTCAAGAGAAACTCTGCTGAGGCACCCGAGGACATCCAAAATGGCCGCAAGTGCTAGGCCCAAATCTCCCCCCGACCAGATAAAACAGCCGTGTGGCGCTCCAATTGTGGAGAAACGGTAACCCCGGGTCCAGGTCGGGTCCCTGAAGGCAACCAGGTGCAGTAATTGGGCAAACGAGCAGTAGATTCAGCTGTACAGCCGAGTCTGCAGCGGAGCTGCCTGAAAACGTGTCCGCTCGTTGCCGCGGTTAGCTCCGCCCCCCCAATTTTCTAAAACATTTTGTACTCTAACCTCCATGTCTCCAGCCTGATTCCTGTCTTGTACTTTTAACAAGTTTTTTCAGCCTGTTCCTGTATATTGTATGATTCCTAACCTGTTCATTTAATTATTTCACTGTGGCTCTAGCCTGCCGCACAATCATGACACTGAGGTACTAAAGTAAGCTAAAGAGAAATAGAGAGTACAAAAGAGCTAGAGAATGAGGATGACCCCCAATCTCTAAAGTGGTCACGGAGTATTAAAACATAACTTTATTAGTAAACATTATGGAGTAAAACATCACAATGACGAGAACACAAAACATATGTATATACTTGAATGAGAATAATGGCTGCTGTCCTATAGGGTGAATCACGCTAGAAATAATGCCTAAATGGCCAATGCTTAGGGTGTTCGTATAACTTGAACCAAATATATTAACTCTACATGAGAGTTGCTGGAATCAACAAAAATGGAAAAATACATATAGGATTCTTCAATTAGACATTCACATATATATGGATTGAATACCACAAAATTAGAGGTGCTGACACGTCCCACATTGGGGAAAATTTACATATCTAGGCTAATGTCCAGAGGAAAGAAAAACAATATGTTTCCAATAAGTAGTCCCTATTTTTCCCCTTGCTCTAAATATAGATTCTATTCCGTCCCTAACAGATAAAGTAGATGGAGTGCAGAGAAGTCGAGAGTGGAACTTTCACCATGGGCTATTGCCCTTTTTAGCAGTCACTTCTGCTGTTCTCAGGGATGAACCAATTTATATTCTCTCTGCTACATGATTCCTATTTCTACCTAATACTGTGATATTGCACAGTGATTGTCCTTGTCATCTACTATTATCTCTCTCTGCACTCCATCTACTCTATCTGTTAGGGACACAATAGGGACGGAATAGACTCTATATTTAGAGCAAGGGGAAAAATAGGAACTACTTATTGGAAACATATTGTTTTTCTTTCCTCTGGATATTAGCCTAGATATGTAAATTTTCCCCAATGTGGGACGTGTCCGCACCTCTAATTTTGTGGTATTCAAACCATATATATGTGAATGTCTAATTGAAGAATCCTAGAAACATAGAAAAATGTCGGCAGATAAGAACCTTTCAGCCCATCTAGTCTGCCCAATTACATGGATACTTTACCTGGATTTATCTTTTGTTTAGGATAGCCTTATGCCTATCCCATGCTTGCTTAAATTCAATTACTGTTTTGGCCTCTACCACTTCAACTGGAAGACTGTTCCATGTATCCACCACCCTCTCAGTAAAATAATGCTTCCTGATGTTACTTTTAAACCTTTGCCCCTCTAATCTAAGACTATGTCCTCTTGTTTTGCTACTTTGTTTCCTTTTAAATATACTCCCTTCCTCTACCTTGTGGATTCCCTTTACGTATTTAAATGTTTCTATCATATCTCCTCTGTCTCGTCTTTTTTCCAAGCTATACATGTTAAGATCATTAAGCCTTTCCTGGTAACTTTTCTCCTTCAAGCTGTACACCATTTTAGTAGCCCTTCTCTGAACTCTCTCTAAGATGTCTATGCGGAACAGTATCAAAAGCCTTACTGAAATCTAAATAAGCAATGTCTACTGCACCACCTATGTCTATTACTTTTGTTACCCAATCGAAAAAAATCAATAAGATTAGTTTGGCATGATCTCCCTGAGGTAAACCCATGTTGTTTATCATCCTGTAATCTATGTGTTTTTAGATGTGCTTGGGAAATGAGGTGGCTAAAAATAATATTATCCCCTTCAATATCAAGATCAGGTGCGTAACTATCAGGGGTGCAGTGAGTGCCACTGCACCTGGGCCCCTGAGTCCGGGGGGGGGCACCCATGGCCAGCTCCGTTAGAGGCCTCACCTATGATTTGCTCATACACAGTGAACTTTACTGTGAGTTTAATTGCTGTGGAGCTCTGTGAGATACAAATAGTGCACATTACATTAAAAATAGGATGTACTGATCAGGGCCGGACTGGGGATAAAAACCAGCCCTGGAAATAATTTCATACCAGCCCCAGTAAGGCCGGGGGCACACTAGGCGTTTTCTTTAACGCACTAGCGTGCGTTAAAGAAAATGCTAACGAGCCAGCATCCACTCGACGCCCGCCTGCCCCCCCCCTCAGGGCTGCAAAGCGCGATCCTCCTAAGTGGTGGATGTAGTGCCATCCAGCAGATGCCACAATTCAGCAGTCATAAAGCATATTCATAGCACAGGACCACAGTCCAATAAATTAGCCCTTCTGGCCAATTGCCAGACACAAGTATACAATATATATATCAAATGACCCATATATTGAAGGTGTATAGCCATTTACCAAATTTGGTATGAGCGTACCACAGAGCTCCAAAGCAATAAAACCCACAGTAATGTGCGGTGTGTATGAGCGTATCAGAGCTGCACAGCGATAAAACCCACAGTAATGTGCGCTGAGTATGAGCGTATCACAGAATCCACAGCAATAAAACTCACAGTAATGTGCAGTGTGTATGAGCGTATCATAGAGCTCCACAGCAATAAAACTCAGTAATGTGCGCTGTGTATGAGCATAGCAGAGCTCCACAGCAATAAAACCCGCAGTAATGTGCAGTGTGTATGAGTGTATCACAGAGCTCCACAGCAATAAAACCAACAGTAATGTGTCGTATTTTATACCCCCATACACTCATTTAATTTAATTTCCCCCACACTCATTTCATCTCCCCTCACGCTCATTTAATCTCCCACCCACTCTCATTTAATTTCATCCCCCCCACACTCAATTCATCTCCCCCACACTCAATTCATCTCCCCCACTCATTTAATTTCATCCCCCACACTCATTTAATTTCATTCCCCCACACTCATTTCATCTCCCCCCACTCAATTCATCTCCCCCCACTCAATTCATCTCCCCCACTCATTTAATTTCATTCCCCCACACTCATTTGATCTCCCCCCACTCTCATTTAATCTCCCACCCACACTCATTTCATCTCCCCCATTCTCATTTAATTTCACCCCGACACTCATTTCATCTCCCCCACTCTCTTAGTTTCACCCCCACTCTCATTTAATCTCCCAACCACACTCACTTCATCTCCCCCACACTCACTTCATCTCCCCCACACTCACTTCATACACCCCCCCTCCCCTTAGAAACTGGGGATGGGTCCTGCTGTGGAGATCATGCAGCTGCTGGAGGCAGCGCTAGGAGGAAGTGACGTCATATGATCACTTCCTCACAGCGCTGCAGTGCATGTGGCTTCAGCAGCAGACCTGAGAGTAAGCAAGGTCTGTGACTGTGCCCCATCAAGTCCCCCATAGTCTGTGGCCCCCGCCCCTACCAGAGACCCCACAGCTGCCGGGTGTGTGTTGCCATGATGAGCGAGGCTCCGCCCACCAGCCCATCACTCTGCAAACCAGCCTGCCCCGCCTCCGGCCCCTCACTCTGCTAGTCGGCCCGGCCCCTACACGCACAGAGGGTGGCAGGAGACCAATCAGCTCCGGATTCGGCCTCAAGAGAGTCCGATACCGGAGCTGACCATTAGGAAGTCTGGCAGTGGCCTTGCATTTTTAAACCCAGGCCAACCCGCGGCCACAACAAATAAATAAAAGCGGGCCAAAGTGAAAGCAGCCTACCGGGATACATCCCGGCATCCCGGTAGGCCAGTCCGGCACTGGTACTGATGTGATCATAGTGGACCTGGATAAAAAATGGAACACTGATTGTCTGAAGTTGATATTGTGGACCTGGAGGGGTTAAGTGCATGGGGACAGCAAAATATGTTTCTGCCAAGGGTGGGGGCCTTCATGGATTCCCACACCTGGGCCCTGAGGTTTCTAGTTATGCCTCTGATCAAGATACTTGATCTGCAAAGCATCTGCTGTTGCCTTGATATTGCGTATACTCGATATAGGCTAATACTGAAGCAATGCAAAGGAATTTCCTTTTTTTGTATCAAAATTTATTTTGCAAATGCCCTCCAGAATGTGCCCCCAATGTTGAAGCACATCATGCATGATACCCAATGTACCAAAATGGTTTATAAAACATGTAAAAAAACAGATCCCTAGCTGTACTATGGAGATGTAATTTTGCTATCAAATACTACATGCATATGAAAATGTGCTTTTGATATTTGAAGCTATAAACAACAGTTTCAATGTATGTATTATGCAAATTTGTTTTCCATAGATATACAGGATCCTGGCAGTGGACTTATGGAAAACAACTTGGTAAGGAAGTGGTTAAACATGCATAAATGTCAACATTATACAGCAACAGTTCTATAATTAATTAAATGTGACTGTCTTTGTTAGTCCAGTATCTGCTTTTATCACTTACCGTATATTTTAAAGGCATAATATGCTTTTAGATCTCTGGGAGCCATTTCACTGAGCACTGAAAACATATCTAAAAAATCATCCAATGTCATGTTTCCTTCTCCATCTTCTGAAAAAACCTCTGCTATCCGCTGCCGGAATGGATTATCCTGCAGTCAACAGATTAATAAAATTCAATTAACCATGGTCTATAGACAGGGATGAAAGAGATGTAGTCCAACAATAGTTGAGGTGCATCCTTAGCAGCCTGTAATTAATAATAAATAAATGGCTCAATACATATCACAGAGCCACTATTTTTAGATAAAGAAAAGCTGGGGTCATTATACACAAAATAAACCAAGGTATTGCTACTAATACCCAAGAGGCATAAACAACAGCCTGTTTGCCAAAGATGCAATTATAAAATGTTGCTGTAGAAGACATTTTTATCCTTTTACATCTCTCACCACATTGACAAAATGCTAAAACTTTAAGGTTCTACTCATTAATACATATCCTCCATTACATCCACATTTTTTTTCCAGGGTAGTATTATGCACACAACCCATCGAACTCCTACTGCTCAATGATTGAATACCATTGCACTATATCAGGGGTCAGCAACATGGTCCCTCCTCTCCAGATGTTTTGGAACTACATCTTCCATAATTCCTAGTCAAGTCTAAAGAGTTTCTGAGCATTAAAACAAAATGTTATTTCAAAATATCTGGGAGACCATGGTTGCTGTCTCCACTGGATGATATTCCTTTAAATTGCCTTGTCATTAATCTGTGTTTTCATGTGATACTACCTGAAAAGGGTTGTGACTGTAAACTGCACCATGTTACCTTTGGTAAGATTATGGTGTCTTGTTTCTCACAACCTTTCATACAGGCTGTATGAGAAATGGTTTATTTCAAGAAGTTACATCAGTATCACTAGCACATACAAAAACAGACTTTATTGTCCACCTGATTAAGGATCAATTGATATAATCAAGTTTTTATAAGGTTTACACTATATAAAACAATATAATTAAAGGGACACTCTAGACACCATGACCACATTAACTTAATTAATTGGTCAGGGTGAGCTTTGTGCAGTGCCATTTGAGTACTGACTGCACTTTCTAGATGACAGGGGTCTGATTTTCATATGGATCAGTCTTCTCACTGATGGCACCTTGACAGAAGTGAGCAGGGAGCCACCATAAGGCAGCCCACTCTTATAGATATTGATCCGTAATCTTTAATTAAAGGGTTAAGAACAGAGACGTGGGGAAGAATTGGGGTTGCATTGATGGTGCTATGTATGTTGTAGGTGTGGGGTTATTTTTTGAGGGGTAAACATTTATGGGTTTTTTTAGGTTTATTGGACAAGGGAGGGACCAGGTGTTCCCCATATGCAACTAACCTTTTAGAGCCCAATGGGTTTTTGGATGGTACCACCATCCCTTTGTCGGTACATTACCCACCATTTGAAATCACAGAAAGAATTTAAAAAAATAATTTTGTCACAAATAAATCAAATGCATTTCTCTCATACTTTTGGAATACCAGCAAAATGTTAAAATAGAAAGAAGGAAAGGAAATCTATTCTACTTTGTAACTATGTCATTTTGGTTCTTATTGAAAGTTGTTTTCCCTTTTGTTGTACAACCTTTCCTTGCTCCTTTATACAGTTGACAGTTAGTTATTGGTTGTCTTTTGGTTTATTTTTTACATTGTTTTTTCTGGTGAGCCATAAAGTTCTCAACACATCCAAAATTCATCTCTAATTACTGGTCACTAAGCCAGTAACTTGCCTTTTATTCCTTTTGTTCCTGAATCTTCAATTTTAACTTCTTTCCCCTGTGTTTCTAAAATATTTTGGTTGAAAGCACAAAATAGTTTCTAAAATTGTTTTTTTTCTATCATTGATCATTACTTATTGCTAGTTATCTCATTTGTTGTTTATCTGTCAACTGTTGCAAAGAAAACCTCATGTGTAACATTGACGAAATAGCTTAGGCAGAAAATGTTGAGGATTTTTCCAATTCATTTAAAATAAATTATTGAATTTCATTGCTATACAATGTATTTTTAAATTGTATGATAAAAGTATACATTGTATAGTGATGAGACTTTATTTTATATGTTGAATAGGAATGACACCGGTTTTGGACAGGGGTTCGCTATATGAAAGCAACAGGTGAGACAGGGAGCAGGCCAGTGAAAATGAAGTAACTGAGATGATAGACTGACTTAAAGAAGGACTTTTGACTTTACTGTGTATTATGTTAGCCTTCAATTATCATCCTGAGTTCTGGCAATTAGCACATAATGAATAAGTGATGGAGCCTGGGATTAGAGTGACATCTGGCAACCTTTGCAGTTATTGCTTCTTTCATGCTTCACCTTGAGTTCTGGCATGCTGCCGATAAGTTCATAAGGAATCGTCACATCTGGTTTATTGGTGTAGTCATCTGGAACAAGCTGCGGGGCCAGGTCCCGATATCGATGGAAAAGTCTGCAAGGAAAACAGATTATATTATATGTATACACGTATACATTTCAATTAATATATTTGTTAAATTGTTTATATAAACTACTTAATAAAAGTATTTGGTCGTCAAGATAGTTTGTTATATGAAAAAGACAAATCTAAAGTTTGTGTTTGCATGCAAAGATAGAATCTTTCTGTGGGGGGCATGGCCGGCTCTGCATGAGAGCAGACGTGTTTCAGTGGAGCTCTGTCGGATTTCTCTAATACTGGAGGTTTTGTCTTGAGTTCCTCCGCGAATTACCACCTAGTGGAGTCTCTGCATGGCTGGCCATAACGTGGATTGCTTCAGGGCCCGTTTTTGTCCCCCCCCCCCCGGAGCACAGCTGAGTTCTTCCCCACAGTCTCCAAGCAGATTTGGTCAGCGGTCGGCCATTTTGAGGCCTACTCCTCTGCTCCTGACTGAATCGCTGCTTGTTCCTCTTGCTACCCCCGCTGGTGATCCCTTGCCGGGTGTTTGTTCTTCGCGGTACGTGAGGATGGAGGGCTCCCATCCTCCGGCCGCACTGGATGTCCCCATGACGGAGACTATGGAGGAATGCACGGGGTGGTGTGGATTGTGGTGACCCCCTCCCCACGCTGGAGGTATGGAAGCAATGTTTGTGGCCCTCGAGGCCTGTCTAGAGCAGTTGCTGGGGGAGGAGGGAAGTCCACTCACGCGCGGCTCTTGGCGTCTCCTGATGGCAGCGATGAGAGGCACTGGGGAGGCTGCAGAACCGGTGGAGGAAGAGTCAAGAGATACGATCCCTGAGCAGCGTGTGGAGAGTGCGGCTGCGATGGATGGCTCGTGGGGAGCTGAGTCGGGAGATTGAGATCCGGTGCTACCATTGGGCTCTCCACGTCCGCGGGGGACCACTGAGCAGCGAGATGATCTCAAGGAACCTGCTGGCAAGGTGATGGTCGCCGAGTCAACTGCTGTGGCCCCCTCTGTGCGATTTGCGCTGGCTGGGCTGCTCAGGACTGAGGATCTACGCGCTTCGGAGGGGCAGTGCTGGTCTTGGCCCCAGATGGCGGCCGGTGCGGCTCCTGGCAGCTGGGCGACTGGAGTATAATGAGCGACTTGTGTGAGCAGGAGGAGGACTTTTGCCCCTGCGTTCCTGCTGGACACGAGCTGAGGTGGCCTGTCTCGTTCGCAAGTTTTCTCATGGCCCTGACCCTAGCGTGCCCTGACTGGATGAGATTCCCCATCCACTAGCCTTTGATGTTTTGGGGTCCCCTCTTGCTGAGCTATTTCCTTGTGAGACCCCTGTTCTGGGACCCCCCCTATTTCACGCTGAGTTTCCCGGCTGGGGTTGCTCTCTCAATAGAGACACTTTAGGGTTTTTTTTCCCTTCTCTTTGCCACCTTAGCTTTTGTTTTTCTCCAGATAACTTCATTACTACCTGCTGAGTCCTGTTTGGGACACTTTTTTCTTTTTTGAGGACTACATGTTGATTTTTCTGTGTCTCTGTTCGTTGGGGTTAATGCTATTGTTACCGTTCTCTTTCTCAGCCCCCTTCTGTGTTTATGGGATGACTTGCGTAGTTGTGCCCTGTGTGGCCATTTTCTATTCTTTACTTGGTGATGTACTTGGTGACATTGTCTCAAAATAAAAAATTTAAATAAAAAAAAAAAAAGGAATCTTTCTTTGTCCCCTTTTGAAGAGTGAAAACACAAGACATAAAGATGTCCATTAATAGGGGCTGAGATCCAAGTGATGATAGCCATGCTTATAAGGTTGCCCATTCTACCATTCTTTAACTGGATCTATTTATATTCTTGTTACACTTAAGAAATAACCTGCTAGTATAATACAATGCAAACACAATATTTAGAAAATTGAAATTGCAGTATAATAACAATATCTAGCTGACAATATACTGATTTAAGCATATGGTAAACACCTCTCACCTCTTTCACAAAGTGTAGAAATTACTTATAAGGTAAGGAGTTTACTCAGTCTTGGAGTACACTTTTATTTATTGTTTTTTTAAAAAATACAAATTAAATAAGCACATAGCTAAAAAATAAATCATACAGTGATCAACATTTCATTTGAGCGAGCACGGGTGTGAATAAGCAAACAGGTCTAGGTTAATCACCTATACAAAATTTATTTACGTTTCATTATTTACATGGACAGAGTAATCTTAACGTGCTGTAACAGTTTCCAAATAAGTGTCTAGACGGTTTCCCAATATACTGAGGACGTAAGATTTTTCAGAGAGTTATTATAAACTAGTCCCATTTATTTTCCCATTTTTGAGTTTTTAATTGATTAATGACAGGTTGCACTGTAAGGGACGGTTTAGTTTCCAATTTTTGCTATGTTTATTATTAGGGCAATAAAGCAGTGAGTTATAAAAAAAATCAAACTATTAGAGAGTGGTGTCCATTTCATATAAAGTAAGGCCACTGTTGGATTTCTGTATAATTTGATGTTACACAGTATATCGATTAAGTCAAACATTTGATCCCAAGTGGGACTGACTCCCTCACAGCCCCACCAAATGTGTAAAATTGAGCCTACTTTATCATTGTATCTCCTGCATAGAGGTGAACACACGTGGGATAAAATGTATTGATTGTTTTGGGGAGTAAAAACCAGCGATTAATTATTTTAAATTGGGTTTCTACCAGGTTGCATGAGTGAATAGATTTCATGATTTAGAAAAATGCTGCATTCCACTCATTTAAATCTAATTTAACTACCACATCTTTTTCCCAACTCCCCAAATATGTGGAGGTCAATAGTTTATCCAACGTGATCAGCATATCCATGATTTTGGCTAAAGCCTTATCTATTCTTTCAAATTGAAAAGTGTTTTTCATTTTAAATAGTTTATGAGATTGTGCAATTATTATAGAATTACTCAAATAATGCTTAAAACAAATAGATTTGAACAGATCTGAGATGGAAAGATTATATTCAGATGAACACTCAGAACGATTTCAGTGTTTGTATTTCAATAATTTGAGTAAATAAATTGATACCATTTCTCTTCCAGCTGTCTAAATCGGAGCACACATTTAAAGGATGAGTATACTTGATGATTTAGTGAAAGAGTTAAGCATCCAATCACAAGAATATAGCAAATGGACTACAGTGTGTGTGTGTGTGTTATCAGGTCAGGAGCAGTGTTCATTTTGATAGCAAATTTTTATTTAGTCTTAGTCTTTTGACTAAAATAACATTACATTTTAGTCGAATTTATTCATCTGAATTGTTTTAATTTTAGTCTAGTTTTAGTCGACTAAAATCGACTGTAATTTCAGTCAACTAAAATATAATGGGTTTAGTTAAAGTGTAATTAAGTGCAAAACAGTGGATACTCGAGTATACCGCTAGATTTTGGTGACAAAATTTTACCTTTAAAATTGGAGGGATCGCGTTATATTCGAGACATCTGCATCGCGTGTAAAAAGAAACAAAAAAAAAACTTGACTTGCTCATGGATCCCAAGTCTCCCTGACTATCGGCGGACGACGCGGTGGATGTGCCTGCCTCCTAGAGCCAGAGGTCAGAAAACGACACCTCCCGGCCTGCTGGCTATTGATGAATGATGTTGGTCACCTCGCTCCACCGGCCATCTTATCGCAAGTAAGAAGATGGGTAACCGCGGCTTCGTACTTAGTAACAACTACAATCATTCTAGAGCAGAGCACCCTGCCCTGAGGGGTAACCTGACTGTGTTAAGAGAACCTGGAAGAATTTTAATGGTTTCCCAGTACAATATACTTTTATAATTTTGCTCCTCGCGTTATATTCGAGTCTTGAGTATTCTCTCATTTCCATAATAAATCTCTATCCATTGCGTTATATTCGGGTCGCGCTATATTCGAGTATCTACAGTAATGCATTATTTCAGCATTTCTCATTCTATACTCCTGGATTAAACATCTAATAACCTATTATTTATGTTATTAAGGTCTGAACATGCAATACAGGCCAGATATAACTGTTATGTTCTAAATAACAGATTTATCTTAAAATTCAGCTTCCATTTTGACAGCAAATTGATTTAGTTTTAGTCGTAGTCTTTTGACTAAAATGCCATTTAATCTTATTCACATTTTAGTCATCTGAATTATTTTAATTTTAGTCATATTTTAGTCAAAAACATGTTTTAATATTTAGTCGACTAAAACTAGACTAACATTTTTAGTCCATGAAATTAACACTGATCAGGAGACACAGATCAGAGTCACTTAGGCTTCTTGGTAGGAAGGAGAGATCTGCATAGATAAATATTGTTTTATAATTTATAATAAAAGAACACCTCTAAAAGTTGTAAATCTACATTAAGGCAAATCTTAAAATAAATATGTTTATTCTGCAACTTGTTTATCATTTTGCTCATTTCATTATCAGTAAAGCCAACTCTCTTCAGGCTGTAACCAAAGGCCACTACTATGATTTATTCAGTATTTCATGAATTCTGAAGAATTTAAGTCATCTTTTATTTTAGCTTTAGGGCTTCAAAGTAAAATAGTAGATAGAATTTTCTATTTCACCAATACAACCAAGAACTTGTAAATAGTACCATCCATAATACTCAGATTAGTGTACCACCCAAAGATGATAATTCCATAATGTAGGGGTACATTCTTGAGATGATGATCATAGAAGATAAATGTCTACACATTTTTACGTGTTCAGAGGCAGGTTTAGCCACTTCTGTATGTACTGCCAACAGAGTGGATTAAGGCAAATGTTATACAATTTTCATATCAACAACAAACTTTTCTCTCATTCTGTTGGCCTTTCTGACACATGCCCCCAATGCTCCCCAATCCAGCAGCACCTGCTGCATTTTTAATAAAATGTGTAAAGGCACACTGCAATTTGGATGAATGTTATTTTTTTCCCTAAAGAAAATACAGTATATTAGTTGGTCCTGATGTAACGTAATTAGAAGGACTTAAAATTATAATTTGGAAAGGAAATGAGAATTAATTTACATACAATCTGTGAAATGCAAAGCAAGAGGTGCCAGAGAACATGGACCTAGGATAAGGCAGATCATTTAATCTTCAATACAGGAAAAGGTACCATTTGAAGGTTCTTGGAAAATTAACCAATCTATGGGCTCTATCACCGCCTTCAAGCTAACACTAGCGTCAGCGTTAACATTAGCTTAAAGGAGGTCATAGCGCTGCACCCACATCACCTTTGAATCACTAACATGTTAAAAAACTCGTTAGCACTCGTTAATTTGCGATTCGTAGTATGAATTTACTGTACTTTGCGCTCCCCATGTTAGGTGTAGGGAGCGCAAAGTGCAAGCACAGAGTAACTAGCGTTGGGATCACTTGTCCTAACTGCAAAAGTTAACACCAGCTCAGAGGTGTAGGTAATGGATTGCGCTGCTGCAGAATACGTTCCCTGCAGCTTAAAACTTCCCAAAAAATCACATACTACCCTCTCATATTGCGGCAAGAATGGTGGCCCGAACCGCTGCTCCTGGTCACCGGGGGGAGACTGAAAGAAAGTCCCCTGTCTCCCTCTACGATCACTCCGCCGACCAGAAAGATCTCGCAAGAGGCGAGATCCCTCCGGACATGTGACCCAGCAGCATGATCCTCCATGAAGTCCTAAGGAAATCCTATGGATGCCATGCAGGGGATGCTGGGGACGGCGCTGTAGTGCTGCCTCCAGCATTCGCGAGCTTGGCGATCACTAAAGGGCAGGCTGCCAGACTCGGCCCCTGCCCCGCGATCTGCTGGGAAACCTGGACGCAAAGGGGAAGTTAGCGAATGCAAATTTTTCCCCTTTGCATCCCAGTTTTAGCTCAGGGCAGCTGATAGCGCAGTATGTATTCAATGCAAATGATACTCCTCTTTTATGGTCATGATTTGCTATTTACCTCCAGACGTATACAACTTTTGCAGAGATCAAAAAGTGGCAGATAAAGATAAACATCGTGTTCAGATGTGAGAACTTTTTATTACAATAATTAAATAAGCAAATACATAAAAATAGATTAATTATATATGCTCATCTTAATTTACTTCCAAAAAAAAAAAAAAGAATTTAGGAACTAAAACATTGGTCCATAATAATCTTATGTATTATGTTTACTGGGCAGATATAAAACTGCTTTTAACCACTCATTACATAACGACAGCATTGATGTGACTGCATATTTACAAGTCAGGATATTGTCTTCCATTACAACAAAAGGTCCATGACCGTAGACTGACCTCTGTAACCTCGCATCATCTTTCAGCCAAATCTACCATGTGGAGCTCTTTAATGAAGTATAGAGTTTCATACATTGCATTTCACAGCTACAACCACAAACAAAGCTTAACATTTTACTAAAAGTAGGCATTTCAATTTAGGGGAAACTGTCACAGTGTGTGTGTATATATATGTATGTATCTATCAGGGGCGGATCCAGAGACTAGTCTCGGGAGGGGCACTTACAGAAAATAAGGTGTTTTAGCAGAGAGCCCGACTCACGAGAATTTACAGAGGGTCCGGCTCACAGGAGCTTACAATCTAGAGGAGCAGAGGACACCCAGGAGCTTACAATCTAAAGGAGCAGAGGACACCCAGGAGCTTACAATCTAGAGGAGCAGAGGGCACCCCGGATTTTACAATCTAGAGGAGCAGAGAGCCCCCAGCTCACACATGGATCTGCCCCCAGCTCATGGATTTGCCCAGCACATGGATTTGCCCAGCTCATGGATTTGCCCCCAGGTCATGGATTTGCCCCCAGCTCATGGATTTGCCCCCAGCTCATGGATTTGCCCAGCTCATGGATTTGCCCCCAGGTCATGGATTTGCCCCCAGCTCATGGTTTTGCCCCCAGGTCATGGATTTGCCCCCAGCTCATGGATTTGCCCCCAGCTCATGGATTTGCGCCCAGCTCATGGATTTGCCCCAGCTCATGTATTTGCCCAGCTCATGGATTTGCCCCAGGCTGGGGCAAATCCATGAGCTGGGCAAATCCATGAGCTGGGCAAATACATGAGCTGGGGCCCCCAGCTCATGTATTTGCCCAGCTCATGTATTTGCCCAGCTCATGGATTTGCCCCCAGGTCATGGATTTGCCCAGCTCATGTATTTGCCCCCAGGTCATGGATTTGCCCAGCTCATGTATTTGCCCAGCTCATGGATTTGCCCCCAGGTCATGGATTTGCCCCCAGCTCATGTATTTGCCCAGCTCATGTATTTGCCCCCAGTTTACACATGGATTTGCCCAGCTCTCACCTGGATATTGCTCCAGGCCTCCAGCTCCGGCAGGGGTTGACTCTGAGCCGGGGACCCGATGCTGGGCAGCGCGGGAGTGCCTGCCCGGTCCTGAGGAGTCCGTCCTGTTGAGTGATGCGGCTGCGTGCGTGCGCAGGTCACGCGGTCCGGCCAGTCAGGTGGTACAGAGACTCAGTACCACCTGATTAGCCGGACCACGTGACCGCCGGCGCCTGCACGCAGCCGCTTTACTCTTCAGGACCGGGCAGGCACTCCGGCGCTGCCCGGCATCGGGTCCCCGGCTCAAATCTCGGGGGGGGGGCAATTGCCCCGTTGCCCCCCCCGGTATCTATATATATGTATATATATATGTGTGTGTGTTTATTATTGCAGAAGCCACTTGCACATCACAGCAATTCAATGAATTGCATCCCAGAGCTCCTGTGCCACATTCTCCATATGCAGCAAGGAATTCTGGGTAGGATATGCAAATGTGACCTCTGTCTCAGTTTTATGCATCCTGGGTCTGTTATTACACAGAACCCTAAAATCAATGCTATGCCACACTGTGGCTTTCTAGCAGAGATAAGGTTTATGCAACTGGTCAAAGCCACGCCCAGGACAGCGCTGTTTCAGGTTTGTTGGACCCTCATCAGCTAGGAGCTAGGCATGTTGACCAGTTGCAGTGGATGCTTGGGACCTGTAGGGTAAATCAGTATCTACAAGGGTTATAGTGGAGGACAAAAAGTGCGATAAAAAGCCTCCACACTATAAGAAGAGTGTTTTATTAGGAGTGGCTTTGACCAGTTGCATAAACCTTATCTCTGCTAGAAATCCACAGTGTGGCATAGCATTTATTTTAGGGTTCTGTGTAATAACAGACCCAGGATGCATAAAACTGAGACAGATGTCATTTGCATATCCTACCCAGAATTCCTTATTGTATATGGGGAATGTGGCACAGGAGCTCTGGGATACAATTCATCGAATTGCTGTGATGTGCAAGTGGCTTCTGCAATAATAAACACACTTATTATAGTGTGGAGGCTTTTTATCTCACTTTTTGTCCTCCACTATAACCCTGAGATAGATCTATATATGTATCTAACAAAAACCAAATATAAGTTTTTCAAGAAGTCTTTATTTTTTAGTATACGTCAAAGGATACTCTAGACACTGCGACCAATCCATGTTGGTTTTTTTTGAGAAAGGATTTTACCAGGAAGGATACATTGAGATTTCTATCATTTTCAAGTATGTCCTGGGTGGCGAGTATGTACCGTTAGGTGTCTTGCCCAAGGACACTTACTGGAGAGGTTGCTCGCTGGGATCGAACCCATGTCTCCACAGGCTCTCTCCACGCAGAGCAGTGATGTTACCTCTACTCCACCCAGCAGGTTTGAGTGATAACACTGACCTGAGAGTCCCTCTCTCCCTACTCTAAGGGGTCTCAGAGGGCTCATTCAGAACTCTGAATTCTGAGGGTTAGCTCCACCCAGAAGCCGAGATCAGCAAGTGTTGCTCTCATATTCATACAGGGTTATTCAAAGAGAGGTGAAAAAGGAGGAGAATGACTGGAGAATGGAAAATTCTAGGTCAAAATATCCAAACCAGAAAAATTCTCCCATTCATCTCACTTTCCAAATCGGCTATTTTGACCTAGAATTTTCCGTTCTCCAGTCATTCTCCTGCTTTTCACCGCTCTCTGAATAACCCGGATAGATCAGTTTCCAGAATCGGGACTCATATTCAGCTAAAGCAGTGTTTCCCAAACTTGTCCTCTGGACCCTCTAACAAGTCAGATTGTAAGGCTTCCCTTGGGAAAATACTGACTGAATCCTGCAATCGCTGAGCAGCAAATTATATCACCTGTGCCGTGCTTCAGATATCCTGCAAAGCTGGCCTGTCCGGGGTTCCTGAGGACAGGTTTGGGAAACACTGAGCTAAAGACTCTCAATGTGCTCACATTGAGATCCATTGGATTGAGTGGATGCTCTCTGAAACATCCAGCTTCCTGCCAGTCACAGTACATTTCTGTTTTAAGAGAAAGATAGTATGGAATGTCCAGTGCAATGGTGAGAAAGTTATATTTAAGGTAGCTTTCAATAATATTATGGGGTTAAAATTAGACAGGGGGAAAGTGTAATGCAGAGGGGATCAGGATGGATTAATATTTATCCCCTTTGTTCTCCCTACTTTTTATACCTTTAAATTATTGGTTTGGTGCACACATAGGATTATTTTACTACTAAATTTGGGACATGAAGGTAATATCACCCTAATAGGATGTGCCTATGCTCACTATGCAGATCATTTTGCATCATAGTTATGGAGTTGGTTGAAATTAGTAGAAGAGCAAGACTAATAACTTTTTAATTATTTATTTGAACCCGTTCAGTACGAAGGACATGCAGGAAGCGTCCTGCTGCTTCACTCCCGAGCGTGTAGGATGCTCCCCGCTTGTCTTCGCACTGCCCCAGCTCGCTGATCTCATTTTTCGATCACAGCGAGCTGACATCTTTGATGTTGACCCTTGCTGTGGGATTGCCCACCCCTGCATCATTGAGCACATGAGCGATGACGTCAGAAAGAGGAAGTCCCCCTGCCTGGCAGAGGAATCCTAATGCAAGAGATACAGGGGTCCTTCCAAGGCTAGGTGATCAAATGACGTGTCATTGGAAAGGGCAGAATCTGGCCTTTCCAATGATACCAAACAGGGTGTGTATATTTTTAAGTTTAAAAAAGTAAATTAATAAAATACAAATAAATATTTTTTTTTATCCTTCCCAAAAGCAGCAGTATTGTTCACTTTTCAATACTAAAGTGAATAATATTGCTGTAATAACTCACCTTTTCATTTCCCACAGTGGCAGCAAGTTTGGAGATGATGGCGCACTGCGTTATTACGCATTGTTCGATCGAAAACATAAGATGCTGCACTGCTGCAAGGTGCGCCAGGAGTTCTTTGGACCCCTACATCGCCATTCTGTACTCCCCACAAAGTCAAGTAAGGTGTCATTTGCGAGGTGGGAGTCTGGCCTTTCTATTGATACCAATCTTGATCACATAACATGTTAAAAAAAAAAAAACCTGAACAAAAAAATTAATTGCAAAACTTCTTTTGTTTTGTCTGTTCTAAGGCAGCGGCATTAATCACTTATAACGCAAATAATGCTACTGCACCAATTCACCTTTTTTCCCACACTGTGAGCAAGTTTGAGGTGATGGCATATTGCATTAGGACGCATTATGTCAGCTAAAGCACAATCTGTCGCACTGCTGCAAGGAGAGGCTGGGGTGACTTGGACCCCCATATTGCCATTCTTTACACCCCACTTGGTCAACTGAGCTGACATTAGAAAGACCAGAGTCTGGCTGTCATGGCCCTTACTGACGGCAAGGACGTAAGACCAGATAAGGTGCTGCCCTGATTCTTAGTGTTGACTCCGGACCAGATTTTACCTTTGCCTGGTTTGGTGTCCAGACACCCAGGAATCCCACCAGGTTTCCCCTCTCATCTCCAGCCTCAGGTGCGGACTGGGCCTGGATTGCCTTTAAAACCATACCCCACCCTCAGATCTTGGCTTCTGCTTTGAAGTCCTTCATTGTGACTTTATAAGGGTGCAATGCACATATCCTATCTGGACTGCCTCCATTGTTGTTCCTGGATTCCCACCGTGACCCTATATTGTTGCTGGATTCCCACCGTGGCCCTTCATTGTTGTTTCCATCCTTATTCCTGGACTCCAAATGTGACTTTCCATACTGTTCCAGTGTATCTGATATTTCTGAACCTCAAGCATCTTTTATTTAACCATGTATGACTTCTGCTATGGACATTGACCACCACTCCTGCCAGCTGCCTGCCACGACCTATGCTTGAATTCTGACCATTCTACCGGATTTGCCCCTTTCTGATACCTCGTCTGGATATTGTGTTTTAAACTTCTGCCCTCTGTGTCTCCTGGTCCACAGCTATCTCCTTGTTAATTTCAGTAAGTGTGTTCTTTAGTTTATCTGTGCCTCCTTATTTCTGTTTAGTCAGCTCTCTTCATGTGCTGCCCCTCTGTCGCTTGTTAACAGGGATGTGCACTGTTTTTTGTTTTTTTTTCGATTCGGTTTGGGTCGTTCGGATTTTGAAAATTTTTGTTTCGGCTAGTTTTTCGTATCGACTTTTTTTCTGTGATTTTGGCAATTTTCGTGTTTTTCGGATCGTCTGTTCTCCTCATTTCAAAGTGTCTATTCCTTTTGAGTGAAAGTTACTAATGGTTTTCGGATCCGATATTTCTGATACGGTAATTCTGTCGTTTTTTTTTAATCGTTTTTTTTTATTAAATAAAGATCCTTTTTTTCTTATGAATATGCATTGCACAACTTTGTTTAATCATATTAAAATGGTATGAAAGGAACAAAAATGAACAAAACGATTTAAAAAACCCAAAATTTACCCAAGTGGGCTGACTTTAAAAATAAAAACCAGAATAAAAGGTTTTAAAACTTAAAAAAAGCTGAACAAAATTATCAGAAACGAAAAAAAAAACACACCAGAAAAAATAAAATGATTTAAAACGAAAAAAAAACAACAGAAAAAATTAATGCAGCATATGAATACGCACACTGCTGGGAACAAGCGCCTCTCTGCGCGGTATAATTAATGCAGCATATGAATATGCACACTGCGGGAACAAGCGCCTCTCTGTGCGGTATAATTATTGCAGCATATGAATACGCACACTGCTGGAACAAGCGCCTCTCTGCGCGGTATAATTAATGCAGCATATGAATACGCACACTGCGGGAACAAGCGCCTCTCTGTGCGGTATAATTATTGCAGCATATGAATACGCACACTGCTGGGAACAAGCGCCTCTCTGCGCGGTATAATTAATGCAGCATATGAATACGCACACTGCGGGAACAAGCGCCTCTCTGTGCGGTATAATTATTGCAGCATATGAATACGCACACTGCTGGGAACAAGCGCCTCTCTGCGCGTATAATTAATGCAGCATATGAATACGCACACTGCTGGAACAAGCGCCTCTCTGTGCGGTATAATTATTGCAGCATATGAATACGCACATTGCAGAGAACAAGCGCCTCTCTGCGCGGTATAATTAATGCAGCATATGAATACGCACACTGCGGTGAACATGCGCCTCTCTGCGCGGTATAATTAATGCAGCATATGAATACGCACACTGTGGGGAACATGCGCCTCTCTGCGCGGTATAATTAATGCAGCATATGAATACGCACACTGCTGGGAACAAGCGCCTCTCTGCGCGGTATAATTAATGTATACGTCTGTTATATGTATATGTATCTTGTCTGTATATTATAACTTAAAATGCAATAAAATTAGAATTTTCAATAATTTACAAGGTGTAAAGTGTTTTTTTTCACATGCGAGCGTTTACGGTTATATTTTCTATGAGTTGTGCTTGTAAAAAAAATTAGATATGGGGGACTTGTTACATACATTTTTGGGGGGGAAATTACACAATTTTTAACAAACGCAACCCATACAAAAATCGTTAGTGCAGCATCATTGTTCAGATTATAATTGAATGGGAACAATATTGCTGCATTAGCAAAACAAAACAAAAAAAAAACACTTTTTTTAAAATTTATTTATTTTTTTAATATTTTGTTATTTAATTTTTTTTTTTTATTTTTAATTAACTTTTAACATGGTCATGTTTGGTATGGTTGGAAAGGCCATGCTCTGGCCGATCCAACAATACCAAACATTAACCCCTATGTGCCACAGATCGGGAGATAGGGGGTGCCAATGAACCCCCTATCTCCACCATTGGTGGCAACTAGGGGGTTATCGCCAGAATTTACTCTATCCGAGGTCCCGATGTGAAACATTGGGACTTTGGATAGATTTCGACTATTTTATAGGAGTAAATTTTGGAGTTAACCCCCTAGTTGCCACCAATGGTGGAGATAGGGGGTGCCAATGAACCCCCTATCTCCCGATCCGTGGCACCTGTTAATTGTGTAATTTTCCCCCAAAAAAATGTATGTAACAAATCCCCCATCTCTAATTTTTTTAACAAGCGCAACTCATAGAAAATATAACCGTAAACGCTCGTATGTTAAAATGTAAAAAAAAAACACTTTACACCTTGTAAATTATTGAAAATTCAAATTTTATTGCATTTTAAGTTATATGTATATGTATCCTGTCTGTATATTATAACACAGACGCATACATTAATTATACCGCAGAGAGGAGCTTTCCCGCATTTACCTCAGGGAGATCATGCCAAACTAATCTTAATGATTTTTTTGATTGGGTAACAAAAATAATAGACACAGGTGGTGCAGTAGACATTGCTTATTTAGATTTCAGTAAGGCTTTTGATACTGTTCCGCATAGAAGGCTTATCAATAAATTGCAATCTTTGAGCTTGGATTCCAATATTGTTGATTGGATTAGGCAGTGGCTGAGTGACAGGCAACAGAGGGTTGTGGTAAATGGAGTTTATTCGGCACAAGGTCTTGTTACCAGTGGGGTACCTCAGGGGTCAGTACTTGGACCCATTCTCTTTAATATTTTTATTAGCGATATTGCAGAAGGTATTAATGGAAAAGTATGTCTTTTTGCTGATGACACAAAGATTTGCAACAGGGTTGACGTTCCTGGAGGGATCAGCCAAATGACAAATGATTTAGGTAAACTAAAAAAATGGTCGGAGTTGTGGCAATTGAGTTTTAATGTGGATAAGTGCAAGATAATGCACCTGGGATGTAAAAACCCAAGGGCTGAATATAGAATATTTGATACAGTCCTAACCTCAACATCTGAGGAAAGGGATTTAGGGGTTATTATTGCAGAGGATCTAAAGGTAAGTAGTCAATGTAATAGAGCAGCAGGAAATGCTAGCAGAATGCTTGGTTGTGTAGGGAGAGGTATTAGCAGTAGGAAAAGGGAAGTGCTCATGCCACTGTACAGAGCACTGGTGAGACCTCACTTGGAGTACTGTGTGCAGTACTGGAGACCGTATCTCCAGAAGGATATAGACATCTTAGAGAGAGTTCAGAGAAGGGCTACTAAAATGGTGTACGGCTTGAAGGAGAAAAGTTACCAGGAAAGGCTTAATGATCTTAACATTTACAGCTTGGAAAAAAGACGAGACAGAGGAGATATGATAGAAACATTTAAATACGTAAAGGGAATCCACAAGGTAGAGGAAGGGAGTATATTTAAAAGGAAACAAAATAGCAAAACAAGAGGACATAGTCTTAGATTAGAGGGGCAAAGGTTTAAAAGTAACATCAGGAAGCATTATTTTACTGAGAGGGTGGTGGATACATGGAACAGTCTTCCAGTTGAAGTGGTAGAGGCCAAAACAGTAATTGAATTTAAGCAGGCATGGGATAGGCATAAGGCTATCCTAAACAAAAGATAAATCCAGGTAAAGTATCCATGTAATTGGGCAGACTAGATGGGCCAAAAGGTTCTTATCTGCCGACATTTTCTATGTTTCTATGATTCATATACTGCATTAATTATACCGCGCAGAGAGGCGCTTGTTCCCCGCAGTGTGCGTATTCAAATGCTGCATTAATTATACCGCGCAGAGAGGTGCTTGTTCCCCGCAGTGTGCCCGCAGTGTGCGTATTAATATGCTGCATTAACTATACCGCGCAGAGAGGCGCTTCCCTGCACTGTGCGGATTCATATGCTGCATTTTTTTTTTCATTTTAAATTATTTTATTTGTTTTCTTTTCATTTCTGATAATTTTGTTCAGCTTTTTTTCTGTTTTAAAACCTTTTGTTCTGTTATTTTTTTTAAAGTCAGACCACTTGGGTCAGTATTTTATTTTTGCATTTTTTTAAATCGTTTTGTTCATTTTTGTTCCTTTCTTACCATTTTAATATGATTAAATAAAGTTGTGCAATGCATATTCAGAACAAAAGGATCTTTATTTAATAAAAAAAAATAGAATCGGCAGAGTTACCGTATCGACAGAATTACCGTATCGACAGAAATCATTGAAAACGATACGGAATTATGGAATCAGCAATTGAATCGAAAAGTACAAAATGACCGAAATGGATCGAGTATTCCCTTGAGGATATTCATCTCTATGATTGATCTAAATTGGACTGATGTTGTTGAGTGAAAAGAAAGATGCATAACGACGAACTGAAACTAGAACGGACCACATGCATGCGCATTAACAGAAGGAAAGTGAAAGCGCGACACACAGAAACGGAAATACGTCATTCGCTATGGCCGGAAATGCAATCAGATCGTCTATACGATCAGCGGTCAGTACGAGCACATTTCTAAGGTGTTTCTAATTATGGTAATTATCAGTCGATATAATGAGGCAATGAACTAAATGATACCATTCATTCCTGACGAAGCTTGCAGCACGCAAGGGAAATGCATCTCGGGACTTTTTATATATTTTTGATCGTTTTATTTTAAAATGTTTTTTATTTGAATAATTTTTTACTTCTATCCTCTATTCACTCAATATGCATCTGCTTGGAGATATTTATTGATACAAACGCTGGTTCACCATCGGAATTTTTAGCACATCGAGAGAGGTGGGATCCCCTCCACACTGAATAGTGATCCACAGGCGCATTTACAGAGCCACCCTACCCAGGAGACTCTGAACCACGTGAGCTGACATCTTTGCATATATATACACCAGTATTATATCAATGTTAATACACTATCTTCACCACCATCTCGTTTGGGGTACCATCATTTTGGAATCCATAAATATCGATTACTGGCGGGTGGGGCCCCCCTTAGAGGCCTGAAAGCTCAAAACACGAGTCAGGTAGGCTCCGCCTTTGTTAGTGAAACCGACATACGTTTACCTAAATATTCACCTTGTACTATATATTGCGCAATTGTTTTTGTACTCCTTTCTGTTATAGGATATATGAAACTGAGCTGAAAAACTCCACTTTTACATTTTACCATTAAGATTAGTTCTTGATGTTTTCTCTTTTAGATATTTGTATCAGAACTTAGCGCTCCCCTATACACTCTTTTGTGGGTTTTTTATTTGAATTTCATGAAATAGTGAGTAAACGAGTAGATCAAGGTGTTCTGTTCTAGAAGACTTACAGGGTTATTCAGAGAGCGGTGAAAACCAGGAGAATGACTGGAGAATGGAAAATTCTAGGTCAAAATAGCCAAACCAGAAAATTTCTCCCTTTCATCTCACTTTCCAAATCAGTTATTTTGATCTAGAATTTTCCATTCTCCAGTCGTTCTCCTGCTTTTCACCACTCTCTGAATAACCCTGATAGAGCCACATATGCAGTTACTGCATAACCTATCAAAGAAATCAGATTAGATGAACATACGTTTTTTTGTCTATTTATTTATTAAGTGTTGTATTATGTGGAACTACAAGGAATTTGTAAATATAAGGCAACAATCCAAACTTTATAAAATTGTGAATGTGCTGCTTGATCTTTATGTTGGGACAAAAGTACTTAAAAAAGTCATTGTCCAGGAGACCAAATAAACCCCACAATCTGATTTTTTTAAAACACCACAAATGTTAAGATTTCTTACGTTTTAAGTCATTTTATGTACATAAGCGGAGCTGAAATCAGGGCGTGACAGACCATGATGTGTTCATCACATCAACATCCCTGCCATCAGTGTCCTCCTCTGTACACATTTGTTCTTGCATTAAAAACTGGTTCAGTGACATACATCCAGCTTATGTATTTACAGTTAACTGTAAGGCTGGGTTCACACCTAAGCGTTTTACAGCGCGCTCCTGCGCGGTGTAAAACGCTTAAACATGAAATCCCAGGATTGCCTATGTGGGCATGTCACACCTAAGCATTTTAAAGCGCGCAGGAACGCGCTTTAAAACGGCCGACGCAAAAAGAAGTCCGGGAGCTTCTTTTCGGCATATAGCCGCGCGTTCGCGGCCATATCATAGCTGCGAACGCGCTGCAACGCACGTTCGCGTTTTTTTTTGTATGCGCGAACGCGCGTAAAAAAACGCGTGCATTGCGCGATGCTGCGCTACGCCGGCTATGTCCCAGAACCGGTTTTAATCATTATTATTGATATTGAGAGGGATATTGAAAGTTATGTATCGGTCTTACTGCACAGTTTTAAAATTGAAAACAAGCGTCTGAGAGCCAGAGGAGATGTGATTGCATTCTTAAAATACACACAGGGCCAATACAAATAGCTGTCCGGTGACCTGTTCATTAACAGGATTTTACAGAGGTCATAAGGTCACCTATGGAGACTGGAGGATAGAAGAATTTGTTAACTACAAAGGAAGGAGTTTATTATTATTATTCTTTATTTATAAAGCGCCAGCATATTCCGCAGCGCTGTACAATAAGCACAGTATAGACAGGGTTACAATACATTGAACAACATTTGACAAACAGTACAGAAGGAGATGAGGGCCCTATTCCCGTAGGAACTCACAATCTGGGAGGGTTGGGGGTGGAAACAGGAGGAGAGGACTGTAAGGTGAGAGTGATTGATGGTTGCGTCAGTGAGTTGGGTGGTAGGCTTCCCTAAATAGGAACGTTTTAAGGGAGCGTTTGAAGGAAGAGAAGTTAGGGGAAAGTCTGACAGTACGAGGGAGAGCGTTCCAGAGAGTGGGGGCTGCGCGTGAGAAATCCTGCAGTCTATCATGGGAAGAGGTGATGCGGGGAGAAGCTAGGCGCAGGTCACTGTTTGACCTTAGGGAGCGGGCTGGGGTGTATTTGGTGATTAGTGAGGACAGGTAGTGGGGAGCTGAGTTAGTGAGGGTTTTGTAGGTAAGGATAAGGATTTTGAACTTAATTCTGCAGTGGATGGGGAGCCAGTGAAGGGACTCGCAGAGGGGAGCGGCAGAGACAGAGCGGCGGGTGAGGTGAATTAGCCTGGCGGAGGTGTTCAGGATGGATTGTAGGGGGGAGAGGCGGGACAGAGGGAGGCCAGATAAGAGATTATTGCAATAGTCGAGTCGGGAGATTACCAGGGCGTGTATGAGTTGTTTTGTGGTGACAGTGGTAAGAAATGGCCGAATTCTGGAAATATTACGCAGTTGGTATCGGCAGGAGGAGGAAAGAGACTTGATGTGGGGATGAAGGAAAGAACAGAGTCAAGTGTAACTCCAAGACAGCGAACTTGGTTTGATGGGGAGATGGTGATACCCTCCACCGTGATAGAGAAGTCAGGAGGTAGGGAGGCATTGGAGGGAGGAATCAGTAGGAGTTCAGTCTTTGACATGTTGATCTTTAGGTGGTGGGAGGCCATCCAGGAGGAGATGCCAGATAAACAGTCACTGACTTTTGAAAGGACAGGGGGAGAGAGATCAGGGGTAGAGAGGTAGATCTGAGTGTCATCAGCGTAGAGGTGGTAATTAAAGCCAAAGCTGTTGATGATTTTGCCCAGGGAGGAGGTGTAGATGGAAAAGAGCAGAGGACCAAGGACAGAGCCTTGAGGTACACCAACAGATAGAGGCAATGAGGAGGAGGAGTTACCAGCAAAGGACACACAGAAGGACCTGTTGGATAAATAGGAGTCAACCCAAGCAAGTGCAGTGTCACCGAGACCCAGAGAGTTGAGGGTCTGTAGAAGGAGGGGGTGGTCAACAGTGTCAAAAGCAGAGTTTCTTTCAGAACAATAAACACATTGAATTGTCTTTTTTTTTTTATCCAATTCATCTCAATTTTATAAACAAACTTTGAAAGTGCTTTACATTGACTATAACTGCTATGGACCTCTATAATATATCCATACACAACAAAGATTGAGAGGAAAAAGTACCACATCGAAGCCTCAAGAAATCTAGGTCTCAGAGCAGGTTTAAACTTTAAGGTACACCTTGCATTCTACAATATATGCTTTAGATGAAATTAGAATTTCGCCAAAATGACCAGGATAGAAGACATCTCTATTTAAATTGCATCATCGCTGTGGCAAAGATCATGTTTTCTGGAATTTGCTTTTAAATTTTGATGTTCAGTTAAAAGTAACAGTCTTATAAAGTTAAGCATTTTCTCCTTACCTAAGGATTTCTTTTCTTGTAAAGAAGGTGCAATCCTGTTGATAATACAAACATAACATGTCATACGGAATATTGATAGGATATTCATCAAATACCCAGGACACACTTGAAAACTAGAGAAATCTCAATGTATCCTTCCTGGTAAAATAATTAGCAAATTTATAAATATAGGGTTATTCAAAGAGATCAGAATTGTGGCCGAAAGGTAACCGAACAGTAAAATTCAGCGATGGTTACCTTTCCTGGCCATTCGGCTATTCAGAGAGCAGGCAGTTCGCCAGATCCTGGCGAATTGCCTGCACATACGGTGCCTGTTCGGTGCCTGTTCGAGGGCAGTGAATTCCCCATAGAGTAGCAATGCTTTGTCTATTCAGAGAACACAAACCAGCAGTGAAAAGATGCTGAATTACCCTGCTGTTCGGTGGTTTCATTCGACCGGTTTATTCAGACGAATCCTTCAATGTTAAAAATATTCCCATTTTAATTCAATATCTAATAAACCGTCGATTATATTATTCTGCAGTAAAAACTCTCTTTATTAATAGATTTTTTTAGGATCTCTTAGGTATTTTTCGGGGTTTTTTGCTAAAAAAAATTCCGTTCGTTTTTTTAAATCGTTTTTTCTTTTTTATGTAACAGACCTTTTTATTATCATTCATTGGATCTTATATGTAAATTTCAGACATTTTCGCTCAGTAGTTTGTTTGCAAACAGCATTTCACGTTTCAAACATTCAAGTGTACTGGTTTTTTTTTCACTCCATTCGTCTGCGGTGTCGGCTTTTCCGGCGGCTGCTCTGCGCTTTGATCGGTGGCTGCTCGGGTTTCTCCGGCGTGTTCAGTGGGGTTAATCCAAATGTTTTTGCTGGTTTTGGTGTGCGTTCGCCGGCTTTTGCGGTGAGTGTTCGGCGAGTTTGCGGCGGCTTTTCCCTGCACTATGACAGCCCTGTGGTGCTTGCTAAATACACCGCAGGGTCGCGGAAATGGGATTGCCATATCGCACCGAATTGAAGAGAATGAAAAGTCACCGAAAGTGTGGTCACTTTTCGATTCTCTTTGAATAACCCTGATAATCTTAATTCTGTGTTTTTTTTAAATTCCATGGAAAAGGAGAATTAGGCACAAAACAATGTAAGATGGACTGCAACAAGAATCTATAAAACTGAGTCGTTTTTTTATATTCTATTATTATTTCTAATCTTTTCCTTCCTGTCACTAACATTCTGTAAGGATCAAGTATTTGCTGAAAAGTTGCTACATATTAAAGCATTAAAATACTTTAATGAGTACAGCCGTTATTAAATGTAAACAGCTCAGGGAACAGACCTTTACCTCACACTTGAAATTCGGTCCAAGTTTTATTTCTGTCCTAGCCTATCGACCTGACCTAATAACCTTGCTACATACGAACAATTTGGAACACTTTTTCTGTATTCATACCAACATTGTTTAAACTAGTATGAGACGCAAGCCTTTCCGATTATACTATATGGGTTATTCAGAGAGCGTGAAAAGCAGGAGAATGACTGGAGAATGAAAAATTCTAGGTCTAAATAGCCGATTTGGAAAGTGAGATGAATGGGAGAATTTTTCTGGTTTGGCTATTTTGACCTAGAATTTTTCATTCTCCAGTCATTCTCCTGCTTTTCACTGCTCTCCGAATAACCCTGTATGTGTTATTATACGTTTTTGATTTATATCTGTAGTTGTTTAGTATGACAACTTTTTCAATTTTCTCACGTTGCAAAAACTGTATCACTTGTATTATTCTCCATTGTTATTGTTTTGGAATGATATTTTAAACAGTGATGTACATATCTGAGAAAATCAATAAAAACATATTTATTTAAAAAAAATGTAAACAGCTGAGACAGTAGTGATGCTAACCACATGGAGTCCAACATACTGGAAGAACATATGTTTGTATGAAGTTCGCCACATGGGAACACACAAAATCATGAGGTTAATGTAAAGTGGGTGTACTGTTTTATAATATAATATTATATATATATAGTGGTGTTTGCTCTTTTATCTGTTCCTCATTCTTTTGCTGCTCTAGATGGCTTATTGTATAATACCAATCTTCATTACCGGATGAATCCAGCTACTCAGAATTACAAATACTTATATTAATATATAAAGAGTCAGTGACCAACTAAAGCGATTGACATTGCCGTGACAGACAGACTTCAGAGTAACTTTCACCACAGATAATGTCATACGGGGTTATTCAGAGAAATGTGAAAACCAGGAGAACAAGCAGGAGAAGAGAACAATCTAGACCAAACAGACGATTTGGAAAGTGAGATAAATGTGAGAATTTTTCTGGGTTGGCTATTTTGACCTAGAATTTTCACTTCTCCTGGTTTTCACCTTTTCTTTGAATAGACCTGTAAGTCTCACCTTCCCTAACTTGAACAAAAAAGTATTTTACATTAACATTAGTTGGAAAGTGAAGAAATCGATTGACTACAGTGCAATAGTGCAACAGGAAAAATAATGCTCATTACCAAAAAAAACATCTTTTATACAATATATATTGATAAAACAAAACATGTATTGTACGTCTTAGTTTCATTTATAAATAAGATAATGATAGAATCAGCAAGGAATTCAGAAGTATAGAAAAATCAATTTATAGATACAATGTATATTCTAATGTTGTTTGAGCATCCAAATCCTGTGTACTTACTTGATATGTATCGAGCTGTTCAGCAGTGAAAATGGTCTGTTTGTTTCCCATCGCCTGTTTGTGGTTTGAGATTCAAGAAGCCATCGCTTCCTTTTGTCTGTCAGCTTTTATACTAACGCTGAATATTGAGATATTAAAAGCTTCAGAAGCAAGGGTCAGGCACAGGGAAGGATCAGATAACACAGCCCTATTCTTCCTTCATTTCAGAATAATAATAGGGGCATTTCATCAAATCTTTGATCCGGATAAAGAAGTCTGGCACACTGATAAGCATATAAATAAACTGCTATAATTACACCGCTTGTTACATGTCCAACGTATACTCAGGTTACACCGTTTACCTTGTCTATCGCTAAAGCAGTCATTTGTCTTTGGAGACACAGTCCCAATCAAACACAAAAGGAGCATGAGAAATGTATATTTAATAGGATATCATGAGAATTTGAAATACTATAATCCCCTTATAATGGTGTGTTTCCAAGAATAAGTGTATAAAATTGACAGGGAACAATAATGTTTGATTAAATAGTCAGTATATCGCATTGTGTTTGTGACAGATGTTGCATGGAAATGTATTTATACAATAAGAATGAATCAAGTGAAAATGAAAAGTAAATAATACAAAGTTTAGTCGATTTTAAGATCGTCACTTCTGTTCCACAAAGTGCACAGTTTTAGATGAAAATGCAAATCCTCATTTTAACCTTGTTTTCTGAGTTTGGGTCTTGCACCCCTGAATTTATGTCAGTAGTTTTGTTCATAACCGTACTTGCAAATCTGTTTTGTAAATAGCCAAATTCAAACTTTGGATAAAATAATCAGAAATAACTGTTCACTAGCTTTGAGAGTCAGTCATGGTTTTTCAGCTGCAGAGAATATTAAGTAACTCGGAATCACTCATTATACCTTGGCCAACTACTTTTGTGTGTACTATACAATTGTATAGGATGTGCAAAAACATTCAAAGGTGCTGTGCAAGTCAAGAGGGATAGATAACTGCTCATTTGGAGGCCTACTTTGATTGCCGTTCAGCTTACTGTCAAATTGCATGGGCAATGGCATATAGACCCCAGAAATGTGCATTCAGGGCAAGCAGGGTCTCCACTATCATCCCAAACGCTGCTTGTCATTGCTTCACATCTTTGGTATAAATGAATACTAGAGATGTGAAGCAGTGACAAGCTCAGCGTCCCCTCCTGTATCACATCAAAAACTGATTGGAGAATATTCCTGTTACACAGGTGTACTTTCCATCCTGTGTGACAGGTTTCGTATGCAGGTGTAACGGCCTATGCCCAGCGCCACGGGATAAAACAAGGAAGAGCCGTGGCAGGACTGATCCAGCTGTGGCCTGACTCCTGGCAGCCGCCTTCCTGTCATGGCGGTAGGTTCCAGCCCAGATTTGGTGTAGCCTGGTGCTCCTTTCCTGGTTCCCACTGTTGACTTGCACCTGCCTGTTCCATCAGCAGGCTTGGTTTCTCAGCACCCTGATTGCGAGCCTGGAAAAAGAAGCCACGCCTGTGTTTCAGGGTTTCAGCATTGAAGCCCTATAGCGCTCACCGTAAAGTCCTGTGTGTTGCTGCACTTGTTTTCTGTAACCTACTTTTCACCTGCAACCCCAGCCAGCTCCCTCAGCTTGCTCCCCTGCTTCAAGTGACCACAGATTCCCAGTGTCTCAAAGTTTCAAGTATCTCCAGTTCATTCATTTATTTATTTGCAAAGTACGTATTTTTCGCTCCATAAGACGCACTTTTCTCCCCCCCCAAAAAGTGGGGGGAAAAGTGGGTGCGTCTTATGGAGCGAATGCCCCATGATATGCCTCAGCTCATCTGCCGCCACCGCGTTCGGCTCCCTCTGAGCGTGCGTCTGGCGGCAAGGAGCTTGGGCACTCGTCTGGGGGAGCCATGTGACCGCGATCTCGCGAGATCGCGGTCGTGGCTCCCCCAGGCGAGTGCCCAAGCTTCCTGCCGCCAGACGCACGCTCAGAGGGAGCCGAACGTGGCGGCGGCAGGTGAGCTGAGGCATATCCATGAGCTGCTGGGGCATATCCATGTGTGAGCTGGGGCATATCCATGAGCTGGGGCAAATCCATGAGCTGGGGCAGTATATCCATGTGCTGGGGCAGTATATCCATGTGCTGGGGCAGTATATCCATGTGCTGGGGCAGTATATCCATGAGCTGGGGCATATCCATGTGCTGGGGCATATCCATGAGCTGGGGCAAATCCATGTGCTGGGGCATATCCACGAGCTGGGGCATATCCACGAGCTGGGGCATATCCATGAGCTGGGGCAGTATATCCATATATCCATGAGCTGGGGCAAATCCATGTGTGAGCTGGGGCAAATCCATGTGTGAGCTGGGGCATATCCATGTGTGAGCTGGGGCAGTATATCCATGAGCTGGGGAAAATCCATGAGCTGGGGCATATCCATGAGCTGGGGCAGTATCCATGAGCTGGGGGACAGTATCCATGAGCTGGGGGCAGTATCCATGAGAGGAGCTGGGGCAATATCCATTATTACACTATTTGATTCAGAATATTTATTTTCCTGTTTTCCTCCTCTAAAAACTAGGTGCGTCTTATGGAGCGAAAAATACGGTATTTTACCAGGAAGGATACATTGAGATTTCTCTCATTTTCAAGTATGTCCTGGGTTCATTGATGCCTAAAAAATCCTAAAAAAATTAATAAAGAAAGAAACCTTTTGCTGCAAGTGAAAAAATAAACGGTTGACTAAATATTTGATAAAAATAGGAAAAAAGCCTCGGTGCTTTAAAATAAATTATGAAACCTAAAATTTCACCCAAAAAATCCCAAAAAAATAAAGAGATTTTTTGCTGCAAGTGAAAAAAAATTAAAAGGTTTAACCCCATAGTGACCGGACGTTTTTAGAAAAGTCCATCCTTTAGTGCCCGCTGCTGTTTATACGTTTCTGCGCTGTTTGTGTTTAGGTCGAATTTTCCTCTAAGGCTAGGGTCAGACTGAGGCAGTGCGAACGCGCGTTCTGGCGCACATAATCACGGCCGCACTAGCAGCAGATGCCGGGCAATGACGGCCAATATACGACGTACGGTCGCACAAAAGTCCGGCCGCGCAACGCAAGTGGAAAATGAACGCATTTTTTCGAGAACGTTCAACCGCTGGTACTGACGTACAGAGTGCGCTGCGGCCGCATAGCAGCGTGTGTGCGTGATTAGGAGACGTCAGACGCTGCTAGTGTGCGGCCAACATAACGTTCAAACAGCCGGATTTCCCTAGACTTCTTTTTACCCCATCGTCATGAAATACGTCCAGAATTGCGCATCGTCTGACCACTTAAGCGTATTCCGTGAAAAAATGCGTGCGCACGCATCGACGTACATTTTGACGGTGGCCGCAGAAAATGCGCTCATCTGTCCCTAGCCTTACTCGTTTATGCAACCCACACATATGCCGTTTGTCCCACCATTAAATGGACTTTCTAAAGCTACCATTATTTCCATCATATCGTATATGTTACTGTAAAAAAAAATGTGAAATATGATGAAAAAATGGAAAAAACACACTTTTTCAAAATTTAATCCCCAAAATCTACAACTGCCATAAAGGACCCCACCTAAATCATTTCAAAATTTTGTCCTGAGATTAGAAATACAAAATTTTTAGGCTAATGTCAGACAAGTGCATTTTGTACGGAATGTGCGTCCATGCTCAACGGACGCACTTTCTGACTGACGACAAGGTAGTGGCCACACAGTCCGTTTTTTTCACTGACGTTATTTTTGACTGATGTAGCAGGGAAAATTAAAATGCAAAACCATTTTGTCCGTCAAAAATGCTGGACGTATAAATGCAGTCCGCCTGACCTCGTTCATCACTCGCACACAAAGCTATGCGGACGTTGCGGACGTGGCGCACTCCGCACGTCCATTCTAGCAGTTTTACTTTCTTGCCTAACCTGCGTCCGTTTGCCGCGTCCATTGTGCTTCCGCACTTCTGTGCGGACATTGTTTGTGTGTGGGTCTCTATTGATCATAATTGTATCTACCACGGACGTTAAAATGTGCAGCAACACGGACGTGATCAGTGCGCTCATCTAACACGGGCCTTACATGTGTTTGCTTTTTAATGCCTTCACTGCTGAGCCATTTCACCTGTGTGCTGAGCTCATTTTGACCGTTTTTATGCATGTTTGATATCATTAGAAAGGCACAGGATCAGGGCACTCTAATGATATAAAAAATGACCCTATAGCTGCCATGGATCGGGAGATACGGGGATCAAAAGATTCCGCTATCTCCACTTGGAAGCTAGGGGGTTAACTGGCCCACTGACGTCCTCACATAGATGGTGATGATGTCAGTGGGTGGGGCTGACCCGGAGGCTTGGCTGACATCCAAGATGTCAGCCACTTCTGGGTTTGAATCGCGATCCGGCAACGAAAGGGTTAATGGGAGCCACCTCTGAAAAGGGTGCTTCTCCCCTTTCCAACCGTACCATTTGTATTTTTGTATCTTTAACGATTGGGGAGATAGAGGGTTCCAAAGAGCACCCCTCCACTTCTTCATTTTTTACAGTAGACGCCATGGGGGGCGCCTGGCAATGATGCCATCATGCACCGTGATGACATCATTGCGCAGGCCAGCCCCCGGTGGTTTCTCTACCTTACCTCCCATCCACACAGGGGCCTGTCCTGATGAAGCCACCACAGTATACCAGCGCAACATGTTGATGTTATGCCCTTTCAATATTCTTTATGCCTTTTAAAATAATTCCACTCTGGCGATTGTTTAGGCTAGGGTCAGACGAGCGCATTTTGTACGGACTGTGCGTCCGTGCAGTACTGACGTACTTTCCGACGGAAGACGCAGTAGTGGCCACACAGTCCGTTTTTTTCACTGACGTATTTTTTGACGGATGTAGCCGGGGAAATAAATTAAAATGAAAACACATTTTGTCCGTCAAAAATGCTTTACGTATAAATGTAGTCCGTCTGACCACGTTCACTCACAAACAAAGCTATGCGGACGTTGCAGACGTGGCGCACTCCACACGTCCGTTCTAGCAGTATTACGTTCTTGCCTAACCTGCGTCTGTTTGCCATGTCCATCATGCATCCGCACTTCCGTGCGGACGTACTTCGTGTGTGGGGCTCCATTGGTCAGAGTCCTATGCTGCCACGGACGTACAAATGTGCGGCAACACGGTCGTGATAACTGCGATCGTCTGACCCCAGCCTTAATTTGTCACTTACCTGTTATATGGAGTGTGGTGGCTTTCTTTCCTAATCAATATCATTGAGAGACTTATTATTCCATTTCTCCACTACAAATAATACAAGTGTCATGCTTCTAGTCTTGGGAAAGCAAGGATATCCTGCTCCTGAGCCGTTCCAGACCACCTCTTGGTTTTGTCAAAAAGGAGAGGAGAAAGAAATTAAAACATAACATTTATTTTGTACTTAAAAACAATAAAAATTGAGCCTGACATACATATCCAAATATCGGTGTCAGACACCACCCAGAACAATAAAAAAAAATGGAGCCTCCACAAGGGGAGCAACCTAGAATTGCAGGTGTGTGAGACACTGGTGACCAGTGAAGCAGGGTTAAGCCTAATCCCTATACCATTGGAGCATCTGAAAGCCAATTAATAATTTGTAAAGCAAACAAACAAGAAGGATTAGCCTAAATGAATCAACAAATCACAAAGGAAGAGCTAATATAGAGATCCTTAGAATGGAGTCATAGAGAAATACATCTGGCAAACAAAGTAACTGCTCCGGCTGCTGGTAACCATAAATTAAAATAAACAATGATGTATTAGGGTTACACCCATTATATTGAGGATTATCAATCCTGTCTATTCCTGGATAGCTAGTCTGTTGTAATATCCATCTATACACAGTGTTTAATACACCTCTTGGTTTTGCCTTACACTTCCTACATCCATTCTGGGGTTTTATTGCAGTCATCTGCTCTCCTCAGTATCCACCTGTCTGTCTGAGCACTTGATCAATTCCCTATTTAAGTGTGTCTTTCCCATACTGCTGTGCTCTGTCATGGAGTCTCCAGTCTGGATGTTATCCTGTCTGATTCATTCTCCTGCTTTTCAGTCTTTTAGCCCCGTAATATAGGGCCCACTGAGGGTCATGCCAGGTGCCACCATGCACAGGCAGTGCCACTTCAGCCACTGACCTCACCACATGCCCCTGATACAGACAATAGCCCAATTGTGTCTAAGCCTTTATCAACATTAACAACTAAAGAACAGTTAAAAAAAAAAAGATAAATATTGAGTAAAGGTTTAGTAAACGTTGGTTTTTCAACAAGATTTTAGGACCATCCATTTTTGTTTGTAAAATAAATATATACTGTATATAATAACAATATCTTCAGAAATAAATGCCTTTTGTATGCATTTAAGGCATATAATCCCATCATAATCCCATGATAGGTATATTACATGGCATTTTTATAACACAGGCTTTTCTTTTGGGGGGTCATTATGCACAGTATTTGGAAAAAAAAACCACTTTGGTTAGTTAATTATTAAGTGGAACAGTGGATATTTTTTTAATATGTGATATGTTCATATGTACCATTTTATGTAGAATGGATTACTTACAATGCTTATATGCATTGTAACTTTAAAAGCTTGACAGGGATACAAATTTTTAAACTATCTGTCCCTGCTACTCCTCCTCTAAGGCCAGCGTCAGATGAGGACGCTATGTGCGCCCATACTGATGTGCTTACCGGCGTCTGTTGCAGCGTTTTGACACTGCAACGGGGCCGGTCACATGCTTGTGCACGCGCATGAAATGAGCGCACAACAAGCGTCTGTTATCCAAGCCTCTCCGGGAAAGCACTAGGATAGACATTGACGGAGCTCCAAAGCACAATTCTCCATAGGAGGATTGAGCTGTGCAGCGCTGTGCCTACTGAGTGCGCTCAGTGGGGTGGTGAGACGGGCGTCGAGTGGAAGGAACATCCACTCTCACGGATGTTCCTTCCGCTCTCCAAAGACGCTCATCTGACACTAGCCTAAGATGCAGCCGGTGTCCAGTGAGCTGCATTGTATCTGCCAGGTCAGAGAGGAGACTTCCAAGCGGTGCTGGATATGGTAGCCAGCGCATTCTCTCTCCTCCTGGTCCCTTCCTCCTTGCTGGTGCCTGGCCCCCTCTGATAATGTCAAGAGGAGAGTGTGCCAAAAGACGTCTACACTGCCGTCTTACCCCCAGCCTCCCCAACAGAGTCAGACAGTGTGTGGTGCACCCTGGAAGGTGAGAAGGTGGAAATTTAAGTCCCGGCTACATTGCTCTGCAGGGACTCAGTGACAGGCAGGCCTCAGAACAAAGAAAAAAACTTCTGTTGCTTCCAAATACACTTCAAAACAGTATTTAAAAATATCGGCCTTGGCAACACAGGTATGTTCACGTGGTCCTGCTGTTACCACCATGTAGGGGTGTTCTCAAGGTCAAACACCCTCTCATCATAGTCCCCCAATATTATTCAAACAGTACTTGGTGGATAGTGGAGTTTCATTGCTGTGGCGCTCATACACACTGCACATTACTGTGAGTTTCATAGCTGTGGAGCTCGTACACACACCATTACTGTGAGTTTCATTGCTGTGGAGTAGGGATGAGCCGAACACTCCCCGAGTTCGGTTCGAAGCCGAACCCGAACTTTCCAAATGGTCGGATCCGAACCCGAACTCGAACTCAATACAAGTCAATGGGGCTGAAAATTTGGTTTTTAGAGTGCCCTCCAAGAGGGCATATATGCTAGATATTTGCCATAAAAGGTGTATGGGGGTCCGGGTAGTGCCCTGGGGGACAGGAAACAAGGACAAAAAGTTAAAAAAAGTTTTTAAAGGGACAGTGAGTTTCCATGAAATAAGGGTTAAAAATAAAAACGAAAAATTCCTTCAAATATCGTGCCTAGGAGGTCCCCATAACCTGCCCGTGAAGTGGCGGATTTCTAGGATGTATAGAAATATGTAAAAACCCAAAAATGACATTTCAAATGACGGTAAATGCTTTTCCTTTAATCTATCCATAAACAACTGCTTGGGGTGGCAGTCTGTATGAAAAGAGGAGACATTTTCGGACACGCAGAAAAAGTTTACTGATTTTTTGGCGGTGAAAAGCAGGAGAATGACTGGAGAATGGAAAATTCTAGACCAAATAGCCGATTTGGAAAGTGAGATAAATGGGAGAATTTTTCTGGTTCGGCTATTTTGACCTAGAATTTTCTCTTCAGTCATTCTCCTGAGTTTCACCTTTCTCTGAATAACCCTGTCAGGGTTATTCAGAGAGCTGTGAAGAGCAGGAGAATGACTGGAGAATGGAAAATTCTAGGTCAAAATAGCCAAACCAGAAAAATTCTCCCATTTAGGCTAGGGTCAGACTAGCGAATTTTTAACGTGCGTTTAGGCGCACTTAATCATGGCCGCACTAGCAGCAAATGACGGGCAATGACGGCCAATATACGAAGTACGGTCGCACGAAAGTCCGGCTGCGCAACGCAAGTGGAAAATGAACGCATTTTTTAGAGAACGCAGAACCGCTAGTACGGACGTACAGAGTGCGCTGCGTCCACTAGTGGTGTGTGTGTGTGTGATTTGGAGATGTCAGACCCTGCTCATGTCCGGCCAACATAACGTCCAGACACCCAAAGTTTCCTGGTTTGGATCCGTAAAAGATCACGCACAAAAATGCGCTTTGTATGACCATTTTCACGCATTCCGTGAAAAAATATGGCAATGCGTTCGGACACCCTTTCGGTCGCTGTGAAAAATGCGTTAGTCTGACCCTAGCCTTATCTCACTTTCCAAATCGGCTATTTGGTCCAGATTGTTCTCTTTTCCTGCCATTCTCCTGGTTTTCCCCTTTCTCTGAACAACCCTGAGAGAGAGGTGAAAGCCAGGAGAACTGGCAGGAAAAGAGAACAATCTAGACCAAATAGCTGATTTGGAAAGTGAGATAAATGGGAGAATTTTTCTGGTTTGGCTAATTGACCTAGAATTTTCACTTCTCCAGTTATTCTCCTGCTTTTCACCGCTCTCTGAATAACCCTGTGAATGTTTAATCCCGAGGTGAAAATCCCGAGGTTGCTTTAGCTGTTATTTTGAATTTTTTTCAAACACCAGTTAAATGCAGCATATTAGGATGTTTTAGGAGGGAAATTAATTCTCAAATCTCAATCAGAAGCAGACACCACCCCACCCCCTCAGTATAGTGTACAATGTATCAAATTGATTACCAGACTAAAAACACCTGGTGTTATGCCCGTTTGTGAACAGAGGTCATTTAGAGTTGATAATCTTTCCACGTACACTTTAGTTTTTAATTCAATATCTAATAAACCGTTTCTTATAATATTCTGCAGTAAAGAGTCTCTATTTCTAGATTTTTTAGTATTTTTTTAAGCATTTTCTATACTTTTTTCAAAATTTCTTTCTTTTTTTTCAAACTCGAACCGAACACACCCAAAAAGTTCGAAGTTCGTGAACTTTCGAACTGCCAAAGTTCGGGCCGAACTCCGAACCCGAACAGCTCATCCCTCCTGGGGAGCTCATACCTACTCAGCAAAACTGAGTTTCATTGCTGTGGTGCTCACAAATAGTGATGAGCCGAACACCCCCGTATTCGGTTCGCATTTGAACTCGAACAATTTCAAAAGTTCGAGTTCGAACACGAACCGAACTCCATGCAAGTCAATGGGACTCGAAAGTTCGATTTTTAGAGTTCCCTCCAAGAGGGCATATATGCTAGATATTTGCCATAAAAGGTGTATGAGGGTCCGGGGTAGTGCCCTGGGGGACAGGAAACAAGGACAAAAAGTAAAAAAAAAGTTTTTAAAGGAACAGTGCGTTTTCCATGAAATAAACGTTAAGAATAAAAACAAAAAATTCCTTCAAATATCGTGCCTAGGAGGTCCCCATAACCTGCCCGTGAAGTGGCGGATTTGTAGGATGTATAGAAACATTAAAAAAAAAAAAAGACTTCAAATGATGGTAAATGGTTTTCCTTTAATCTATTCATAAACAACTGCTTGGGGCGGCAGCCTGTATGAAAAGACATTTTAGGACACGCAGAACAAGTTTAGTGATTTTTTGGCTAAATTATGGTGAAACTTAGGTGCTTTAAAATTGGGCCTTTAGTGTCGGCAACAGTGCCGTCACACCTTAACCCCTCTGTGGTATTGTGGAAGAGTGCAGGGTCCAACCCTGCGGTCCAATATTAAAATGATATGAATCTGGTATAGGCGTCAGTGGCAGTGCACCCAAACATTAGGCCCTTTGTTTGCCAGCTAGTGCCTTCACAACATAACCCCTCTGAGATATTGTGGAAGAGTGCAGGGGTGGAGGTTTTGGTAATGCAGAAGAGATCCCCGATCTATTCAGTTACGTCAGCATCAGGGGATTGATAGCTGCTGATCCAGGACTGATTCATTTTTATAAATGTCAGCCAGTCTACAGAGTCGGTGGACAGACGCACTCTTTTGTCTGTGGCAAAACCTCCAGCGGCACTGAACGTCCTTTCAGAAAGCATGCTGGATGAAGGGCAACCTAGTAGCTGCATAGAATATTGGCTAAATTCTGGCCAGTGATCCAATCTCAACACCCAGTAAGCCAGTGAATCATCTGCTGGAAAGGTATCAAGGTCTGCCCTTGCCCCTAGGTAGTCCTGCACCATATGGTGAAGACGCTGGCAATGGGTGCCTACATTTGACATCCTTGGGCGTCGTGGACTAAATTTTTTTTAAAAAGGCATCAGTCAAGCGGCCCCGGCCTTCACCGCTCTTCCTCTGATCATCCGCAGCCTCAGAAGCACCTGCGTCATCACTTGGTAACCTACCAGTGCCTGGAAAGGTGTTACACAAGTGTCGCTTTACAGCGTACTCAAGTTGTTTCATCCGGTCCTCCCTCTGTGCGGGCAGGATGAGCTCTGCAACTTTACCCTTGTATCGTGGATCAAGAAGGCTTGCCAACCAGTAATGATCCCTCTCCTTGATAGCACGAATCCTGGGGTCCTTTATCAGGCTTTGCAGGATAAGGGAGCCCATGCAGCGTAGGTGGCATTAGCTTCCGAGTCTTCCTGGTCAATGAGGATGACCCCCATCGTGCACTTCCTCCTCCCAGCCACGTACTAGTCCTTGGGTTTCTGGGCACACAAAACCCTCCCTTGAGGAATCCCCACCTTCAATGCCACCTTCAATGCCCCCACTACTTAAATATTCCTCCTCCTCCTCCTGTCTGATGTGAGGAGGACCCGCAGGAATGCTGTCTGCAGAAAGACTGGGGCCTTGAGAGCTAGGGAAGGCCTCCTCTTCCTCCTGCTGCTCTGCCTCTAGCGCCACATCTATAATTCCCTGCAGAGTGCGCTCCAGCAGGAACACTAAAGGAATTGTGTCACTGATCCCTGCTCACCATCCTCATTGCCTCCTCAAATGGTGACAGTACAGTGCATGCATCCTTGATCATTGGCTGAGGTGGACTGTAAACCACTACAAGCCTGGCTGGAAGAGGACTCGGAGGATGAGGATGGCCTGGTTAGCCAACCCACCAAATCCTCTGTATGTTGCTGCTGCTTAAGACGGCCAGCACCAGTTAGAAAGGACAAGCGTGCCCCTGCAGAGGATGCACCACGTCCACGAAGACCAGAGGCACAGCCTCCCGACACAGAGGCTGCTTGCTCTCTTATCTGTGTCTGGGAGTTTCTGTCTGTCCTTTTTGGTCTTTCTGACATGGTGAGTGATATATAGATTAAAGATATACAGAACTCTGATTCAACTCTGTTATAAAAATTGGAGATATGCAGAACTCTGATTCAACTGTGTTATCTAGATTAAAGATTTCCAGAACTCTGGTATAACTCAGTGAGACACCCTGATAGCTGGCAGCCAGTGACAAGACACAGATTAAAATTCCCAGAAACCACCTATAAGACTGTGAGACCCCCTGATGGGTGGCAGTGAGAAGACACAAATTACAATTCCCAGGAACCTCCTATAAAATCAGTGAGACCCCCTGATGGGTGGCAGTGATAAGACACAGATTACAATTCCCAGGAACCTCCTATAAATCAGTGAGACCCCTGATGGGTGGCAGTGACAAGACACAGATTACAACAATTCCCAGATATCTTGTAGAAGTGAGATCCCCCCCCCCCAATAGCTGCTGGCAGTGAGAACACACAGATTACAACAATTACCAGATATTTTGTAGAATTGGAGTAGGAGTAGGAGTTCGGCGAACGGCCGATGTTCGATGCGAACTTCGAACCGATCGAACCCGAACAGCTCATCACTACTCACAAATGCTAGGGGATTATCCACTCAGTGTCAGCATTGCAAAAAAAACAAAACAAAACAAAAAACATCTAACTGTACTGCAATACAGATTTTTCTTGCAACAGAGACACTTAGTGGATTAACCCCCATAGGGTTACAACAATAGTTCATTTAAAGGAGCACAGTATTAAAAAATATGGTTCCCTTTTATAGTGTCTTCCTTTTAAGTGAGCTACAACTATTGTTTATTAGGACACGAAAATAGTCATAATAATCAGTTTTTCCCCGGATATGAGAGTACCCCACCTATTTTTCCAGAAAAAAAGTACTGGATGAGGGTATGCTACAGCGAACATGGCAATAAATCGAGTACCATCTAGATGTGCTTCATGCAACTAATGGTGACCATATAGGAGGTGTAATAAATGAGGCAAAAAAAACTTAGCACCAACCTTGTAATATGGCCCTAACTTAACCAGAGCTGTTGTAAACTTACCAGAGCCATTATAGCCTATGGAGCTGTTAAGTTAACAACAGCTCTGGTTAAGTTAGCACCAACTTTGTAATACTGCCCTTAGAGTTGGATGAAAAAGTGTCGGCCCCCTTTCTGATTTTTTTTCACGTTTGTCCCACTTTAATGTTTCAGATCATCAAACAAATTTAAATATTAGTCAAAGATAACACAAGTAAACACAACATGCAGTTTTTAAAATGAAGGTTTTTATTATTAAGGGAAAGCAAAATCTAAATCCACATGGCCCTGTGTGAAAAAGTGCTTGCCCCCTAAATCTAATAACTGGTTGGGCCACTCTTAGCAGCAATAACTGCAATCAAGCGTTTGCGATGAGTCTGTCACAGCGCTGTGGAGGAATTTTGGTCCACTAATCTTTGGAATCTTTTCGAACCGCCTTTTCAAGGTCACGCCACAGCATCTCTATAGGATTCAGGTCAGGACTTTGACTAGGCCACTCCAAAGTCTTCATTTTGTTTTTCTTCAGCCATTCAGAGGTGGCTCTGCCAGCTAGGAGGCTGGACTTAGAAAAAGGCAGCCCTATATATATTCTGAATCAAGCATGGCTCGGGGCTATTTCCTTGGAGGTCAATCGAGAATTGAGGGAATATTGCCAGCTCCTAATAGAACCTCCCTATGGCTGATCGTCTAGCATATATTGTAAGTAACTAGGATCTGTTATTATCTCCCTTTTATTTGTTTGCTGTTTGTGTGTAATGTGTAATTAATTGATTTATCATATCCATCTTGTTGTAACCAATGCACTGTGATTCTACATCATAAATAAATATAACTTCTTTAAGTTTCTGCTTCTGGCTGATGAGATCCACGCTAACTAGGGGACTGGAGTATTGCTTGTTGTTTTAAGCTCGAGTAGCTACGAAATTGTGAGTTGCGGTCGCTGGAGACGGTGGGGTAAGCAAGCGGGGATTGTTTTCTATGCAGTCACTGTCTAGGTCTAGGATAGACAGACAGCGGGGTTGCTTAGCCCTGCGTCTCTCACTGCGACGCGCGTAGTGTCCATGATGACTGGTGGCAGCGTAACTAATAGAATAGGAAAGTGATCCCAGGGATTGTGGCAGACGTAGTCACTACCCGATTCAAGAGAAGACTAGTACTGCGTTACACTCCTGGGACCATTGTATAGCGCTGTACGTACCTGTTGTGAGAGAAAGTGTGGCTGGGGACGGTTAGATAAGTGCGCACGTGGATTGTGGTCCACGCAGTCATTATCTGGGTCTAGAATAGACAGATAGTGAGCGGCTTAACCTGGCATCTTTCGCAGCAGCGCGCGTAGTGGTCGTGACAGTGGCAGTAAATCAGGCCTGGATGTGGCTAGAGAAATTGAACTCAGGTGTGATAAACCACAGTTATGTTTTTTTTTGTATTTAAATTTTTTTATTTTTCGAACAAAGGGTCACAAGTCGACCAGTAAGGTAGGCCTCGCAGGGCCAGACTTCGTAGTTGCAAAGAAAACACATAGGACGGGAGTCCCATAAAAAAAAAAAAAAATCAAACTGGGTGGGGAGGGGGAACACAAAAATAAAGAAAAATGAACACAAGTCCTCAAAAAGGTTGCAGAAACAGTCAAAAAAGGCAAAATGAAAAAGAAAGTCCTCAGCTACAACAGACAAATAACAACACTGTAAATCCTCATAATAGAGACACAAAGAGGTGAAACTGCTCCCGGGGTAAGACATTCAGCCGGCGTCCCTGAACAGCAACTGCCACAATACAGGCAGGGCCACGTCGATCAGCAACAGCACACCGGGGACGGAGAGCAAGGACCGCACAACATTCAAGTCCACATGGCGGGCACGATGGACGTCCAGTCCGCATGTCGGCCCAATGACGGCGCCGGCCACAGTGCCGACCGAAGCAGACACTGCCTCTCTGCAGCACCCGGCCCAGCAGTCCCAGTCAGTGCGCCCAGCGCAGCCCCCGGTGAAAGCTCCGCAGCCGCAGTCACAGCAGCTCCAGCCTTGGATACAGGCCTCCCGGTCACGTTCTTTTCCGGACACGAATTCGGGCCTGCCAGCTCCTCTCTCTGCGGGTCAGCAACGACATCTCCTCCTTTAGGCCTCCAGGCTCCCGACCAACTCCCAGCACCACCATCAGCTGCCTCCACAGACCCTGGGTAAGTGGACTTTCTTCCTCTCCCGGTAGTTGCTTGAGGCAGGCCACAAACAAGGCCTCCATACCACAGGCAGGTAGGGGGTGTTCCATGCGGCATCCCTCCTGATGCGTCTCCGTCTTCCACCTGGGGGGACATCAGGCACGGCCGGAGGATGGGGGTCCTCCATCCCCACAGTCTGCGATCGACAGTTCCCCATCATGGGTGTAATACTCAGAAGGGGTACCGCAGGAGGAACGAGGTGTCCAGGCGTCAAGAAATAGGCCTCAAAATGGCCAACGGCGCTCGGTGCCACCGGGGAAACACCTCAAAAAAACTTCGGCTGTGCTCCGGAGGGGGGGGCGGTGGGGGCAAAACGGGCCACGGAGCAATCCCTGTAATGGCCAGCTGCACAGGGTCTCTACTTTCTCAAAAGAAAAACAAACAAAAACCCCCGGTAACAGGAGGATACCTCAGAGCTCCAGAGAGACACGACTGCTTCCATGCAGAGCCGGCCACACGCCCTCCACAGTTATGTTTTAACGGGGGGGGGGGACACTTTCACACAGAGCCATGTGGGTTTGGATTTTGTTTTCCCTTAATAATAAAAACCTTCATTTAAAAACTGCATGTTGTGTTTACTTGTGTTATCTTTGACTAACATTTAAATTTGTTTGATCTGAAACATTAGTGTGACAAACTTGCACAAAAAGAAAAATTTAAAACAGAAAGGTGGCCAACACTTTTTCACACAACTGTATATACGTCTCATTTTGTAATAGTTTTCACTTATCTGTCTTTCATTTGCCTTTGTAATAACATTTTGAAATTGTAAAGAGGCTTTATGGACACACAGACACATCTTTTTTTTCAGGTAATGGGGGTAGTGGAATTCTTGGGTGAGTTCCCTAGCATGCCTAGTGGGAGCACCGGCCCTGTCTACACCCTTTAAAATGTGACTGGTTAAATGCAGAATCCACTAGATTGGTGTAATTGGCAGCCTGACAATGTTCTCAGATAAAAAATAGTAATGGTAAGAGGACACGTTGAGTGCGCTAATAAAATACCCACTAACTTAACAGTTGTGAACAGAATGTTCTAGTGAGATTTAAAACTGGTATGCAAAATATCAAATGCTATTAAAAAGGATCAAACAGTAAATGACTTTGAGGACAGTGTGTCTGATGAAAAATTTAAAAATTACACCATATATTAGGATGCACACATGCCAAAAAATTATCAGAAATGGGTAAATTATACATGCATAGTATATATGATGTATACTATAATATACATTTTTTATTTATGTAATGCATTTTGTTGACATATCATATATGACATTTTAGTTTTTACGTAAAGTCAGAAATTAAAATAAATGAATAAATGTACAGACAGAAAGAATTACAAGTAGCAGTGCGTGTCATAGAAACATTGGGCATTTGTGCTGCCTATTGCATATTGTTGTGTTGAGCAGACCTGCTGGTTGATTAAGGGACGCTACCACTTACATAAACTGTAACTATGGTAGATTACTTGTGCAATACAAATAATATATGATAAATTTGGACTAAAAGCAAACAAAAACAAACTCCCTATAATAATTACCATTTATGAAATTTCAATAAACCTTTTTCAAGTTTCTTCTCATATATCAAAGTTGGAAACGGGTGCGGCGCTGCACCATGGCGAGAGACAACAAAATCAGCCACAAAGCAATGTAGCGTCAGTCCTGTCTGAAATATCCTTCCTTAGACAGACTTTTTATTAGATTTCAAAGAACTTATAGCCAATCAGCATACAAATACATTTCTACATCAGAGTTTAACCAACTGTGAGACAAAAATTACTACATTTGATTCAGAGATGGCTTTTTTTTCTAGCTTACACTGTTCACACACCCTTTCCTGCACACAAAGGAAATGGCTAAATTCCACAGGCTAACATCCTATGCAAGTAAAAGACTTGCAGGGTTTGACACTTATAATGGGGGGGGGGTGGATTTCACACTAATGCAAGAATTAAAAACTACCTATCATATTAAAATACCTTTCAATCGTCTCATTGATCACATATACAATCGTGATCACAAAAATGGATGAAACAAACTAGACAATTAAACTAATTATACCTGGGGCCATAGTATCCTCGCCTAATACCTGTACGATATACGAAAATGGAGGGGGGGAATTTCACAGCCCATTTATAAGAACCGGCTTTTTAAGACTAAATATTTATTATATTTACCGGAAATTAAAATCTAACAATTCTTTCCTTTGATCACATATCACCTGTGATCATCTAAAAGATAAACCAAACTTAGACAATTAAACCTGGGCTACAGTGTCCTTGCCTAAGACCTTTAGATCATTCTAGATGCTCAGATGGGAAGAAAAAAATTCTGGTATTTACTCCTAAAATACCTCAATACCTTTTATAATGTACAAAAGGGATTCCCCAAGGAGGCACTTTATGAGCATAAAATACACTAATCTATCTAGATTCACTCTTCTAGCGAACCACACTTGGAGCGTAGGCAAAAATACCTAATCTAGACATTAAATAACTATTTACTCCCATTTCCCAAAAGATAATTCACCGAACAAGAAAAGTATAATAACTTGAATGTAAAAGTTAATTTATCTAATAATCAACATGAGTCAGATCTATATCTGTGTGTTTTCCTATGTTCAGCTTCACTCCACAGACCACATACACACCTGCATTCACACACACTCTCAAGAAATACATTCTCATTTTCCCAAATCCAATCCTTTCTCACACTTATCTAGGGGATTAAATAAAAAAAATAATATTCCATAATCTAATACCGTAGTCCACAGTGCGAGATCAAGGTTTGGTCTTTTTCAACATCCCAGCTTGAGACGCATAATCATTAAATGTCATCAGAGCTCCCACCATAGGGACTCCTGAACAAGCTGTCTCTTTGCGCTGGTTGCTTATTACCTGTGACCTTTGACCTTGACACAAAATGTCCATGATTCGTTCCATATGCAGTCATTGTGACTGTCAGGTTTCTTGATGCGATACGGTTGTAGCAACAATAAAGAAAAGAAAAAAGAAAGAAAATATGGTATTCCCCGCTAATCATATACATCCATTCATTCATTATCACTCTCAAGTACACGAAAACAATAAAAATTTTAATTTACACAAGAAGAGACACAGATAATAAATTTTAAAATTTCCCCTCAAAGAAAATTATACTACTTCTGACCCATTGTTAGAGAAAAATATATATACGCAACTTTGGCTCAAAAGGGAAATAGCCGAAGTGCATACTCCACCCATTCTAAATATCAAAAAATAATTACTATCCTATTCAGTCTTGTTCAGTGTTTTGAAACAAACCTGGTGTTTATAAAACACACCGATCTTAAATAAAATCAGAAAAAAATAATAAAAGACACAAAATAATTATCACTTAGACGACAACACAAAGATAATCCATCAGCATATAAAATACATTATCTTCTTCTTTCTTTGTCTTCTGTCTTATTGTTTGAAAATAACAGTTTTGTAAAACTGACATGTCTTAAGTTTTATTTCCAAATCAATGATCTTCTTTAATCGCATGATTTATTGATGAGTTGTAAATAAAATTGGTGTCTGATAATTCCTTATTATCCGGTTGATGTAACATTGCAATGTGAAATGATAATGTGTTTGAGTAAATCTCCTTCAATTCCAACAGCTTTATCAATATTGGTATTCAATAATCTTCCATCTAGCTTGAGCAAAGTTGGCATGCATGGGTTTTCACCTAAAGTAAAAAACTTGGAAAAAAATGTATTATTAACCTGTCAAAAACTTTAAAATTTATATGGTTAAAATACTTTTAAAATGGAGAAAAAAAAATGCAACACATTTTTTTGGACACAAAGAAAAAGGAGTGGTCATGAGAGAGAGAAAATGGAGGAGGCTAAGAAAAGAATGTGAAAACTTCCTTTTACTTTTGCAACGGTCACCATTTTGTTTTCTAAAATGCTCTTCAATTCCAATAAAAAACACATAACAAAAATATCAAACTGGGAAAGAAAGTATAGAAGGGCATGTTAAAAACTTGACGCGTTAACTAGCAAAGTTCTCAGAGGAAAGTCAGAGAAAAAAGATTATTAATAAACATTTAAAACTACAATCATTATTAAGGATATTGGTTAAAACAAACATTCAAACGTGAGGTGTTTGTGCAGCTATTTTACAACCTGTTTTATTCCCTCCAAGAATATTCAATGGGGGCTGAAGGAAAAGGAATCCTCAGACCACCATCTGCTGACCTATAAGAAGGACCCTATAAGTAGTTAAATAACACCCCAGGAATTATAATATTAATAGATAAACTATTTCTTATATTTTAAACCTTAATTTAAGATAAATTGATAATCAGCAGTATTGTAGGACTAAGGTTCACTTCTCAAGATGTTTGCAAATGGCTTTAGAATGACAAGGATACTGATGTTTACAAATGTTTCTCTGAAGTGATAAAAAAGTGCTGATATCTTAAAAAAGGTGCTGATGCCTGAAGAAATGCTGATATCTCAAGAAATCACATGCCGAGACCACGGGACTGTCTAGAAATGTGTCACCAGACCTGTATTGAAACTGGCCAATGAACTATGTTATGTTTTGAAATGATTAACTAATGAAATAAAGAGCCAGCGCCTTGACACAGGGTATAAATATGTGTCAAAGGACCGTTGGAAGGCAGAGAGAAATTGCCAGACAAAATTACATGCCTCGTGTGTCCTTTTTTTGAAAGGATTTTCTCTCTCCCTGCGCAGAAGGAGAGTTAACTCAAGGTGTGCCTAAAACAGGGTCTTAGGGGTTAAGGACGGACAATTGGAGACTATTATTCTCTTCAATCTGGAGGTACTGCTGAGATGAACAGTCACCCCTCGTCCTGGTGAGTATATTGTCTTGTCTGGATGAGGGCAATGACAGCGTTTATCTCGAACTAAAGTTAGTTGTCCATGTCCTATAGAAGTTAAAAGAAAAACGTTGCCAGGGGCCGTTTATTATAGAATTAAAAGAAAAACGTTGCCAGGGGCCGTTTATTACAAATTAAAAGAAAACGTTGCCAGGGGCCGTTTTATTTAAAGATGGAGTGGGTCAGGGACCACACTCAATAGAAGGGACATTATATGTCCAATTGATCACACCTTGAGTTAACCCTCATAAAATGTATAGAGTATAAGAATAATAGAGTATAAGAATAATAGAGTATAAGAATAATAGAGTATAAGAATAATAGAGTATAAGAATATTAGAGTATAAGAATATTAGAGTGTTAAGATTCACTGCTGAACGATCTGTAAGGTAAAACAGACGTCCATCAGTTGTGATAATAGTGTTATAAGTTAAAATAACGAACAATCCGCAAGGTGAGGCGGAAAAGTCGTTATGTATATGTATATATATATATGTATATATTGTTAAAGTATATATTATTAGAGTGATAAGTTAATTGGTTGGCAGGAAAGTCTGTAAGGTAGGGCAGATTTTTGCCCCATTGTATACTGATGGTACTGTGTATATATATATGTATATATAAGAGCTGACTGGTTGGACATTGTTTGCTGTGAGGTGTATGTTGTATTAAGCAGAGGTGTTTGTTGGCCATTTGTGTGTTAGTTGCTGACTGATGGGGTGGATGATGTTGGTCATGTATGCAGTTACTAACCGGAGATATATATATTGTGAAGCTAGTTTTTATATACTATTGGATTATGGTTTATAAATTTTTGTTTATGATATGAAGGAATTATATAACTACAAAATAAAAGCAAAAGATTAGAAGTTTGATTCTCGAGATTAGGGGAGGATTCACTAAATAAGTTTTTATTACTTATCCTTAAATTAGCTCATCTTTTGTTGATCCATGTGGCATAGAGAGATATATATATAGATATATATATAGTAAGAATTTAAATTGTTTTTCTTTTCGAGCACTGTGAAGAGTCTCTCTTTTTTCTTTCTTTCTCTATTTTACCTGCCTGATTATTCAATTGTACAACTAGCCATGGGTATTTAAAGTAGCAAGGTTAAAGAATATCCCTTACCGAAAATAGGAGAGTTTTGTAAAGATCATGTAGCACGAGTAGGGGGCACAGATTGCTATTTAATTAACCCATGGATAGATAGTATGGCGGGATGGACAGAAGCAGTGGGAGTTGTGATCCTTTCCTCAGACAGGGAGACCACAGCCCATTCTATATGGATATAGTGAAAGGATTATGTCTTGGTGACACCGAGGCATGGCCCCACTATGCAGGAGACCCTCAATGGGATATGACATATATGCGTTGGGAGGAGAGCAGTGGTTAATATCTGCAAGATATTGGTTTAATAGAATCAATAAACAATGCAAGAAACTAAGTCCAGATGGTCTAAATAGCGAAAGATTACATCAAATAGAATTAAGCATATTACGGAGAAAACAGGAAGTCCCACGAGCGGACTGGGGCCCTCGCCCCCCCCTTCCTCTTACAAATATTCAATGTATCCTTCACTTGCTGGATTCCAAGACACCGAAATACTCGGTGCTGTTGCAGCAATCGAATGTACATCGTCAGCCCCTAGTAAACCACAAATAGAAGATACTAGGGACATAAAAATGATAGACGAGATAAGAGCAGAAGAAAAAGAGGAAGATAACAAAAAGTCCGATCCCTAAGATCAAATACACGCACACAAACAGGAACAGAGATAAAACCTCCTGACTTTTACACATTTTGCGCTGAGAAACAAAATCACTTTCCGTTTATGACCGTGGGGAATAAGTTACTTAAAAAGGCGATAGAAATAGAAGATATTAATAGAATTTTAAACATTGTCAAAAAGAGAAAGAGGACGGACTACGTCCTATGATTGACCAGTTTCTACAGGATGGTATCCTGGAACCTGTAGTCTTCCCCTTCAGTACCCCAATTAACCCCGTGAACAAAGCTGACGGGACTGTCAGGTTCATTCAAGACTTGCGCGCAGTTAATTCCCTAGTGATTCTAATTGCGCCAATTGTCCCAGATGTCACGTCACTTCTGTCATCAATATCAGTGACACATACACATTTTTCTGTAATTGACCTGAAGAATGCATTTTTTAGCATCCCTGTACATCCGGACACGGCATTGTTTTTTGCATTTTTCATTTGAAGGCACCCAATTTACATGGAAAAGGTTATCTCAGGGGTACGTTGACGCCCCAGTGGTCTACAGTATTGTACTGCAGGCCACTCTGAAATTCTGGCACCCCAGCCATGGTTCTGTCCTGCTGCAATACGTGGATGATCTCCTCGTATGCAGTTCATCAGAGGAGGCCTGCCGGGAGGATGGTAAAACACTTCCTCGTTGGTTACAGGAATGTAGGCACAAGGTTTCCCTTAAAAAAAAAAATAAAAAAAAAAAAAATGCAGTGGTGTCAAACGCAAGTTGAATATTTAGGGTTTGTTCTCAGACAGGGGGAACGGAGCATCAGTCAGAAGAGAGTCCAGTCTGTCACGGGCCTGGTCAACCTGAAAACTAAGAAGGACATGTTGTCATTCTTAGACATGATAAACTATTGCAGACAGTGGATCCCTGACTGCTCCTACTACGATAACATTCTGAGACAAGCCACCCTGTTGGGTCAATCCAATGTGATAACGTGGTCTAATGAAATGTTAAATGCTTTTAAGGTTCTCAGAAATGCAATGATGATAAGCCCCGCGCTTGGCCTCCCTGATTATGTACTTTCATTTCATCTGTTTGCAAGGGACAATTGTACAACCAAGGCCGGGGTACTGACGCAAGAACATGGGGGGGCCGGTTGTGCCCCATAGCATTTTTTTCAAAGATTTTGCCAGTAACGGTACAAGGGATGCCGGCCTGTTTGCGTGCCCTGGCAGCATGTGCAATGGTCGTTAGTATGGCAAGCCAATACACATTAGGGTACGATCCTCATCTACCCACAACCCATGATGTTTTATTTTTACTTAAGGGCATACATACACGGCACATGTCACAGCGCTTTAGTGGATATGAAGTCACACTGCTAAGCAACCCTGCACTGCACATGGCATACAGTTCAAGTGTCTCTGGTCCAGCACCAATCCTAAACGCTTTCCTGGGTCTTAAGAATCCCTCAGATACCATCCCACTCGAACATGACTGTGCTCTCTCCATTGCGTCTGAAACTGCACCCCGCCTTGATCTCATGTCAACACCTGTTCCGGACGCAGATGTCGTCTTTGTTGACGGCTCCTGTACCCGCCCCAATGACAACACTTATCATGCAGGCTCTATGCGGGTAGACCTGTCACGATATACACTGACTCCAAATATGTTTATGGTGTGGTCCATGACCATGGGACGATATGGGAAAAGAGGGGATTTGTGGCCGCAGATGGCAAGAAGATTTCCCATTCGACCCTGGTCACGGACCTCCTAGCAAGCATTCTTATGCCCTCTCAGATAGCGGTGTTACATTTTAGAGCACACACCAGAGCCTCAGATCCTATTCCAAAATTGAATCATCTGGCTGACCAAGCAGCTAAACGAGCAGCACAACAGGACATAGCTAAACTAGTAATACCGGGTTTTGCGACCTCCCACAATGGATAGGGACCAATTATTTTGTACCTTACAAAAATATGCAACCACAGAAGAGCTAAAGAATTGGAAATTGGTACTCCCCATCATTCTGGCTGAAATCAGAATGGCGGTTAATAGGAAAACAGGCTACTCCCCTTCGAGATACTTATGGGCAGACCCTTTCCATTACCATGGTCTACAGGTAGACTAACAGTGGAGACAGGGGACTTAGAGCAGATAAGGGGTGAATATGTTAGGCAGCTGATCTCAACCCTCTAGACAACCAGAGACGAAGTTATATTTAAGTCTCCCTTTCTTTCAGACAAACCTACCCACCCATTTAATCCAGGAGACAAGGTGCTGGTAAAGCGGCTACAGAAAGGAAAAAGACCAGAGGATTTCGCCTATGGACCACGGTGGTAGCCATAACCCGCACAGCTATACTGACAGAGGACAGCCCAGTCTGGATTCAACAAGGGACCCTCTCGAGTCAAGCGGATTCAACAAGGGACCCTCTCGAGTCAAGCGGATTCAACAAAGGACTCAACAAGGGGTACTAACGGGGGCAGCTAATAGCCTTGGCCTCCATCAGGAAGAGGACCCGGACCAAGAAATGTGAGGGCAGATAGCCCTGGTTTCCAACAAAGAGAAGATGACAACCAATGATCCTTTTCGAAGAAAATGGAGACGCATGTGGGGGAAGAAAAAGACTGAAATAATATGTTTACCCCCCCCCTTCGGAACATATATCACAACCCCTATTGTCCACACCCCCTACCAGAAAGAACCCCAACCCAAACCATCACTGTCTGGCCACTGTTGTTTCTTTATTGTCCACCATTACTGCAGTATGATACTGTACAAGGCAACTGTATATATATGTGTAACCGATGAGTACTGGGGACATAATTGTGATTATTGGGGCGCAGTGGGGTGGGACACGGGCAATATGGGATATGGTATCTCTGATGCCGTAGTTAACAGATGGGGATATAAACCAGATAGCGCCGCACGACGACGCAGTTCCGAGGGACAAAGCCTATTAAATCGTATGACTTTAATTGGGAGAGGTGGGTGGCGGTGCTCAATAAGAAGCGGAGCTCAGTCAGTACAATTGACGCTGACTATACAACACCCTTCCCAGGCCGACACGGGTGTCTATGTAATGGGAATATACGTAACTGCCACAACCAAATTCCCTCGATACAAGTTCAAACTCCAAGATATTGCCATTTATAAGAAGGAAGAGAACCCATTCCTACCCAGGAAATATGGAGAGGTAGTGAGACCTCCTCCTCTCCTACCTAACACCAAATCAATAGCCAATCCCACCTATGAAGACAGCATAGTAATGGAAACAGGATTTTCAGATGTAAATGTTTGGCTAGAATGGGTAAAATTTAGTGCCCTAAACAATAACCGTACAAATTGTTATGTGTGTCAATATTGATGTTATAGGGGTACCAAGAGGGGTCCCTGATGAATTTAAAGCAAGGGATCAGGTAAAAGCAGGGTTTGAGTCATTCCTAGCACCTCTTGTTACTATTAATAAGAATGTAGATTGGATTAACTATTTATATTATAACCAGCAGAGATTTGTTAATTATACTCGCGAAGCTTTACAGGGCCTCGCTGACCAACTACAATCCACATCCATTATGATGTTCCAGAACCGGATGGCTCTGGACATGATATTGGCTGAAAAAGGTAGGTTAGGAAGATAAATAGGCACTGGGAGACTGCCATGTGTTACCAGTTCCGTGGCAGGTACAGCCCCCCCCTAGTTCTATATTGATCCACATGGGTATTGAGGGTCTCGCTCCCCAACCCATACTAACTTACAGTAGATAGATGAAACAAAGAAAGAATCAAATAGTATGATCATACTATGATTCTAAGAGGGGATTGAAGGAAAAGGAATCCTCAGACCACCATCTGCTGACCTATAAGAAGGACCCTATAAGTAGTTAAATAACACCCCAGGAATTATAATATTAATAGATAAACTATTTCTTATATTTTAAACCTTAATTTAAGATAAATTGATAATCAGCAGTATTGTAGGACTAAGGTTCACTTCTCAAGATGTTTGCAAATGGCTTTAGAATGACAAGGATACTGATGTTTACAAATGTTTCTCTGAAGTGATAAAAAAGTGCTGATATCTTAAAAAGGTGCTGATGCCTGAAGAAATGCTGATATCTCAAGAAATCACATGCCGAGACCACGGGACTGTCTAGAAATGTGTCACCAGACCTGTATTGAAACTGGCCAATGAACTATGTTATGTTTTGAAATGATTAACTAATGAAATAAAGAGCCAGCGCCTTGACACAGGGTATAAATATGTGTCAAAGGACCGTTGGAAGGCAGAGAGAAATTGCCAGACAAAATTACATGCCTCGTGTGTCCTTTTTTTGAAAGGATTTTCTCTCTCCCTGCGCAGAAGGAGAGTTAACTCAAGGTGTGCCTAAAACAGGGTCTTAGGGGTTAAGGACGGACAATTGGAGACTATTATTCTCTTCAGGGGCACAGTCATACGTTGTTGCACTTCACACCAAAAGACAAAAACATCAGATGGCAAAAAAATAAAACTAGTCATCTGGCTACCACTGCAGAAAAAAGAAAACAAACAAACAATACTCAGATACCAAACTACAACCTTCCATCTCCCTTAGTCAACTAAAATAAAACCCCAAAAAAACACCTTCTCTCATTTGAAATCTGCCTAATTTCCTTTGTACAGCGCTACTAAACCTGTAGGCGCTTTCCTTTAAACTTTCACTCAAATCCTTCAGCTTTATATCACTTCATCCTCTTAGATTTTAAACAATTAAACATGACCTTTTTTTTGCTTACTGTATTATGATGAACCTACATAATATACCATTATACAAGTTACAAAACCTGTAAATGACCTCAGCCAGCCATTTTGGCAAAACATATAACCTATATTAAGGTGTGGTCAATCCCTTAGTGCTGGACTCAAACAAAGACCAGAGGAAAATAACCGACCACACCTCTTTTGGGAAAATTTATAATTTATATTAAGGCAGATTGAGCCCATCACCTTGATACACAAATTTTTTTATTTATCATACATCAACTTATAACATAACATTCACGTGTAACCTGCCTTGTCAGAGTATTGACTTTCTATGTTCATCTTTCAAACATAAGCGAAGCTTAAGAATAAAAAAGCAGTCATTTTTGAAATGTACTGTAAAAGTAAAGCCCTATTGTCTCCATTTCCTGTTCTTTTTTTTTTTTTTACACGATGCAAGGCAGTAAAGATACATAGAAACAAAGCAACCTCTTTTAAGAGAAGCAATCCCTATACATAAATTACATATAAAAAACACAATATCAAAACTACGAAATACAAAACAAAGATAAACACATATATTAATAGTTAGTAAAGACAAACATTTAAATAAACAGACGTAATCAATGGCAAGAAATAAAATAAAAAATAAAACAAAAACAAACATGCAATCTGAAAGAAAAAACAGTTAGCAAATCCTTTAGAATCAGCGCGCAAACACATACAGCAATGCAGCAAAAAAGAAATAAAGAAAAATGGCAGCAGCGCGCAATAAAAATAAAAAAAATAAGAGGAAAAAGAAAAAACTGTCTCTCAATGGGAGATAAAATCATTTTGCTATATGAGAAGAAATTAAAATCTAATCAATTAAAATAAAATTCTCACAATTACAAGATATGGACGACCCAGAAACACCAGAATTGAAGTACAAGATAGACACAGAACGGAGACAATACAACTAGAAACATCTCTTTTCTTTTTTGAGTTCAATTTCCAGCATATACACTATACTTAACACAGCGGGCGAGTTCAAACAACACACGTGAGGTCCTCAAACGATTTTTCCTTTCCTACAATACATAAAATGATAAAACCAAACCAAGACAAATAGTCCAACCTTGCACCAAAAAAAAAAATCAACAAGCTCTGAACCAAAGCTTTAACTTCAAGGAAAATAAACAAAAACCAAGCCTGGAGGCAAGTTCGCAAAATCTGAACAAGCAAATGTAAGGATACATTCGAATGGCAAATCCCACTTCAGACAACAACTGATAAATTTGGATTTAAAGCAAACAAAAACAAAATCCCTATAATACTACCTATCATATTAAAATACCTTTCAATATAAAACACGTGAGGCTGTTTTTTTTTCTTTTTCTGAAGTAATTGCATGTGAAAATGAAAAATAAAGTAAGGTTTTGATCTCTTGGTTCATTTTCTGTATTTTTCCCTTGATGCACACTTTACCAAAAGCTTTGCTTTGTGGCTCTTGTTTACTCAATCTCAAGTAATTAACAGTTAATGAGGTGGATGGGGGAATGTTTAGATTAGGAGACAGGAGGGTGTTCTGTGTGTGTAACATGCACGTATATTTGTTATTCTTTCTCTCACATTGTACAGAACTTGTTGGCGCTTTATAAATACTTGTAACTGTAACTGTAGATTTTTATGCTGTCTATGGCCTTTATAGATATTTCAGTACATTTTTATATATGAGGTAAGGGAGGGTTCGGTGGAGGCGCTCGTAAGTAGAGATAAAGTGGAAATATATGGAATGCTGCCAACTAGAAGGGGGCACAGGCTCTCGACGAATGTGCAGGTAGAGTCAGCAAAAAAGTAGGATTAACTAGTGGCGCAGTGATTTCAATTACTCCTTAAACAGTGCCTGGAAGGCTAATTGCATGTACCACACAGGTCATCAGTATACAATACAAAGTGCAAATGCAAATCACGAAGGGTATAGAAAATCACAATATTCGGTATATGCAATATATTAAAGTGCAGTAGCGGTAATTATAGTAAAGTGCGAGTGCACCAGTGGATAAAGTGCAGGTGCAACGATAAGGACAATGCAGCGGTGGAGGTAAAATCCAATTAAAATATTCAGTCTAGTCCATGGAAAGAGGGAGAATTTTCGGCGAATGGTCAAGAAAAGTCTATGATGTTAATGTTCCAGTTCCTAGGTGGACGGGTAGTGTATCAAAAGTGCTTGAGATTATTTCAATATTACCCCTTCCACATTTGTTGCAAACTTGCTTGGGCGTGTCAGCTCCTCTGGTGGTCTCGATGAGCTCCACAGCAAAAATATAAATAAAAAGGGGAGAGAGGAGGGGAAATAATAGTGTAGAAATCCTCTATACGGGTGTGTTATAGTAGGTAAAATTGCACACTTACAAATTCCAGAGCCTAATTGGATCCAGGCTCTGGAGTGAAACGCCTTGTGCCTTAATCTAGGGTGGTCACTGCCCTTCTTTAAAAGGTCTTCTTACTCCACCTCAGCCGGGGGACACAGAAATAAAAAAGAGACAGCGCTCTCATAGCATGATACCAGTTATACAGAATTCAAACCAACTGAAAGACGATTTTATCGAAAAAGGATATGACACACACATACTAGAAAAATCCAGATCTGAAGTAAGGAATCTACAACAACATGATCTATTGAAAAATAAGAAAAAAAGTGAACTTGCAGGGCCCAACTCGAACGTACCATTCATCTTTACCTACAATGCCCAAAATAAAATAGTTAGACGAACCATAAGAAAATATTGGCCAATCTTGAGAAAAGACCCAATATTGAAGGACTGCCTACCAGAAAATCCAAGGATCATCTGCCGTGGTGTGAATAATTTAAAAATGAAACTCACGCACAAACATACACAGAAGAATACTACGCGTTCTAACCACTTTAACATCCAAAAAGGCTTTCACCAATGTGGGAACTGTCTAAACTGTCGTTGCACCTGCACTTTATCCACTGGTGCACTCGCACTTTACTATAATTACCGCTACTGCACTTTAATATATTGCATATACCGAATATTGTGATTTTCTATACCCTTCGTGATTTGCATTTGCACTTTGTATTGTATACTGATGACCTGTGTGGTACATGCAATTAGCCTTCCAGGCACTGTTTAAGGAGTAATTGAAATCACTGCGCCACTAGTTAATCCTACTTTTTTACATTTTTATATATGTATTTTTCTATTTTAAGGGCCTTGTAGTGGGTCTTCTATTATTTGGGAGAATTAAAGATTGTCCTCTCATTTTTATGTATTTTTAAACTATTGTATAAGGTTAGTAGGCTGATAATAGAAAAAGCAAGAGAAAGGGTTCCGGGTGCACCCTAGTGGTTATATACTAAAACAGCATATGTATGTATTTATATAATAAGAACAATTTGCAAGAAAAAATACTGTGAAAACGCGTTCTGGTGATCCTTTAAGGCTGGGGTCAGACCAGCGCACTTTTAACGTGCGTTCTGGCGCACATAATTACGGCCGCACTAGCAGCAGATGACGGACAATATACGATGTACGGCCGCACAAAAGTCCGGCCGTGCAACGCAAGTGGAATTTGAACGCATTTTTCTGAGAACGCTGAACCGCTAGTACTGACGTACTGAGTGCGCATCTGCGGCATAGCGGCGTGTTTGCGTGATTAGGAGATGTCAGACGCTGCTAATGTCCAGCCTACATAACGTCCAGACGCAAAAAGAGTTTTATTGACGATCCGTACAAAATCACGCCCGAAAATGCGCGTCGTCTGACCGTTTTTGCGCATTCCATGAAAAAATACGTTGATGCGTTCGGACGCACTTTTTCACGTTCGTGGGGAAAAATGCTTTCGTCTGACCCTAGCCTTAAAGCTTTTGTATACAATTTTTTATTAAATAAAAGTCTATATTTTTTATTTCTTATACATGTCTTGCTGCCTGTTATGTCCCTGAGCCCACTTATTCATCCTTCCCACCCTGGAATCTGGATTACATCGCTGGAACTAAGGAAAAGAGAAGAAATCAACAAAATATAAGTATTCCAATCTTACAGTACTTCCATCCTATGCGTGAATTATTCAGTATATATTAAATTTTTTCTTGCAAATTGCTCTTATTATATAAATGCATACATATGGTGTTTTAGTATAAAACCACTTGGGTGCGCCCAGAACCCTTTCTCTTGCTTTATCTTATTGTGTCTCTTGAGGTGTGTGGACACTTTATATTCTAGTGGCAGCACCCACCCTAATACTTTATCCTGACATACAAGATAAAATATATACATAAGCGCTGTCTCCACATCTCCATTCCCTATACAATAGGCTGATAATATAACCAATAGTTTTATAATCCTTTATAATGTTATGTATAATTTGTGCTTGTTTTTATTGTTTGAGGCCTGTAAGAAGATCCATAGAATTTGGATGATTGGGCTAATTAAGAAGTTTTTACCCAAGAAAGTGTGACGGTGAGCCCCCTATAGGGTGATGGGGAGCCTTTAATCTGCGGAGGTTGAAGCCTTTAGGGCAGGTATATGGAATAGCTGACAGTAACAGGATCAAGCACAATATTTCAGATTTATACTCCAAATCCAGGGAGTATTACAGGACAATTGAACTGCTACTAAGCTCCAAAAGGTTGAGACCAACGGACAACTTGGAGCACCCAACAATACAGAGGATAGCAAGACTAAAGCTTCAGAACTAAGGTACTTGGTAAGACAGACAATGAATTATGCAAGCTGCAGGGCAGCATTAAATACAAACAGATACAGACTGATGATCCAGACTCTCCTACCCAGGGAGTACAGATAAAGTCCTGAGAAGAGAACCACTCAACAGCAAATTGGCTTCGTGGCCAAATGCCTGCTGAGTGAAACAGCTAAATAATACAAACACAATAATACCTGAAACAGACAAGGTTAATACTAGAGAGGTCCAAAAATCCAAGCCAGAGGATCATACATAGAATATCAGAAATACTGCAACAACATCAATTGCACTTGCTACTTGAGGCGGATATCGGCACACGTACGTGGTCGGACCACTCGCCTGTTTGGATGTCACTGATCTCTCCGCTTTTCCGCCCACGGGAGAGATCCTGGAGACTGAATACGCACCTGCTTGAGGATCCCGGTTTTTCAAGGGAATTATCTGGAGCTATGAAGCACTACTTCGAGGAAAATGCTGGGGTGGGTGAGGTCTCGGAAGTTACGGTCTGGGAGGCACATAAGGCGGTAGTACGGGGCCTGCTTATCAGCAAGGCGGTTGCACTCAACAAGGCCAAATCAACAGAGACGGTAGATCTTTTGAATGGCATCAGACATCTGGAACAGTCTCTCCTCTATTCATCAGACGACGCAGACTTTAAGGAAGCTACGCTACTTAGGCGACGCCTAAATGACATCCTTAATGAGAAATTCAGACTGGATGCGGCGCGCGCCAAATGCCGATTTGCTTTGCAGGAAAATAAGCCTGGGAAGTTGCTGGCGCACTTACTTCGACAACGTCGGGAAACTAATTATGTTTCCAAGATTAAAACAGGGATGGGACGAACGTCACCTCTACCTGATGTGATCGTCAGGGAATTTGAGTCCTATTACCGTCAGCTTTATGATATGGAGGGTACGACAGGAAGAGTTATTGCCCCACCAGCCATCTCCAGATATCTACAAGATAATATTCATACGACACTGTCACCCGAGGATACAGAGTCGCTTTCTGCACCGTTTATGGAAGTAGAACTCTTAACAGTAATGAAACTTATGAAAAAGGGTAAAAGCCCTGGCCCGGATGGGCTGTCGCTTGAATATTATCAACATTTTGCAACGGAGCTATACCCGAGAATGCTTTCGGCTTTTCAGTCGGTGGGAGCGGATACTTCTTTTCACCCTCACACGTTGGCGGCTACAATAGCAGTTATACCAAAGCCGGGAAAAGATGAGTCTGAATGTAGGAACTATAGACCCATATCTTTGCTGAATACAGACGCAAAAATATTTGCTAAACTTTTGGCGGAACGTCTGAAACCTTTTCTGTCTAAATTGGTCCGACCGGACCAGGTGGGATTCATTCCAGGAAGGGAAGCCAGGGATGCCACCTCTAGAGCGCTAGGAGCAGTTGCTTACGCAAAAAAGACAGGAGAGGGGGTGGTGCTTTTATCAATGGATGCCGAAAAGGCGTTTGACAAAGTGAGCTGGTCTTTTCTGTTTTTAGTATTACGACAAATGGGGCTCCCGGATACTTTTTTAGACCAGATACAAGCTTTATATACGAATCCGTCGGCTCTTATCCGTGTGAATGGAGCACTTTCTGCCCCCATTCCGATCTGTAATGGAACTAGACAGGGTTGCCCCTTGTCGCCATTATTATTCGCTCTGTATTTGGAACCACTTCTGGAGGCGGTTCGTTCTGCCGACTCCATCACGGGGATCCAAGGCACCTCTACCCATCACGTGGTCTCTACTTATGCGGATGACCTGCTTTTTATGTTGACAAATGCGGACACTTCATTGCCAGCGGTGACAAAGGTATTATTGGATTTTGGAGAGGTCTCCGGATTTCGGGTAAACATGGACAAGTCGGAACTACTTAATGTGAATCTTTCGCAGGCTCGTGTGGCTAGACTAAAGAGGGCGGTTCCATTTACGTGGTGTAAGGACCGATTGAAATACCTAGGAATATGGATCTCCCCATCCCCTGCTCTGCTTTACGCTCTTAACTATCAACCATTGTTAGATGTTTTCGTATCAGAGTTATCTGGTTGGTCGAAAAAGTTTATTTCCTGGTCGGGCCGGATTAATACTTTGAAAATGAATGTAGTACCCAGACTTCTATATGTACTTCAAACGGTCCCGATTTCTCTGCCTGCCAATTTCTTCAAGATGTTCCGAACAGCGGCACTGCGTTTCATCTGGCCCCAAGGGGGCCCGCGGGTCAGTTATGCTACGCTATGTCGTCCTAAGTCAGAAGGGGGTTTGGCATTACCTGACGCTAAACTTTATTACTACGCAGTACATCTTGCGCGACTCCTGGAATGGTCTGTCCAAAAGTCAGAGAAGCTGTGGCTGGACATGGAGGAGACACTGGTGGGAACGCCCCTGTGGACACTGCCGTGGATTCGTTGCCGAGGTCCTTGGGAACAACAAAGGATTTGGTACCTTACGACAGAAACGCTGAGCATCTGGAGACGATTGCGTATGCAATTTGGGTTGACATCTGCGATTTCACCACTTTTGCCATTACAAGACAACCCCGATTTTACACCAGGGGTATGCACAGCCCTGAAAGCGCGGTTTGACCTTCCGGATAGGATCACGGTGGCTACTTATTTGAAAGATGGAAATCCTCCCCCGTTGCAGCACTCGGAGGGAACACCTTCGATCCGTCTTCAGGAACGGTTCAATTATCACCAGATTCAATCGTATCTGTGCTCTTTGAAGGCTGGATTCAGCCTTACTCGTCCTCTTACGCCCTTTGAGCAGTACTTCCAGTTTGGTATTTAGTTGGACAGAGGTGTTTCTACCCTATATCGCATGCTCCTTGGGCGATATGCAGAGACTCCTGCTTTCAGGGAAAGGTGGAGTGCCGTGGTGGGAAAACATATTTCAGATGTGGAATGGAATAAGACTTTTACGCTCATTCACAAGGGGACCGGGTCTTTACATTGCGCGGAAAATGCTTATAAAATTATTACATTTTGGTACCGGACTCCAGATCGGCTACAGAAGATATTTCCCCTTCATGATCCGCAATGCTGGCGGTGCAAGACGGCTTTTGGGGATTTTTTACATATTTGGTGGGACTGTCCTGAGATTCAGGTTTTCTGGAAGATGGTTCACAGTGCAGTCCGTGCAATTTCAGATGAGGAATTTGAGTTCACTCCATCTAACTATATCCTGTTGCAGTTCCCGGCACCCATAAAAGTCTTGAAGCGGTCGGTAGTATTGAGATTAGTGACTGCGGCCAAATTGCTGATACCATTGCATTGGAACAAGCAGACGTTACCCTCTTGGCGAGAATGGGTGGCTAAGGTAGAATTCTTACGCAGGATGGATAACCTGGTAGCGAAGAAACTAGACCAAGTCGAACAATTTGTTATGAATTGGTTTCATTGGGATAACTATGTGAGCTCTGCACCTGAGAGACGCCTAGAGGTGACTGAAAAATTCTATTATTCATTATAATTACCATAAACCTTTTCCAAGTTTCTTCTTATATATCAAAACCAAAGTAAGAGCTGCGCTACGCCATGGCGGAGACCCCCAAAAAGAATCAATCACAAAACTGTATTGGTCTTTCTCAGAAGTCTGGCTTTCCTCGTTAAGCCAGATCTATTTATTAAAATACACAGAATTTATAGCCAATCAGTGTACAGATACATTACAACATCAAAGTTTAGCCACTCAGTTAAAGTACTACCATATATGGTTCACGAGACCCTTTTCCCATCTTCCCGCTTCTGCGCACATTTTCCTGCACTGAACATAACAGGAAATCGGCCACAGCTCATATCCTATAGAAGGAAGAACGATCTATTCAGTATAGACACTAACAAAAATGGAGGGGGGGAATTTCACAGCCCATTTATAAGAACCGGCTTTTTAAGACTAAATATTTATTATATTTACAGGAAATTAAAATCTAACAGTGACTGACACATGAACGGGTGGGCGGATTGCTGGAGTTTGAGTTAGGACGCTAGAGACCCCGATGGAGAATGGAGAGTCTAGGAACTGCGCTTGTCCAAACGTATGGTCCGCCAGTTGGTGCGTCGGTGCCCTCTTCCCCCAGGAAGACGCTGTCCCCTCCCCCCCTTTTTTTTTTTTTTCTTTTCTCTTTTTTCTCCACCTCTTCTCCTCTCTCTGAACTAATTTAATTCCCTGAACTCTGCCCCTTGCTGTACTGTCTTTTCTCTTGTCTTTATCGTTGTCCTGTCTGTTTTGCTGGTTTGTCCTGTCTGCTGTTTTGTTATGTTTGTTCTAATATGTCTGTTTTCTCACAACCAGGAAGACGTACTTAAAGGCATTGGACATTTTTCTCAGAAGCTGGTCAGCATTGGTACAGCATACGATTATAGATGTAGCATACAGCACCTTGATTTTGACTGGGGTGGGATTTTGTTTTTTACCAAGTGCAACTCAGTATGGTGCTAACCCTACTCTGTCATGACTGCTGCTATATGCATCGCACGACTTGTATTACCATGTTGGACATGCTAATGTGATTTATGTTTTTGTATGTTTATTTCTGTTAATAAAAATTTTGATTACAAAAAAAAAAAAGAATATCAGAAATACTTCAGGGAACAGACGAGAGATCCAAACACAAGAGCCAGAGGTCAGACACGAAATATCAGAATAACTGCAGGGGTCAGACAAGAGGGTAATCCAAAAACTAGAGTCGGGGGGGGGGGTCATACACAAAGCTATCAGAACAATAATACAGCACGCAGGAACTAGGTAGAAATAAGTCTATCCTGATCCAAGGATCAAGGGAAATCCTGGCCCTACATATAGGGCTGAACAGGTCATGTGACCGCAGACCAATTAGCCCAACAGATGGTCTGTAGCCTGAAAACAAAAATAAACAGGAATCCCTGCTACCACCAGCAGGGGGCAAGGCCGAGATGTGACAGAAAGACTGGTTGAAAATGAATGTGTATCACTGCATTCCAAGCCGGTGACATGTGCAATGACGCTATTGAGTAGTGCCAAGGTGTCGAGAACCGTGCGTTTTTTGTGCACGTTATCAATGTGGATTGGATATTAGCAAGAGAGGGATTGCAAGTAGGGATGAGCCGAACACCCCCGTGTTTGGTTCGCATTCGAACTCGAACAATTTCAAAAGTTCGAGTTCGAACACGAACCGAACTCAATGCAAGTCAATGGGACTCAAAAGTTTGATTTTTAGAGTGCCCTGCAAGAGGGCATATATGCAAGATATTTGCCATAAAAGGTGTATGGGGGTCCGGGTAGTGCCCTGGGGGACAGGAAACAAGGACAAAAAGTTTTAAAAAAAACGTTTTTAAAGGAACAGTGAATTTTCCATGAAATAAGGGTTAAAAATAAAAATGAAAAATTCCTTCAAATATCGTGCCTAGGAGGTCCCCATAACCTGCCCGTGAAGTGGCGGATTTGTAGGATGTATAGAAACATTTAAAAACAAAAAAATGACGTTTCAAATACGGTAAACGGGTTTCCTTTAATCTATTCATAAACAACTGCTTGGGGCGGCAGCCTGTATGAAAAGACATTTTAGGACACGCAGAACAAGTTTAGTGATTTTTTTGGCTAAATTATGGTGAAATTTATGCAGGCTTTGGATGAAAGTAACAAAAGGTGCTTTAAAATTGGGCCTTTAGTGTCGGCAACTGTGCCGTCACACCGTAACCCCTCTGTGGTATTGTGGAAGAGTGCAAGGTTGGACCCTGCGGTCCAATATTAAAATGATATGAATCTGGTAATATAGGCATCAGTGGCAGTGCAGCCAAATATTGTGCCTTTGGTGGCAACAAGTGCCTTCACACCGTAACCCTTTTGTGGTATTGTGGAAGAGTGCAGGGTTGGACCCTGCGGTCCAAAAAATTAAAATGATACAAATCTGGTACAGGCGTTAGTGCAGACAAATAAAGAATTTTTGTATAAATGACTGACCCCCAAAATAGTTGGTGGCAGTGAGAACACAAAGATTACAACAATTCCCAGATATTCTGTAGAAATGAGACCCCCAAAATAGTTGGTGGCAGTGAGAACACACAGATTACAACAATTCCCAGATATTTTGTATAAATGACTGACCCCCAAAATAGTTGGTGGCCGTGAGAACAAAGATTACAACAATTCCCAGATATTTTGTAGAAGTGAGACCCCCCCCCCCCAATAGCTGGTGGCAGACTGGCATTGAGAACACGTACTAACACAACAATCTCCTCTCAAAAAACATGTGCTGAAGGCTGTGTGAAAATTTGCCCAATCAGGACTCTGAGCAGTGATTGGCATAGTCTTGCACCTAAACTGTGGTCAGGTGCAAGGCTGTAGCCAATTACAAGCTTCAGGCCAGTGGAAAAGTGCATTGTGGTACATTGTGGGCGAACATGCTGCGAACACGCGGAAATGTTCGAAGTTCGCGAACATACGAACGGGCGATGTTTGAATTGAACTCTGAAACGATCGAACCGAACAGCTCATCCCTAATTGCAAGATGGCGGCCGCTGTTTGGAATGCTGTCTGTAACGCGGAAGCTATCACCCTGTTTCCCTTTGGGAGCTCGCGTGACTCGTGCAACTTCATTAGAGAGCGCCTAGTAACCAGGACGCGCGAGACCACGTGGATACCCTCATTGTGAAAGATTAGCAATTTATCTGCCCATAAAAAGGACATCCTAAGGGGCCACTGATGATTGCTTTTATTTCTGCCAACTGATGAAGCCTATTTTCTAGGCGAAACACGTCTTGGGAACCTTTTTATTTTAGGTTGGGGTCAGACGAGCGCAGTTATCACATCCGTGTTGCCGCACATTTTAACGTCCGTGTCAGCATAGCATTCTGACCTATGGAGCCCCGCACACGAAGTACATCCGCACGGAACTGCGGACGCATGACGGACGCGGCAAACGGACGCAGGTTAGGCAAGAACGTAAAACCGCTAGAACGGACATGCGGAGTGCGCCACGTTGCAACGTCCGCATAGCTTTGTGTGCGAGTGATGGAACGTAGTCAGACAGCCTGCATTAATGCGTCCAGCATTTTTGACGGACAAAATGTTTTTTCTTTTCCCATCTACATCAGTCAAAAATAACATCAGACACAAAAACGGACCGTGTGCCACTACTGCGTCTTCCGTCAGAACGTGCATCCGTACTGCACGGACGCACAGTCCCTACAAAATGCGCTCGTCTGACTAGCCTAATTCTGTTTTGACAATAAACCCCTTGCTTACTATAAGAAGAAGTGGGTCTGTGTCCGTGTGGATATTATGTCCTCTGGATTTTTTCCTACAGCCAATAGAACATCTCTGGGAGTGATATCCAGTATGGTGAGGACACGCCGTACATGCTGAACCAACCTCAAGCCTGCCAATTCCATCTTACAGTGTGCGTATGTGACACATTTATTTTCCGTATAATTTACTCTTGTCTAACAAGGTGGAAATTCTTGTACCTTTGAGGATTATTGAAGATCTCTGGAGTTTCCCACATGCCGATATAGGCCGATGGGTGAGCCTCTCAAGACCCCGTAACTGCATATCTGCGAGCCTCATTCGGCTCCACAAAATGTGATTGCGATTATTTGGATTTCAGCATTCTTCCATTTGCTTCACAGAACGTCCCTATATATGTTTTCTTATTTTGTGCTTCTTATCCACTTTTGAGGTTGTTCCTCTGCGCATACTTATGATCCACAAGAATATACATTGCAAACTATCAGGGTTACATCCAAATTGCTGGTGAAAGGTAACTGAACAGTGAAATTCAGCGTACGGTTACCTTTCCTGGCCATTCGGCTATCCAGAGAGCAGGCAGTTGGCCAAATCTTGGCGAATTGAATGCACATACGGCGCCTGTTCGAGGGCAGTGAAATCTCCATGGAGAAGTAATGCTTCTATTCAGAGAACAAAAACCAGCAGTGAAAAGTTGTCGAAATTCCCTGCTGTTTGGTGGTTTCATGCGTCAGATTTATTCAGGCGAATCCCATAGACTTCAATGTTAAAAATATTCCCCTTTTAATTCAATGTCTAATAAAACCATTTATTATAATATTCTGCAGTAAAAAGTCTCTTTATTTTTAGATTTTGTAGAATCTTTTAGGCATTTTTCGGGATTTGTTTGCGAAAAAACAATCTTTTTTTAAAATCGTTTTTTCTTTTTTCTGCAACAGCCCTTTATATTATCATTCATTGGATCTTATATGTAAATTTCAGACATTTTTGTTCAGTAGTTTCTTTGCAAACAGCGTTTCACTTTTCAAACATTCAAGCGTACGTTTTTTTTTTTCACTCCAATCGTCTGCAGTGTCGGGTTTTTCCGGCGGCTGCTCTGCGCTCTGATCGGATCCTGCTCGGGTTCCTCCGGCGTGTTCGGTGGGATTAATCCAGATGTTTTTGCGGGTTTCGGTGTATTGTTCGCCGGGTTTTGCGGTGAGTGTTCGTTGGGTTTGCGGCGTCTTTTCCCTGCATTACGATGGCCCTGTGGTGCTTGCTGAATACACTGCAGGGTCGCGGAAATAGGATCGCACCAAATTGAAGAGAACGAAAAGTCACCGAACGTGCAGTGACTTTTCGATTCTCTTTGAATAACCCTGTATGTGTATAACATCGTACCAACCAGTGTAAGATTTACTGTTACTTGCTAGTGTATCATGTGTGCGCTGGGTCACTTTCTTTTTTGGTGTATTTATATGCATGTGTAGCGCTCACTCCCGGAGGAGCCGCTGAATTAACCTCGGGTTAGTCTCACCGCACTAGGGAATAAATATACACCAGCACTGTTGTGGATTTTTATAGATTATATTATTTACTGATCCCAATAAAGCAGCATATATAACGTAGATACGGTATTTAAACGACAGGATTTCGTAACGCGGGAAAAACACGCAGCGGCAAAAGAAAAAAAGATTAACCCCCTCAGTTCTGGAGTGTAATTCCCGTGAATAATAGCTCAAAAATGTGTAGGTGTATTGTCTCGGGTACCCGGGTACTGTATTCAACTGGCCAGTGAATGAAACAAACAAATCTTCGACTAGTCACGTTGGAGCCCTGTGGATTTAAACAATACTGCAGCGTGCGTTTCTTATTTTTGGAACTGCGGCCTGGGAGGCCTCTCACCCATCCGATAGACAATCTGTTCAGCACCTGATCAAGGATTTTCTCCGCTGTGTACTGGGACTCTGTGCCACCGGATCCGCTCCCGGCTTGTCCGATCTCCACCAGGGGCGGATCCAGAGACTAGTCTCGGGAGGGGCACTGACAGAAAATAAGGTGTTTTAGCAGAGAGCCCGACTCACGAGAATTTACAGAGGGCCCGGCTCACAGGAGTTTACAATCTAGAGGAGCAGAGGGCACCCAGGAGTTTACAATCTAGAGGAGCAGAGGGTCCGGCTCACAGGAGCTTACAATCTAGAGGAGCAGAGGGCACCCAGGAGTTTACAATCTAGAGGAGCAGAGGGTCCGGCTCACAGGAGCTTGCAATCTAGATGAGCAGAGTGCCCAGCTCACAGGAGCTTACAATCTAGAGGAGCAGAGGGCACCCAGGAGTCTACAATCTAGAGGAGCAGAGGACACCCAGGAGCTTACAATCTAGAGGAGCAGAGGACACCCAGGAGCTTACAATCTAGAGGAGCAGAGAGCACCCAGGAGCTTACAATCTAGAGGAGCAGAGAGCACCCAGGAGTTTACAATCTAGAGGAGCAGAGGACACCCAGGCGATTGGAGGTCAGAGTCGGTGTAGTTTAATGAAGTGTAAGTGCTCATGTCGACATGGTGTGACATGTCTTGTGAGCTTTGCAAACTTTTTTTACCTCTCTATGCTAGATGGTCAGAATAGCAGTTCCTTGGGCTTGGAACAATCATTATTATATATTGCATAATGTATGCTGCAAGCTCTTCCATGATTAAAAGTCTAGGGTTGTTGAATGTTAAGGTTTATTTTCCTCTTTCTAGCACAAGCATAAAATGTTGTGGTTTTATATATTTGCTCATGATGACAGACAACTCTGACTTCGCTCCTGAAAAGCTTTAATAACAGGAATAAAATGTGACAATGCCGTTTTGATGCTGAGTTATACTGCAATGAATGGGTTACAGTTTTCACAGCTCTGTTGTGGTTTCCATTAGCATATGAACTTTAATTGATGGCCAAAGGGGAATAGGGCACACATTACTGATTTATTATAGTTTCCAGAATGACATAATCTTAGATTCTATGGTTTCACACTCAAGACGCTTTGCTCATAATATGACCCACAGATCATTGACAGTAGATGGGAATCATAGAGCTTGGTGTGTGTCCTCAGCTGAATGAATGGTCAACTGCAAGTTTCTTGGCACATAGAGGCATATTTAGATGCAGGCCCCCCACATCCACTTCTTTGCTGGCAAAATTAAAGGACAATGTTTTGAGAGAAAGAGGCTGTTACCTCCTTTAATGCCAAAGGGCATACCAATGCCACTCAGTGTAACACTGTATCAAGTCCTTGTCTGCTAGGACTTTTGATGCTACTAAGTGGGACGTTTGGACTTTTAGATGAATAAATGTAGGCTAAATCAGTGATTGCAAGAAGAATTAAACCCATCTTTACATACAGAAACAACTTTTTTATATATTCATTTATCATTTATTCATTACATAACTTGCCCAAAGATCCACATTTACAAACAGTCCCTGTTTTTGGATTCCTCTCCCTGGCCTTAAATCACCCCATGTTCTGAATCTCCCCAGCATAGTTTGCCACCAGCAACTTTTTTTACCTCTCTATGCTGCTCAGGCTCAGCTCACAATATGGACTATGGAGCAGATCTGTTTGCTTCCAGAGTTCCAGAATCTTATCCAGGATCCAGCAGCTTCATTTATGAAATGGAACCTCGCCTTGAGTGTCTCAGACATTGTGGCGCGCGCCTCCCAGCTCCTGCTGCTAGCTTTCCCGGCCGGCTTGAGGCTTCCTGCCCATGTGACACTGACTCACCATGTGACGGTGACCGGCCCATGGATTGACACGTGAGGGGAGGGGGCATGGCTGGCTCGCTCACTTCCTGGCACCTGCTCGCTGGCGCAGGCACTGCTCGCTGACCACTCGTATTGAGTGAGTGCGGCTGCGGCGGCAAGGCAATCCTGGCTCAGCGTGAGAGGCATAGGACAGGAGTTACATTTTTTTTATCATCAGGCAGGCCGTGGCAGTGCGCGCCGCGGCGCGCGCTGCTTCAGCAATGGAGTCTGCTGCCTGACCTCAGAGCTGAAGGCAGAGGCAAAGAGGCAGTAATTTTTTCAGAATCTCGGGGGGGGGGGCAATTGCCCCGTTGCCCCCCCCCTGGATCCGCCCCTGATCTCCACACTGCGTACAACGATCCACCGCCTGCACTGCCAATGGATCATCGCGGTCTCCTAACTCGGGGTCCAGCCGGAACTAGATTATCATTCAGACCTCTCAGCGGTGCGTAGGTAGGTCTCTGCCGGGTCACCGTCCCAATCTCCAGCACCAGTGAGGCAGCGCCTGTACTCTGGCCTGGTCACGATCCTTGGCAGTTTCACGTGCGTCCTCCACCTTTCACCGCTTAGCTCACTCTGCCTCTCGCCTGCAGGAGGCTGCTGATGTCTTTCCTCTTCCTACACCACCCACTTCCTGTACTCACGCAAAACATGATGGAAATTGTAGTTCAGTTTATGTCCAGCATAGTCCATTATGTCTCTGTCTCCCTCTGGTGGCCATAATTAAATGCAGCAGAACACAGTCTTTAAAGCAGCGCTACACATGCAAGGGGGGTTTGCATTGCGGTGACTTTCATTGACGTGTTCTGCTCGCTTTTAGTGTGCGCTATTTCTAATTTTCTTGGTAGGCTGGGCTGCCTATATGCACAGCCCTCCAGGATCCATTCATTGAGGTTAATTTTCTCATTTAATGGGTTGTTATAAATATCAACTATTTATTGTCGCTATAAATGATTTAAAAGTGTCCCCTGTTTTTCTAGAATATTAAAATGTGGGAGAAGAGGGCTCAATGATTGGGTCCGGTCTCACAAAGGGCCTTTCGTTTATATTTGCCTCCGACATAATATACCAGCCTTCCACAGCTTGCTCATCCATCCTGAACAAATCTTCAGAAAAGGCTCAAAATGTTTTCAATTTTTGTTCTAGTCGAGCTTGTTTTTTTGCAAAAAGAGATGGTGAACCCACATCATAGTTTATTTTCAAATTACATTTGGAATTAAAGTTTCTCTTTGCACACATGATAGGGTTGCCAGATCAACCATGTTTTCCAAGACACATTACTATTTCAGGCAGAGGGAGAGCACATGGAAAGGTGCTGCCCTAGTGCCCTGCCACATATATCATTCAAATACTGCAGGAAGGATAACAAAGCAGGTCACCTGGGATTTGTCAGCAGCATATGGCTTCTACACGCTGCAGGATTACATTTCCATGTGTTGCAAACCAGCATGCAGGGCCGGATTAACATAGGGGCAGATGGAGCAGCAGCTCCAGGCCCATGCCTGAGAATAGGCCCACAGAAAGGATAACTTTGTCTGCATTTGGACCCCTGTATCTCCAACTCCATAGGAGCTACAGGGCCAAGTGAGGAATCACTGGGAAGGTCAGAGCATGGCCTTTCCAGTGATACCAAACATGACCAGGTTATAAGTACAAACAACAAATAAATATTTACTTTTTCTTTCCAACAGTAATATTTTTCACTTTTCAATTATAAAGTAAACAATGATGCTGCACTAACTAACCATCACATTTCTCATGTCACCAACAAGTGTGGAGGTGATGGCTGATGGTACAATCCATTGTTACGAATTGTTACATCAAAAACCTAAACCGCCGCACTGCAGCAAAGAGCACTGCGGGGATCTTTGGACCCCTGCCTCACTAATCTTTACACCTCACAAGGTCAAGTGAGGTGTCTTTGGACAGGGCAGAGTCTGGCTTTTGCCTTAATACCACACCTGACCATGTAAAATCTAAAAGAAAAGAAAACAATTTTTTATTTACTTATTTTTAGTTCCAAAGCGAAGGCATTGTCAATTTGTCTCGTACAAAATGAGCAACACCACTGCCATTACTCACCTTCTCAATTCCCACACTGGGAGCAAGGTCAGTGTTTTATACATAGTCATATTATTCGTAAAAAAACATGTTCGAAAACACAAGGGAAATATTTCATTTTTTTAAAACATTTTTGGTAAAAATTGTATATTTTCCTCAGAAAAATGCAGTAACAGCTTCCCATTTCACATTTTTTTTAACAAGAATGCCCTATAGAATATATAACCACAAAGGTTTGGATGATAAAATGGAAAAAAACAATTACACTCTTTAAATGATTGAAATCTGAATGAAAAATTAATCACACAGTATCTGCCTGGTTAGATATACCTATTAAATAACCAAAAATATGTTTTCATTTCACTAAATTACAAAAAAAGCCCAAACTATTCAGCTCCAGGCCCATAGAGATCTTAATCCGGGCCTGCCAGCATGCATAGTATGAGTACATTAAAGGAACACTCTACTCAAAAATCACCCCCCCCCCCGTTTTTTTATCCTAACCTATCCCTATTCCCTTAATAAATCTTTATTTTTTTACTTGTAACTGTAAGGCTAGGGTCAGACTAACGCAGTATTAACGTGCGTTTAGCAGCACTAAATCACGGCCGTGCTAGCAACAAATGACGTCCAATGCCGGGCAGCATACGAAGAACGGCCGCACAAAAGTGCGGCAGCGCAACGCAAGTGGCAAACGAACGCATTTTTGCAAGAACGTAGAACCGCTAGTACGGACGTACAGATTGCGCTGCGTCCACTAGCAGCATGTGTGCGTGACTAGGAGACGTCAGACGCTGCTAATGTACGGCCAACATAACGTCCAGACACAAAAAGTGTTTTATTGATGATCCGTACAAAATCACGGACGGAAATGCGCATCGTATGACCGCTATCGCGTATTCCGTGAAAAAATAAGTTCGAACGCACTTTTTCACGGACGACGCGAAAAATGCGTTAGGCTGACCCTAGCCTTATACTTACCCTAAAATCCTCATGTTTCCAGCGTTTTTTTTTTTTTTATACTCACCTCCCTCCTCTTCCGCTCCCGTCCTTCTTGCTGCGTCTTGGCTTCTGGTTTACGTGAGAAGCGCGCATGCACGCCTCTCACATAAGCCAGCCAATCGGCAGGCTTCCTCCCGGCTCCCTCTGAGGATTAGTGTTGCGCGCAACACTAACCCTCAGAGGGAGCCGCCAGCTTCTGCGGTGAGTTAGAGACGTCATCGCGCTGAAAGCGCGATGACGTCTCCTACTCAGCAAAAGCGGGAAATATGATTCCCGCTCTGCTGACTGACAGCTGGGAGGGCGGAGTAAACCTCTCCCCCTCTCTCAGCTGTTTTCAGCATTTACAGCTGAACTGCTGAGCGGAGGGAGGGGGGACAGAGGGCAGCATACTCCGGACATCATGACCACCTAAAATAGCTTAGGTGGTCATGTTGCCTAGAGTGTCCCTTTAATTTACTGGAATGGCTGCCTGCACCTCCCTGATTTTGCATACATTGTGTCCAGGAAAACAGCTGGCCTGCTCTATGTACACTTAGTGTACAGGTTGCTTCGGAACCTGATGACATGGGTAAGCATATACATTAGTGCTAAGGGAGTAGCAGTGGCACGGTTCCATACAGGAAAGTTACACTCAGCACAAACCCTTACTCCCACTGAACCATCAACACTATAGCAAATAATTTTGCCCGCTCCTCTGACATCACTCAAAGGCGCCGGAAGGAAGCGGAAGTAGTCGTGGCAGCAGGCACTGGCAGCTGCTTCCGGTTGTTGCGGAGATGGCGGAGTATGAGACTGTTCAGAAAGGAGCCTTAAAGCTAAAATGTGGCGGGGACCTCAGTTTGGGAAAAAAGTAAGAGCGCCCGAAGCACAGGCGTTAGTTTACTTTATACTTTGAATCCTCTGTCAGGGCGGTAGCGCCTACTATCAAGCGGTAACTGTGCAGGTTCTCTGTGTGACAGATGTAAACAACTCCGCATGGGGCTGTACATGGAGGAGGCGTCCGTCTCTTGGAAAGCATAGCAATACGTTTGTTTGTACAGGTGCTAAGAGTCAACAACATCCAGTGTTTTACTAAGCGTATGCATACTGGATCATCTTTCTGGTTTATCAAGTGTAATAGTTAGGGAAAAGTGACTCTTTCCCTCGTATGACACCTTCCAGGTGATCCGGTAGAGACTCCCATGTTTATAACTTTGCTTCCACCCTCCAATACTGCTGCATCCGTCAGTGCAGCTATGTGGTCCATTGGAATTTGTTCTTTTTTTCTTTTAAAGAAAAAACACTATTGAAATGCATTAGTGTACGCGCAGACCCTGTTTTTATATATGCGTGCTGTACGCGCAGCCCCTTTTTTTATATATGCGTGCTGTACGCGCAGCCCCTTTTTTTATATATGCGTGCTGTACGCGCAGCCCCTTTTTTTATATATGCGTGCTGTACGCGCAGCCCCTTTTTTTATATATGCGTGCTGTACGCGCAGCCCCTTTTTTTATATATGCGTGCTGTACGCGCAGCCCCTTTTTTTTATATATTCGTGCTGTACGCGCAGCCCCTTTTTTTTATATATGCGTGCTGTACGCGCAGCCCCTTTTTTTTATATATGCGTGGTGTACGCGCAGCCCCTTTTTTTATATATGCGTGGTGTACGCGCAGCCCCTTTTTTTATATATGCGTGCTGTACGCGCAGCCCCTTTTTTTATATGCGTGGTGTACGCGCAGCCCCTTTTTTTATATATGCGTGGTGTACGCGCAGCCCCTTTTTTTATATATGTGTGGTGTACGCGCAGCCCCTTTTTTTTATATATGCGTGGTGTACGTGCAGCCCCTTTTTTTATATATGCGTGGTGTACGTGCAGCCCCTTTTTTTTATATATATGCGTGGTGTAAGCGCAGCCCCTTTTTTTATATATGCGTGGTGTACGTGCAGCCCCTTTTTTTATATATATATGCGTGGTGTAAGCGATATGCGTGGTGTAAGCGCAGCCCCTTTTTTTTATATATGCGCAGCTGCACATAGTGATGCAAAAAATTTAAAATGACCATTGTTACAGACAGACACGCATTCCTGGCTTTTGAATTATAAAGGATCCAAGAAACTCCTCCATATGGAGAAAACCAACAAGGGGGCATGATTAGGTTGGCAGAATTCTGAACTTTATGAAGGTCCTATTGAACAATATAGAAAAAGCTTAAGAAATTGGACCACAGGACCCATATTTTAATCTGACTTTTTACCTTCCAATAAGCCTCCTTGAGTTTACGTGCCTCTACAGTGAGCAGTGAAAATGCTGATTTCCTTTGAGGGCTGTGAAACCATTTAAAAAAAAAATTCTGACTTGTGCAAAAGACATCGTGCCCGGAGCAAAATGGAACATGTTTCTTCTAATTTTCATATTTTGGTTTACAGTTGAGACTTTATAAAGTACAGCTTTTGAGAAAATAAAGCCTTGTAGATGAATACGAAGTCCCGACACAGCACATCATCGTGCACTTGAACCTGTGTAACCTTTGTTGCTGCGAGGGTGCACCCAAGACAGATGTCAAGGAATGGCGACGTAGCATTCCGCAACATAGCTCATTAACGGGTGTGCCAGTCCACCTACAAGTGTTCGGAGAGGCCCGAGCCACAGCATCCATGACCTTCAGCTCCCAATTCTCCAGGGTCTGCGGACCTTCCACCAGGGAGGAAATCCTCGTCGCTGGCACCTTCGCAGTGGACAATAAGCTTGGTGGGGTATCCGCATCGGTATACCACGCCAGCTGATCGGAGTGCTGCTGTGAGGGGGCGAGGGTGGCTTTCAAAAGATCAGAAGATATTCTGAATTGGCTGATTTCCGATTATTTTTGGATTCCTAAATAATTGAACCAGAATTATTCCGCTGTGTGAAATGCGTATACCGTAATGTTATGTACATGTAGTGTGTGACCTTGGCCAACACTCCTTCCTCATTAAGCCAACATCCCACTCTGTTAAAACACACACACATTCCTACCTACCTCAATCTCTCAACCACAAATTTACTCCTAGTTCACTCCAGCCACACACATGCCTCAATCTCTGAGTGTGAGCCTGTGTCATTCTACTCCATTTCCATCAGTCAGTCCATTTCATTCCTATGAAAAACGTGGCCCCACTTTTAACCTTCCACCTAGCCCTGCTAACACTAGAGTTGGCCCTGAAGGCAGGGTCGCGCTTGGTTCCACAGAGTTACTATCGGTATCTGCAGCTGTTTGTGAATCCATTAATACAATGGCTGGGTCGGAAAAGGTATGGTAACATGAAGTCGCTAATGAATGGTCTCACAACATTTCAATCAGGGCACTGACATTTTGGCCCAAAACCGGCTTTATTATAGGGTTCGAAAGGGAATCCTCTATATAAATACAACTAAGAAAGATAGGCTTGCATTATCCGTTCTCTGCCATTCAAGTTTTAATGATAGAGTGTGGGTTGTTAACCTTATTGAAAGTTGTATTTCATTACTTTTGCAATATAGGAAGAAGAAGAAAGACAAGGAAAAAAACAAGATGATGCAACAGGTTGTGCTACAGGATAGTAAAAGAAGTGAGGAGGAGAAAAAGAAGCCATCATTGGACAAGAGGACCCCAGCTCAACTAGCTTTTGAAAAAATGCAAGAGAAGCGGGTAAGGCAAATCTTTTTAATGTGAACATCTAAAATTATGTATGTGCGTAACAGACATTTGTAACAGACAAAAAATAGCTTGGTATAATACTGTTTGGTCAGATGTCAACATTGTTATATGATGTAGGTATTATAGCCCCATAAAGCTTAAACTAGAATGTTATGTAATGTATGCATTTTTAATTTTATTTACAAGATTTAATTCATGCTTGACTATGAGGATGTCAAATCTCATTAAAGGGGCACTCTTTTTGAAAGCCCCCTCGCCCTCAGATTATTAGGTAGAGGCTTCTGACCTCATCAGCCCAATTATTTTGTCTATTATTTTAGGTGAAAATCTCCCATTTTCTTTCTTGGCGCGCACTTCTTTTCTACAGCTCAGGTTCCGAAATGCAGATGTGTTTTTTTAAAGTAATTTGCCTACCTAGACAACTTGCATTGTGTAGTACAGTGGTTCCCAACCGCGGTCAGGCCCGGATTAGGATCTCTATGGGCCTGGAGTTGAAGATTTTGGTGGACTTTTTTGTAATTTAGTGAAATGAAAACATTTTTGGTTTATTTAATAGTGTAGATACGGGTATATCTAACCAGGCAGATACTGTGTGAGGAAATTTCCATTCAGAACATTTAACTTCCCTGGCGGTCTAATTTTTTCAAAATTTCGTGTCTAAAAGCGCCTCAATTTTTTATTTTTAGGAAACGTGTTTTTGTACATAGTTAGCCTGTAATAATTAGGAATCACGCACTGAAATCCGTGCAATCAAGAGTCCTTACTGGTAAAATCCTTTATAAATAAATAACAAAAAAAAATAGTAAATACACGGAGTCCGATAAAGTTTGAAACATGACAAAATAACTTATTATCCCAAAAATAATTATCCAAAATAATGCAAATAAATGATATTCAATAAAATACAACAAAAAACACTGAAATCTGTTTGCAAACAAGGGTGAGACAATGTATGGTCTGTTTCTTATCCTGTAGTGCCACCTAGTGGCCGTTCATAAACATTGCACATTGGATTATACAGTGTATTATAAATGTTTTCGAAGTTTGCTGCTGGTCCTGCCCCCCTGCATCGTGTGACTCGCAGGGAGCCTACCAGGAAGCAGCTCGCCGCGATCACACTGCGGGGGACAGCGAGGGAGCCAGGAGGAGGTGAGTATGCATCTAGCCCGAGTGTGGCTCAGGGTTACCGTTTGCGGTAGTGAAATTTAACCCCGAGTCACACTCGGGAATACCACCAGGGGAGGTTAAAGTGTTTAAATTTTTTTTTTTTTTCCCATTTTTATCATCCAAACCTTTGTGGTTATATATTCTATAGGGCAGTCTTGTTAAAAAAAATGTGAAATGGGAAGCTGTTTTTTCTGAGAAAATATACAATTTTAACAAAAAAAAAAAAATGAAATATTTCCCTTGTGTTTTGGAATGGAACATTTTTTTTTTTACGAATAATATGACTATTAGGGTTATTCAAAGAGAATCGAAAAAAGTCACCGCACGTTCGGTGACTTTTCGTTTTCTTCAATTCGCCACGATTTGCCGATCCCATTTCAGCGACCCTGCGGTGCATTCAGCAAGCATCACAGGGCCGTCGAAGTGCAGGGAAAAGCTGCCGAACACTCACCGCAAAACCCGGCGAATGCATGCCGAAAAACATCTGGATTAACCCCGCCGAACACGTCAGAGAAACCCGAGCAGGAGCCGATCACATGAGGCGCAGCCGCCGGAAAAAGCCGACACCGCAGACGAATAGAGTGAGGAAAAATAAAAACCGTACGCTTGAATGTTTGTAAAGTGAAACGCTGTTTGCAAAGAAACTACTGAGCGAAAATGTCTGAAATTTACATATGAGGTCCAAGGAATGATAATAAAAAGGGCTGTTACAGGAAAAAAGTTTTAAAAAATTAAAAGAAAAAACCCGCAAAAAATGTTTTTCCGAAAAATGCTTAAAATATCACAAAAAAATCTATAAATAGACTTTTTACTGCAGAATATTATCATGAACGGTTTATTAGATATTGAATTAAAATACAGGCTTCAATGTTAAAAATATTCCTGTGGAATTCGCCTGAATAAACCTGCCGAATTAAACCACCGAATGGCAGGGCATTTCGGGAACCTTTCACTGCTGGTTTTTGTTCTCTGAATAGCCGAAGCATTGCTTCTCTATGGGTAATTCACTGCCCTCGAACAGGCACCGTATGTGCAGGCAATTTGCCAGGATTTGGCAAATTGCCTGCTCTCTGGATAGCCGAATGGCCAAGAAAGGTAACCGAACGCTGATTTTCGGCAGCCATTCGGATCTCTTTGAATAACACTGTATGTATAAAACACTGACCTTGCTCCCAGTGTGGGAAATGAGAAGGGGAGTAATGGCAGTGGTATTGCTAATTTTATACGCGACAAATGGACAATGCCATTGCTTTGCAATTAAAAATAAATTTTAAAAAATATATTTTCTATAGATTTTACATGGTCAGGTTTGGCATTAATGCAAAGGCCAGACTCTGCCCTGTCCACTTGACCTTGTGAGGTGTAAAGATTAGTGATGCAGGGGTCCAAAGTTCCCCGCAGTGCTCTTCGCTGCAGTGCGGCGGTTAAGGCTGGGGTCAGACGAGCGCACTGACTGCGCTCAGTAATGGACATACTTTTTAACAGAGAGTGTGGTTACATTGTATCAGTTAATTTTGACTGATGTTGAGAAAAAGAAAAAAAAACTATGCAGTTGTTTCTATACGTCCGTCTAGCCTTTTCACGTTGATGCCATTTTGGCGTCTATTGCAACATGCCGTGCCGTGAAAAAGTGCGCACGTGCTTCGTGTGTTGTTCTCGATTGACTCCTTTGAAAAGCTACAACTAAACAGCAAACAGTGCGATCAGACGGATGCAAAAAGTGCACTCGTCTGACGCGGGCCTTAGGTTTTTGATGTAACAATGGATTGTACCATCCCCTCCACACTTGTTGGTGACATGAGAAATGGTGATGGTTAGTTAGTGCAGCATCATCGTTTACTTTATAATTGAAGAGTGAAAAATATTACTGTTGGGAAGAAAAAAGTAAATATTTATTTTATTTCTTTTACTTAAAACCTGGTCATGTTTGGTATCATTGGAAAGATCAGTCTCTGGCCTAACTTGACCCTGTAGCTGCTATGGAGTTGGAGATACACTGGTCCAAATGCAAACATAGTTATCCTTTCTCTGGGCCTATTCTGAGGCATGGGCCTGGAGCTGCTGCTCCATCTTCCCCTATGTTAATCTGGCCCTGACCGCGGTCCTCAAGTACCCCCAACAGGTCATGGTTTCTAGATATCCGAAGCACAAGTGATATGATTTGCTGCTCAGTGATTGCAGGATTCAGTCTGCATTTCCCCAAGCAATCCTTAAAACCTGGTCTGTTAGGGGTACTTGAGGACCGCGGTTGGGAACCACTGGTGTAGTGTACGAAAACTGTGCATTGCTCAGAACTTGTGTACATTATATAACACCAGTTCCAGGGTGCCTGTGCAGAACTAATCCCATAGTTGGTTCTCCAGATGCTCGCTATTGTGTGGAATGTGTTGACGTCATCCGTGATAGTTACTGACTGCCAGTCAGTAAATTCAAAGTCCCGGCTGCCTGGTGACACGTGTGTGGTTGAAGCAAACCCTTCTGCTTCATACAGCATTTCCATCCTAATGGCAACAGATGGGGGGGGGGGCAGTCAATACAGGCTGGCCACTTTAAAAAGCTAAACTGGTTGTGGTGTGTAGAGTGTCTCTTTTTCTAAATCTCCCCCCCCATACTATGAATTGACTCATGTTCATAATGTTGCCTTTTTATAAATTATTTTTTATTAGCACATATGTAAAACTATGAAAAATGCCACACAAATAAGAAATTCTGAATAAAACTTTGCGCTCTGCTAGACAAATGCTCTTTTTGTCCTCTCTGTGGTGTAGTAGACTCATCGTGATATTAACAATGTTTTTTTCCCCCTCCCCTGCAGCAAATGGAAAGGATATTGAAAAAAGCATCAAAAACACATAAGCAAAGAGTTGAGGTGAGTGGCTGAAACAGATGATAATCTTTATGGCTACTGTTTATATCAGATTATCCGAGCCATTCCATTACTTCCCGACTGTACAGGCTAGGGGGGCACCAATACCATTTTTTTTTTTGTTGTTAATATTATCGATGCCATTTTTAGTTACTCACAATACATTTATTTAATGTCATGTGACCACTTTCCAATTAATAATTAGGATGTTGCTGAAAACCTGTCCCATTTATGTTAATATTGAAATGTATGGCCAGACACCCCATTTACCCACTGCATAGGCCTGCACACAACTTTACCAGACGCATAGACTCCAGACCTCCAATACGCATATATACGCAGAGTCTAGACCCCCGATACCCATATTGAGCAAACAGAGGTTTGAGAGGGTCCTGAGAATGAGCAACACTGTAGAGCAGGCCACTAGTGCTGTTGCTTGTTTTCTCAGGATACACCCCCCCCCCTTTTTTTTAAATTTCTTTTTATTTGCTCACTTTGAAGTGGATATTGTATGACAGAGATGGCTATCCACTGCACAAATGTTTTGGAACTAATCATACTAGGATACTCAAACCGTATATTGTCAGATGTATGCTTCTGAGGTGCAAATAATGGCCAATACGGTCACTGAAGGAGAACAAATGAATTCGCAAAATTCATATGCAAGGATAAGGTTTTAATCATTAAATGTGTTAAAGACTTGTACAAGCTTCTCCTTCATTCATGAAAAGTGAACTGTTAAGCTTTTTTTTTTTTTTCTTTCCATTTCTAGGACTTCAATCGACATTTGGACACCCTGACAGAGCATTATGATATTCCAAAAGTCAGCTGGACAAAATAAAACTTTTTTTTTTTTTTGTATATTATGTAGAACTTTTTATCTCCAGTGGAACTCTTTTTTTTTTCAATAGTTGCAAGTTGGTGACAATTTAGAATTTTATTTACATAATCTATCAATGTTCAGATTTTTTTTTTTTTTGAGGCGAGAGGATTTTAATTTAACACATAGATTGAAATTCAAATTCTACTTGGTGTTGGTATTCGAAAAAGCCTTGTAAAATGGACAGAACAAAACTAGAATGGAAGATTCCAACATTGTTTTGTGTGTGGACCTGGAAATCTTTTTTGGCTGATATTCTCACCCCAGTTGTGCCTCTGGCCATCCTTGTCATTCTATCCATTTCTCTGCTGCCTTTTTAACCTGCTCTCTGGGTACATAGAGAGGAGACAAGATATTGCACCATATCTCTGCTCTTCTATATTTCCTTTTTCATTGAGACCTAGAACAATTTCCGCAATCGATGCTCGTCCTGGTCATAATATCCTGATTTCAGTGTAATCTGTGAATTTATTCGTCAAACTGCATCTTGTCTCTAGACAATCCAGCACACAGACGTGTCCCTGATCACTGTGGACTTCAAAATGTCACTGCATCCTCCTGCCATGTATAGCACAAAGTACATATTGTTATAGACTCTGGTGACTTGTTCAGTATTTCTGCAATCTCAGCATCTTATTTCCAGCAGCCCTATCGCTCTAGATGTCTTCAATGTTTTCAACTGCAACCCTGAGTTTTACAGCTGTCTTAACCTTATTTAACACTTTCTGTTGCTGAGAACTAATTAGAGCTGTCTACTTGGGTAGTTTAGGTTCAGATGTCAAGGTGCATGGTGGGAGACATCAGGAGACTCTCAATGACTGCACCATGAACTAGTAACAAGCCAACATTGGCCAATGTCCTATGGAGGCCTATGTTTACTGGGCAGTAACGTGTATTGCCTTGTGATCTCAAACATTATGGTCCAAAGGTTGGGGGGGGGGGGGGTTTCACAACATGTAGAATTGTATTAAAATGTACTTATCATATCCAGCAGAAGTTGTTTTGTTTAACTTTTTTATAAAGTCTACCCAGTTACCAAAAAAATAGGTGTCCTCAGAGTCAGTAAAAAAAAAAAAAAAAAAGAGAGGGGGGGGTGGACACTTATTAGAAAGGGAAACAGCAAGTCATACCGGGTCGCTGCAATCGGCAACAACATTTTTAGGGTTTTTACTCAGGTCTGGTGAGATGTGGAAGGAGGCAAACAGGAGCCAAGCTTCATCCGGGACGGTAGCCATATGGCATATATTTTCATGGGTGAGCAGTAGGGACCCAACTACTCCCTCCCCCAACTATAACAAACTCCAACTTGTCACAGGTGGGCTGTTACCTCTCGGAATCACCTCCTAGCCACCAGGGTCAAAAAGGGCAACACGTGATATAGGGTCAAAACTGCTGTTATAAAAAATTGTGCCGTTTTGAAGGAGACCAGGACACAAGCTGCAGGGCCTGCCATCAACCTCTGCCTACACCGTCCTTTGCAAGAGCGTTGACATCCCTCAGTGCCTCCAAATGTGTCATAGATGCCTTTCAGATAAGCATCTCCGAACAAAAGATCTCTGGTGCTCCCAGGGGTAGCAGACAGATGTGGCCAGCAAGCCAGGTCATATACCCTAAGAGGGCATCGGAGGCCACTGCTTCAGGGAGCCCCCTGATTTTGACATTCCGCCACTTATGCTGCGCCTCCATACCCTCCACCATCCTAGATAAGTAGACCACCTCAGTCTGAAGAGCATCCAGACTTCAGCAAGTTGACAATGTGCAACCTCAGTCGCCTGTGCCTGCACAACGGACACCTCTGCCCTTATGTCGTTAATGGACATGCACACCTTTATTGAACCGACATTATCATGCGCCTGATACCTTCGTAGAAGGTAAGTAATCGTCTTCATCTGCAGATACATCTGGTGCGCCAGAATTTTCTGTCACCCTGTCAGGGTACGCTGCAGTCGACTGCTGCCCTGTAGTGGAAGATTTTGATACACCAGACCCCTTCCTGGCACTCAACCCTCCAGCCAACCTCCTGGTGTTTCTGTGAGTGTCCTCTTCAGCCCCCTGCCAGGACTGACCATCGTCATCCGAAGAGCCAGGTCGAGGCTGGAAATACAGTTGTGTTCAAAATTATTCAACCCCCAATGCTGTAAAGGGTTTTAGGGAATTTAGTGTACATTTGTAATTGTATTCAGAATGAAATCCTACAAGGACTTTTTAAAGAACCATATGCAACTAAAATGACATCTATTGGTTTTGTAATACAGTAGTAAATGTTTCTTTTGTGAATTCTTCATTGACACAATTATTCAACCCCTTAAAGACTACCACTCTGAAGAACAGAGGTTCATTCAAGTGTTTTCAATCAGGTATTGAAAACACCTGTGGATGTCACGGAGCAGCAATAAAGCATAATAAGCACCAATTAGGCAGCTTTAAAATGACTGTGATACTCAGCTCCTTCTAGACATTTACTGGTGTGGTTACAAACATGTTGAAGTCAAGAGAATGGTCCAGGAAGACAAGAGAAGAGGTGATTACTCTTCACAGGAAGGGCAATGGCTATAAGAAGATTGCAAAGATATTAAACATACCAAGAGAGACCATAGGAAGCATCATTCGCAAATTCAAGGCAAAGGGCACTGTTGAAACGCTACCTGGTCGTGGCAGAAAGAAGATGCTGACTTCGATTGCTGTGCGCTACCTGAAGCGTAGAGTGGAGAAAAGTCCCTGTGTGACTGCTGAGGAACTGAGAAAAGATTTGTCAGATGTGGGTACTGAAGTTTCAGCTCAGACAATACGGCGCACACTGCGTAATGAAGGCCTCCATGCCAGAACTCCCAGGCGCACCCCCTTGCTGTCTCCACAGAATAAGAAGAGTCGACTGCAGTATGCCAAAAGTCATGTGGACAAACCACAGAAGTTTTGGGATAGTGTTCTGTGGACTGATGAAACAAAATTAGAACTGTTTGGGACCATGGATCAACGCTATGTTTGGAGGAGGAAGAACAAGGCCTATGAAGAAAAGAACACCTTGCCTACTGTGAAGCATGGCGGGGGGTCAATCATGCTTTGGGTCTGTTTTTGCTTCTGCAGGTACAGGGAAGCTTCAGCGTGTGCAAGGTACCATGAATTCTCTTCAGTACCAGGAGATATTGGATGACAATGTGATGCAGTCCGTCACAAACCTGAGGCTTGGGAGACGTTGGACCTTTCAACAGGACAATGATCCCAAGCATACCTCCAAGTCCACTAGAGCATGGTTGCAGATTAAAGGCTGGAACATTTTGGAGTGGCCATCGCAGTCACCTGACTTAAAGAAAGCAGTTGCAGTGCGCAAGCCTAAGAATGTGACTGAACTGGAGGCTTTTGCCCATGACGAATGGGCGAAGATACCCGTAGATCGCTGCAAGACACTTGTGTCAAGCTATGCTTCACGTTTAAAAGCTGTTAGTACAACATCCTTTTACAGTTATAAGTACTAAGATTGAATGTCACTTGGGGGTTGAATAAAACTGATAATGATGTGAGCACAGAAAAGACATTTGTGGTTATTTCATTATAAATGTTATGTTATATTTGTCTGACCTACACGTGCCTCTTTGATTTAATTGTAAGCAAGATGACTGAATGATCAAAATCAATGTCAAACTGGCCAAAACACTCAATTTCAGTGGGGGTTGAATAATTTTGAACACAACTGTATGTCTGCGAATAGCCGCGCTGGCCATGACTGTCGCCACCCAGGAAATCACAGATCTCTCGCTGACAGGGACTCTGCCAGACAGGGTTAAAGTCAGCCAAGAAGTCCTATCTGACTGGGGACTCTGCGATGTGGAGAAACACTCCAGTGGCGCAACCCTCTATGCGGCCCAGCAGGTACCATCCAAAATGTCCGTAGGAAAAAGCCTAAGACGACAAGCGCCTTCTAGGAGCACTAAACGGTAGGGTCTCAAGCTGGCAACTGGGACACCTAATCGACCCAGGTCCCAGAGAATGCGTCTGACCGATGAGAGGTTGCAAAAAGACAGCCATATAGGATAAAAGCCGAGGAGTTACACAAAATCCAACCGTTCCCTTGAACCATCAGCTGCTCCGCCCCCACAGGTTATGCTTTTTTTTTTTGTATTCAAAATTTTTTATTTTGAAAAGGCATCAACAATAGTACATACAATATAAAAGGACGGCCCGCAGGCCAAAAAGAACTCTGCAGTAAAGGAACACATAAAGGAGTCAGCAGAAAACACATCAATATGTATCGCAAATATATCCAGCCAGAAGGATAAATAATTGAACAAATAAACAATGAGGGGGGCAAACAGACAATCCAGATGGTCAAAGCAGAAGAATCGGCTGAGTCAGCAGAAAAAGCCGCATAAGGGGCCAAGGTATATGTGCGGACGAAAAAGAGAAAAAAATAAAAAGAGGGGTTAGAGAACTGCCAAAAAAGATGTGGCGTTCCTGGCGCACTCTGGAGCCTAAACAGGAAGCCAGAGGCCATATGGCCGGGAGACCTAGGGCCAAAAGATACGGACAGAGCCATGGTGTTTGCTAGCGGCTCGCCTAGGCCATCCCAGTGTCCTACCTCCCCAAAAAAAAACCTGGAGCCCTATAGACAGTAAAGGGGCCAACCTCTGCAGACTGGTATCAAAGTCTAAAAATATAATTTCTCAAGGGGAATACAACAGGTGGGAGTAAAAAAAAAAAAAAGGGGTGAGAAAAAAAGAATAGTTAAGTAAGAAAAAAATTCTTCAAAAAAAGTTCACAGCAAACGTAATCAAGAGAAAGGGGGGGGGGGATTCTCAGCCAAAATATGGGGGGGGGAGTGTGACATCCCCAGAATAGCCATCTCAGCAGTCCCGGAGAGAGGCCCTCAGACAGGATTATGCGGGAGCGTCGGTGACACAGGAGTCCTAGCCAGTATCCAGGGGCAGGAGGGGAATCAAGGCCCCCAATGCATCAGGAGGGAGGCATCTCAGGAACCAGGACAGGCCGGCCACTGAAGCTACCTCGGCAGGAACTGATCCACGGTCAGATGGCAGGACAGGCAGCATCTTAACCTCCACCTCTCCAGCGGCAGCAGAGCAGCCTCTAACCTTCCCTAGGGCCAGGAGCATCCCGCGGCTGCCAGGTTGCCCCAGCACCTGGGAAGGGAGTTGAGGACCGGAAAGCCCCGCCGGGATACAGCCGCTAATGACCCGGTCATCTATCGGCACCGCAGGTGAAAACGCCGGGAATTCCATCTCCAGGCCACTGACCACCACTGCAGCAGGTAAGATCCCTGGGGGTCAGAGAACACAGGCAGAGCCCGCTTGGTAGGTAAAAATCCAACACTCCTCACATCAGCAGGGACCCATCCACTTCCGGCAGAATCATCACAAGGCTGTACCTCCATAGCAGGCGCACTAATCAACGCCTCAGCAGGGGGCACCACGCAGCCCCATCCAGCATCCTGTCGAGAGAGGATCCACGCAGCCCGGAACTCCATCAGTTCAGCCAGTATCCCCCTCGTAAGGGGTAGGGAATCCGGATCAGCCATCAGAGTGAAACGTCCTGGCAGGCTTCAAAAATGGCCGCCGAGGTAGGCGCAACCTAGGCCTGAAATTCAAAGCGAGTGTCAGCGGTGGACAAAGAATCGGCTGGGTGTCACGGTGTCCGCTCTCCAACTTCAGAACGTCAAGACTCTTAATGGGGGGGGGTCTCAAGGTAGACGGGGGATGCAAAAATACAGCAGAAGTAGCAAGTCAGCAGGAGAGCACAGAGACATGTATCTGCTCCCATCGGCAGTTGGCTCCGCCCCCCCCGGTTATGTTTTGACTGGGATTTACTCTTATGTTAAACAAAATATACACTAACTCCCATATAGTAAAATTTGGAGTTATTTTGCAGTCAATCGCACTCTTCTGGTGGCATCCCACCCAGGGCCGGCCCAAGCCACTGTGCTGCCTGTTGCAAAGGAGGAAATTCTACCCCCCCCCTGAAAAAACCCCACAAACACGTGACATGTATGAGTGCATCACAGAGCTCCACAGCAATAAACCTCACAGCAATGTGCGGTGTGTATGAGCGTATCAGAGCCCCAGACCAGCTCACACATGGATATATTGCCCCAGACCAGCTCACACATGGATATATTGCCCCAGACCAGCTCACACATATATATATTGCCCCAGACCAGCTCACACATGGATATATTTCCCCCAGACCAGCTCACACATGGATATATTGCCCCAGACCAGCTCACACGTGGATATATTGCCCCAGACCAGCTCACACATGGATATATTTCCCACAGACCAGCTAACGCATGGATATATTGCCCCCCAGCTCATATGGGTATATTTGCCCCAGCTCCTGTTTGCTCCCCCTGATGAGAGATCCCACAAAAATATCTAGGAACGGCGAAAACGCCATTTCTTGGTTTTTAAGATTTATCTCCTTTGTGACTGCAACACAGCAGCTGCTATTGTCCGCCAATTGTCTTTGTTTATGCTGCAGAGTGGCCAAGGAGAAAGTAATAGTATCCCTTGCTAGTTAGTTAAGCAGCTTGAACCGACGCTTAATATATCAACTATCCCTTTCTGCAGAGAACTACGGTGCTGGTAGACATTGAAACCACATAAGTAGAATCCAATATACTGTATGTACAAATAAGAAAAATTGAAACGTACATTAGAACATATTCAGACTGAATGCAGGCACATGCAAAGACATAAGTAGGGATATGTAGCGAAGCACTGGATAAAAGGCAATTGATTACAATCATCACATTTAATTCATCTCTGGGTGTTGGCCAATGGCTTGTGCAACCCATTTCATTAGGGTGTGCACCCATGGAATATTCTTTTAATTACATATCTAAGCTTGGATAGTTTTGTACAAAACAATTATTTTTAGTTCAGAATAACCAATGTTTATGCAACGATACAGTGAAGGTTCATGCTGTTTATCATGAGCCAGTTAAGGAACATCCACAATTTCAATGTAAAGGGTCAAAGATGAACCCTTCACCCAACATTAGGGTGTGCCTGGGTACACTGTGCATGCGCCTATGGTGTTTGCAAACAATGTTTTCTGAATTACAGCCTAGGAAGCAAAGACCTCCGCTTTAATTGGAGATGTGGACATTAAAGCAAAGTAGACACAGACTTGATGCCAAACTGCAAACCCTGCTCCCATTTCGAAAAGATTTTACCATCTCCATATGTTTGGCTGTATATTTGAACAGTGTTTTCTAACCCTAGTCCTCAGGTACCTCAACAAGCCAGGTTTGCCAGTTATCTGAAGCACAGCACAGGTGATATGATTTGCTGCTCTGTGTTTGCAGGATTCTGTCTGCATTTCCCCAAGGGTATCCTTAAAATCTGGCCTTTTAGGGGTACTTGAGGACCAGGATTGAGAAACAATGCATTAGAATGTATAGAAACAATGGTGTGTTAGCATCTGATATATAGGAATGTATATCAGAAACTAACCTTTCTGCTGAGATAGTTGCATTTATATCTTGCCTCTCCATTTCCATCTTCCTCTGCAGCTTAGTCAGATCTTTGCAGCATAGTTACTAGGATAGATCATACTATAAAAAAATAAACTGTTCAACACTGAGTTGTAGCAGACCATTACAACTCAGCCGTAATAGCCGGGTTGTGTTTGTAAGCATAAGGTAATTCAGAGGTATTACTGTATTCAATGCGGCTTCATTTATTTTTTTTTTAAATTATAGACATTTGTCATACAATGCATAGTCAATTAGCAGATTAGAAATCGGTCACGCAGGACCAGCATGGTAAAAAAACAGCTATACAAGAAAAAAATAAAATGATCGAAGTCAGAGATATTAAGGTATATGCAAAAGGAGAGAGATGAAGAAAAAAAGGGGGGATGAGACCCTCTAGACACCATCCTTTGAAAGTGACTCCACAAATCCAAAGCTTGAGAGGGACATGGGGAAAAGAGGGGGAGGGAGGGAAACTCTGTGCTCAAAGCAATGTTTGTTAGTCCAACATGGTAAAACAAAACTATAAAACCAGAGCCAAAGTAATAACTGCCCTGGCAAGGACTAGTCTGCTCAGTCCGGGTTCCTGGGGGGCAGGGGGGAACCAACAGATGACCCCCCCCCCTACAGCACAACCCGAGGGATCATGAGCCAGTCCATTAGCCTTGAGATGTGTAACGACTTCCTCGGCTGTGGTGGCCAAGAGGGTGTGCCAATCACCATGGTTGCACACCAGCTATAGTGAATTCCATGAGTTCCCAGGATTTTGATGGTAGGCTTAAAAGGTCACTTAGCTGTCAGGACAAGAAAGGGAAAGGGGGGGTTTCTGAGGGTCCTGAGAACGAGCAATTGCACTAGTGGCCTGCTCTACGATGGGGCCCGCTCAGGTCTCACAAGGTTTTAGCTTGATTGTGCCATTACAGGGATGAATGCTCCATATACAAATCAGTCTGCTCTCACCCAATGAGGTGGCCAGTACTGATTGCCAAGGACGTCATCCCTGCACGAGAGGTGCAGCAACCCCCGACGATCGTTTCGGCCTTGTTAGGCCTCGTCAGGAGGGTATAGCGGACACCCCTCTAGGCACGTCAAGCAAGGGGTCCACGTCTGGATGACCCTGTAAACTTATAGTGAGAGAAGGGGGGGTGTGAGGATCCTGAGGACGAGCAACAGCACTAGTGGCACACCCTCACACCCCCCCTTTCTCTCACTATAAATTTACAGGGTAATCCAGACGTGGACCCCTTACTTGATGTGCCTAGAGGGGTGTCAGCTATACCCTCCTGACGAGGCCTAACAAGGCCGAAAAGATCGTCGGGGGTTGCTGCAGACCACCAGAATGCAAACCACTGACCTGTTTCTGAAGTGCTAGCAGTTGAGAAGAGGTTGTGGCCTGCACTCTCTCAATCTCCTGCGTACGCACCTGGACTTCCCCTACCTGAGTCTGGGTAGCAGCAAGGCCAGTGCCGAGGGACTGAAGGTCTGTTTACTGGCTGATGCCAGATTGTCCTAGCAAAGTATGTGTCCCTAGGTCATCGTCCTCCATCTCTAACAGGATCACAGATGGGACAGGTGAGACACCAGTGTTGACAGCCATCGGTGGACGATCGATAGGCTGCTACCGCTGACCCTGTCCTCGTCCTAATGAAAGGCGGATATCTGGAGTATGGGGCCCTCCGTCACCCCACTGCATTTATTCTTAAGTCCCATCAGGGAACTCCGTACCTCCAAACCAGGCTCGGTCTCGACTTCTACAGGCCTCAAACGGCATCCGGCCTCCAGAGGTGCCAACCACGAATGTGGTTGTAATTTGTCTCGCGGTTTCAGAAGGGGGGACAATTCGGGTCTCTTCTCTGGATCACACCACCCATTGGCAAGCCATGTAGGAACACCTGGTAAATATGGTTTGTGAAAAGATTCGCTGGGATAACCACAATTGTGAGGGTAAAAGTCAGAGCTCTGCCAGAATGTGTCTTCTCCCTTCCATGCCCCCCTGAATGCTGCTTCACATGAAAGTGGTTCCCAAATTTTTTCATTTATGTATCCCTTGAATGCCTAATTCCAAAAATTGTACACCTCATTGGAAGGATTGTAATTAACACTGATTGTAATTAACACCACACACACATACTCTGACCTGAAGCACAATCTGGTCTCACCACACAGAGTAACCTCAAACACTGTCCTAACCTCACCATACACTGATTCTCACCTCATGGGCCTCTGTGATGGAAGCTGCTACTTGAGCCGAGTAGATCCACCAAAGTTGCCGTCCTTGCTCTGGAGAGATCAACATTAGCGAGCCGATGTGATAAATCCCAATAAAACAAGAATATCCCCCCCCCATACTAGCCGAGACTTAGTATACGGTAAAGCAGGTTGAATCTTTATTGCAGACAACACAGGTTACTTTTATACAGACTGTCCCTTGTTCTCCCTCCTGCCTTCAGACATCCTGGTGTTGAGGCTTCACTGCCCCTAGCCATAGCCTAATTTCCCTTGGTTAAACATAGGTCTCCACTTCCTATAGCGCGAGCCCAGCAAATTAGCACACAAGGGGTCACCACCACCTCTAGCAGATTAGCATACAGTGGGGCACCACTGCCTCTAGACCGAGCCCAGTTTTCAGGGATAGTTCATCGGATGCTAGGGCTCTGGTTTCGTGACTTGTAGTCCCAGGGTTCATTTGAGGTGATTCTTCTGGAGCAGCAGCACAACCCGGATTTTGTGGGGAAACAAAATACCACACATTAAGAACGAAATAATAATAGAACAGGAATAAATTAAAAGTGACGGCCGTTCTGTCACAGCCTCTTCCTGGACAATGTGTCTAGCCATGGTCACAATTAATAGATATTTCTCATGTACCCAGAGGGGAGCAGCCTCTACATATATACATATACCTCAGATTGGGAACCCGTTACCTAAACTGATGCTAACAATTGCAAGTGGTTTATAACAGCAGATGATCACTTGGAGGCAACTCAGCATTTAGTGGACGGTCAAAGCCATCGGTTAATGGGAACCACGTCTAGGCACCATGTCAGCTTATTACAAATGGATATATTGCAACCAGTCTGTTCCTGCAGTTCCATGCTTCAAAGCTATCTTGTTTTACCTTCCTTCTGTATATGGGGCTGCTACTTTATGTAAGAGGCGCATCTGATACTCATCCAGACATGGTGAGCAATGTAACATTGACCAGATCAGTCTGTAACACAGGGATTGGCCAATGTGTCTGCCTAGGAGGACTCTTGTAATCTATAAATCCATAATATAGAAGCCCCTAAAGTACAGTAAGAGGTCACTGATTCCCAGCCACAGGCAAACCTGCTCCTGCTGGTACTTAACAGGTTGGTTGTTATCAGTTACAAGTATTTATAAAGCGCTAACAGGTTTTGTAGCGCTGTACAATGAGTGAGACAGAATAACAAATATACATACGCATTAGGCCGGAGTCAGATGAGCGTTTTGCACAGTGGAAGGAATGTCCATGAGCGTGGACATTCCTTCCACTCTGCCGCCCGTCGTAGCGCTTCGATGGGGAGGCTTTCAGCACTGCCGCTGTAGTGCTCACAATTCGTGTACGCTCTACGTGTGGCCGACCCCGTCGAAGCGTCACAACGCTGCGATGGCCACCAGGAAGCACGTCAGTACGGGTTATTGGCTGAACCCGGCCTTAAACACACAGAACAGTAGGTGAGAGGACCCTGCTCCACGAAGGCCTCAAATGTACAAAAAAACCTCCCAAATGAAATACGCGAGCCTGTTTTCTACGTGTGAAATCTTTCAGAGGGTGGGGAATGCTGATTTGATACAGATAGGTTTACCCTGTGATTATTTCCTTTTATATTGCAGATCCCCTTGTATAATCCATAGATACTGCTAGGCTGCTGCTGGCCTGCCTGTGTATGGTGTCAGCCATAGGTCGTCGCATTGTACCCCAGTGAGATGCTCATATGGCACAGCCACTCTCTGTGCTGTGAGCCGGTCTTTGGGGACATAAGTCGGGGGACTCTCCTTTCGTACTTTAACATGCTAGGCGTTTCCATACATGTTTACGGTAGAGCACCCGGAAAGACGCTGCGTCATTTTTGAGTAACGCTGACCAGCCCAAAGTTTCTGCCAGTTCGGCGGCCATATTGGTAGGGGAATGCGTTCGTGACAAGTGCAGCCCGGATGAGATGTTTCGTTGCTTCCGGTTTGTGGGACCGCTAGGGAGAAGTAGCGGGGATGGTAGCTCGGCGGTGCTGAGGCAAGAGGACGAGGTTAGGGATCGTTGGGAACGGATCCGGGCTGCGGCCAGAGCTAACACAGGCCGCTGGGAAGATGTCTGCCAGCGCCGTGTACGTGCTGGACCTGAAAGGCAAGGTGAGGCTGCCGATGTAATGAGAGTGTGGGTAGCACTGGCAGGGCCCTTCTGGCTGGCATTTCCCAGTGTATCTGTGCTCGGGGCCTGAGGGCTGTGCCACCGCCTGCCTGCGAACAGGTTGATTGTGCTGCTCACACATACCATAGAGTAACCTGAATGACAAAATGTGAAATGGATGAGAGGAATGCCCATTCAGTGCCACCTAGTGTGATCTCTCGCTTAATGACACCCTGTTAATTGTGCGTGCATTAAAAATATGAATAAAACAATGCATTAGACCTAATGAGACCATAAAAATCTGGATTCAACTGGATCAAATGGAATAAGTGTGCATTTGGGTCCTGGGCGCCTAATCTCAAGGGATTCAGGTCATATCAGGTTATGTGGTTGATCACTGATCTCCAATATTGCCACGAATGGTGAGTTTAACTGTAGGATTCACAATCCAGACTAACGCTGCAATTTTTACTGTAATTTGGTTTTCGGTGGCGCTGAAATTGACCCAAATTAATTCTTCTATTCGCATACTGCCAAATTGCACCAATAATTTCAGCGACATGGCCTCATATTCGGTTTTATAAATCCAACCGGTTTAAACAGAATCGAATAGGTTTCAATGTAACAAATGGAATTGTTAGGGTTTTTTTTTATTTTTTTAAAAAAAAACTCTAACTTATTTTTCAAAATATACATTTAAAAAATCTTTTTAAAGTAATTTTATTCAACCCTTTCCTGCCATGGGGTGTACTATGCCGTCCCGGTGGGTGGGCCTGAACGCTGTGGGGCAGCATAGCATGCCATGCTGGAGTCTGAGACGCGACAGCGCACATCGTGATTCATTGGCTGAATTCAGGCTGCCCCTCTGCAGCCAATGAAGTGAACTGTGCATCAGCAAACGTAGGCAGTGGGGGGACGACGACGACGACGACGACGGACTAGTACTACTAGTATTACTGTATATTGTAAAGGACTTTTTAAAAAATATTTTTTTAACCCCTTCCCGACCACTGACGTACCATGTACGTCTAATCGGGACGGCTCTTTTAGACCTGCAGTCGTACATGGTACGTCAGGATGTCCTAATCTCTCTCCCTCCCGATACTCCCCTTCCTTGCTGGGCTCCTGCGGCGGTCTGGCAGGCTGGAACCTTGCCCTGCCTTTTCAGGGGGCCCGGCAAAGGCGATGACGCCATCACAGTGTGTGATGACGTCATCGCCAGATGCCCCCGGCGCCTGCAGTAAAAATGAGGAAGGGGAGGAGGATCCTTTTTGGAGCCCTCGATCTCCGCAGCGGTTAAAGCTACAAAAAAAAAACCAAATTGCACCGCTCGACGGGGGAGAGTCTCCCCTTTGCAGCTGTCCATAGCATTAACGCCCTTCGTTGCTGAATCACAATTCAAACTCGGAGGTGGCTGACCTCTTGGATCACCCCCCACCAGATAACCCCCACCAACTGACATCCTCACCATATGTGTGAGGCCGTAAGTGGGCCAGTTATCCCCCTAATACGGACCTGCTGTATGGAGGCAGGTCAGTATTAGATGGGAGGATCCAAATGATCCGTGGTAGCTAGAGGGTCATTGTTTATATCATTGGAGAGGTCCGATCATGGCCTTTCCTATGATCCCAAACATGACCAGGTTTGTTGTAAAAGCAAAATAAAAAATAAATAAATTTAAAATAATAAAAGAATTTGCTTTTAAAACCCTGCCCGACCATTTTTATTTAATTTTTTTAAATAGGACTTAAACTGGCATCTAAAAATGATGAGCATAAAATGGGAAAAAATGAGCTCAGTGCACAGAGAGAGGTGAACTGGCTCAGCAGTGAAGGGGTTAAAAAGCAAAATCATGTGAAAATTGAGTATTTCTAATCTCAGGACAAAATTTTGAAACTATTTAGCCGGGGTCTTGTTTGGCGGTTGCAGATTTTGGGGATTAAATCTTGAAATTTTTTTTTTTTTTATTTTTTATAGTAAATTATAAATATGATGGAAATAATGGCATCTTTAGAAAGTCAATTTAATGGCGGGAAAAATTGTATATAATATGTGTGGGTTGCATAAACGAGTAAGAGGAAAATTTGACCTAAACACAAACAGCACAGAAACGTTAAGACAGCAGCGGCACTTTCAGGACAGACTTTTTTGTAAAACCATCCGGTCACTAAGGGGTTAAGCTCCTATTGGAATAGGATAGTTAATGTTTAACTTCGTTGGAATTCGCTGAGACCGTTTCGGTGCCTTTTTGCCGACTTCCAATAACTGCTTCGGTGGCTCCAAATACAGTGAAAATTCAATAAATGGTCAATGCACCATGTTTTCGGTACTGCTGACAGCATCTTCCCAATTTATGTCCATTTTATGTGTAAGTACTCGCCTTTTCTCTGCTGGTGCTGTGCTGCACCTCCCCTTCAGCATAGTCTCTGAAATGTGGCAGTCCATGCAGCTATCTAATGCAGTTTGTATAGGTATGCAAATTGAGTTGCATATGCTGGGCAAATTGTGTATCACTTTGAAACTGCCTTCTTTTGTGCGCAAGTTTTGTATCCCCTGTGAAGGACAATTGATTGGTGCCAGAGCATGGCCTTTCCAGAGATACCAATCATGACCAAGTTATATGTAAAAAATTATTTAACCCCTTCACTGCTGAGCCATTTCACGTCTTAAACCTCATTTTTCTTTTCTGTATTATTATTATTATTATTTTTTTCTTTTACTTTAAACATGGTCATGTTTGGTATCATTGGGAAGGCCATGCTCTGACCTTTCTAATGATACCAAATATGACCCTGCTAGCTGAAAACAGTCGGGAGATATCTGGGTTCAAAGGAACTCTTATCTTTCCTTTGGAATCAATGAGGACGTTCCCCACACTTCCTCAGCAGTGAAAGGGTTAAAAAAAATTCCTGCCCCCCCACCCACCGTAGCACTATTGTTCACTTTTCAATTATAACATTAACGATCATGCTGCGCTTACTTACCTTCCTGTTTCTAACAATGACAGCAAGTTTGAGGGTGATGACACAATGCCCTTCTGTTGAGGGAAGCCGACCGACCCAAAAACGGTCCTCCTTTCTCCCTGCGATAACCTCAACGCAGTCCCCCATCCTCCTCCTTTTTCTCACCCCCTTACCCATCGAGATTGTAGATTCCCACGGGAATTGGGCCCTCATGTCCTCCTGTATCTGCAGGCAGGAATACTGACCTGCCTCCTGTATGTATTGTAGAATTGTCCTGTCTGTACGCATTGCACCTTTTGTACAGCGCTGCGGAATGTGTTGGCACATAATAAATATTATGACCTCTTTCGCACCATATTCCATTTTTTCTTTTTTTTCTTTTACACTTTACTCCGTGACCTGTTGCTGAATTCCTCTGCTTCCCATTTTCTCTTCCACTCGGCTGCAGTGACAGACCTTCAAAATGGTCTTCCCACCACCCCTGAAGGTTGTCAAAACCTCGACTAGAATGTTCTAAAGATTCAATGGAACGAAAAAGGGGGGGGGGGTCCTCGTGGCACAATATAAAATGCAATGTTGCTCAAAGGTTAACACCGTTACAATATTTAAACGTCACTACTTATGTGAAAAGTAAGCAGACCAGCAATGGCTATTGGTGAAGTGCAATCGTGATACAGTGTATATAAAGCGTATATGTGCAAGGTGCATACAAAGCATTGTGCAAATAGGCAAATCCTAAAAAACATAACGGTTCATCTGTATGAGCGGTTCGAGTAGTTGTGCTCAGCATAAAGTGCAATAAATACAGTTCAATTTACAGAGTAAAAAAATGTCCTATAGTGCACACTTATGCAAATATGTTCAGCATAAAGTGCAAAATATTGCAATAAGTACAGTTCGATTTGGAAAATAAAAGTCTCCTATAAAATCCAAAAAGTGCTCGTATGAAGAAAAGAAGGTTCAATAGTAACCAAATGGGGTGTAGACCGGATATGAGGTCGTCTCTTAGGCTCGGGTCAGACGAGCGCACTGATCACGTCCGTGTTGGTGCACATTTGTACGTCCGTTCTAGCATATAATTATGACCAATGGAGCCCCACACACAAAGTACGTCCGCACCGAACTGCGGATGCATAACGGACGCGGCAAACGGACGCAGGTTAGGCAAGAATGTAAATCCGCTAGAACGGACGCTGCGTCCGCAATGTACGCATAACTTTGTGTGTGAGTGATGGAACATAGTCAGACGGACTGCATTTTTGACGTCCAGCATTTTGACGGACAAAATGGTTTTTCAGATTAATTTATTTTCCCTTCAACATCAGTCAAAAAAACAGTCACAAAAACTGACTGTGTGGCCACTACCTTGTCGTCAGTCAGAAAGTACGTCCGTTGTGCACGGACGCACAGTCCGCACAGAATGCGCTCGTCTGACTCGAGCCTGAGGGCATCAGTTCCGTCTTATGTTCTAATGCAAACTCCCAATTACAGGGAGATGGAAGAGAGGAAGGAAAAATAGTACAGAATTGTTTGGATGCGTCACATAAAGTAAAAAATATTACTTACACATTCCAGAGCCTATTACGTTACATGACGCATCCAAACAATTCTGTACTATTTTTCCTTCCTCTCTTCCATCTCCCTGTAATTGTTAACTTTTGAGCAACATTGCACTTTATTTTATATTGCACCACGAGGACCCCTCGTTCTTCTATTTCTTCATTTTGTCTTTAGCAGCCCTTTAACTCTTTTGCCACACGGTCCTCTTTTCTATTCTTCTGGTTGATATTTATTTCTGTTGGCCAGTTAAGAGCTTGTAATCCATTAACTACATGACCTTGCGCTCATCTGTCTTCTCTTGGAATTCTATACGGACCTTTACTGTGCCCTCCCCGGTCATTCTGTTACTTGGCCTCCTGGTCTTTTTTGGTGTGTTGACATGTGTATAAAATTGAAGACGTACAAATTCAGGGACCAGGTAGCTTCAAAATCCTAGAATTGTACTCTGTGTGTAAAATCCTAGCATATTGAGCCTACCTACTGCTCTGTTTATACAGGAATATAGATTGAACATTCCCTCAGGAACAGGGTCCGCCAATCCTACTGTATCTTTGTCAAGTGTTGTTCAAGAGAATTTATTTTGTGTTATCCCTTTGTCTACTTGTCTTGTACAGCTGTGCAAAATTTACTGGCGATATACTCTTATCTGGGCAAGTATGATCTGCAATCTCTCAAAGGATTAAATAGTGATTTGATCATTAAAACAACCCTGATAGAACATTGCAGGTAGCCTGCGCCTTTATTTGTACCGGTCACTTTAAGGATAGAAGCCTGTGTTTCCCAAACCTGTCCTCAGGACAGGCCAGGTTTGCAGGATATCTGAAGCACAGGTAATGTGATTGCAGGATTCAGTCTGCAGTTCTTCGAGGTGATCTGTAAAGTCTGGCCTGTTAGAGGGTCCTGAGGACAGCTTTGGGAAACGCTGATATAAGTGGTTGGCCACTAGGCGCTGGTGTTGCTGTGCTGACCAACTAAAATCCAAAGAGACACAGAACTTTTTCAGTGCTGCCTCTCCTGTAGCTTTTTAGGTTTTAGAAATGCTGGTGTTTGTCGGCCTTGCAGTGCCGGTGATTTTTGCCAGTATTTGAGACCCCAGCGCTTGGTTAATAACTGCTGTAGTGTAGGATTCTCTCCCAGCAGGTGGTATGCTGTCCGCCTCCAGTAGTCCCCCCCCCCCCCCCCAGGTCATGTTTCTCTGGATCCTTGGTAAAATGACACATGTATTTCGGTCTCTGCCACCTACAGTATTCACTTCCTGATGTGGGCATAACTGTAACGTACCGGCTGGGTGAAGTAGAGGTAACATCACTGCTCGACGTGGAGAGAGCCTGTGGAGACATGGGTTCAATCCCAACGAGCAACCTCTCCAGTAAGTGTCCTTGGGCAAGACACCTAACGGTACACACTCGCCACCCAGAACATACTTGAAAACGAGAGAAATCTCAATGTATCCTTCCTGGTAAAATCCTCTCTCAAAAAAAACCAAAAAAAAAAGTTTAGTCTAGGGATGCACCGATACCACTATTTTAAGACCGAGTACCGATACTTTTTTCAAGTACTCACCGATACCTTTACCCCCCCAGCTCTCATGGATTATGCTCCCCCAGCTCTCATGGATTATGCTCCCCCTGCTCTCAGATATGCCCCCCCTGCTATCAGATATGCCCCCCCTGCTCTCAGATATGCCCCCCTGCTCTCAGATATGCCCCCCAGCTCTCAGATATGCCCCCCCAGCTCTCAGATATGCCCCCCCTGCTCTCAGATATGCCCCCCAGCTCTCAGATATGCCCCCCTGCTCTCAGATATGCCCCCCCTGCTCTCAGATATGCCCCCCAGCTCTCAGATATGCCCCCAGCTCAGTGTGTGTATGTATATATATTACACATACACACACAGACCCCAGACCAGACATAGGGCGGCTGTCCGAATGCTCTATCGGCATTGGGACAGGCCCCATGGAGCTCTCCGTTCATACTTACCATCCTGAGCGATGCCGGTAAAGTTTCCGCGCGTGCGTTCGTTGGAAGGCCCCCAGTCGCGATTACCCACGTGATCGCGGCGGGTGGCCTTCTAACGAGCGCACGCGCGGAAACTTTACCGGCATCGCTCAGGATGGTAAGTATGAACGGAGAGGTCCAGGTGCCTGTCCCAATGCCGATAGGGTGGCTGTCCGAATGCTCTATTGGCATTCGGACAGACCCTGCAGCTGCTCTCCGCGGTCATACTTGCCTTCCTGCGCGACGCCGGTAAAGTTTCCGCGCTTGCGCTCGTTGGAAGGCCCCCAGCCGCGATCACAAGGGACTTCCATGTGATCGCGGCTGGGGCCCTTCCAACGAACACACGCGCAAAGACTTTGTAGGTGTCGCTCAGGAAGGTAAGTATGACCGCGGAGAGCAGCTGCAGGGTCTGTCCGAATGCCAATAGAGCATTCGGACAGCCGCCCCAGCCCCTCGGATGCCGGCAAGCCGGCTCAATGCCGGGTTCCGGTATCGGGAAATATCGGGGGCACTGCACGTGTACCAAGTACTCCTGCAGTACCCGGTATCGGCACCGATACCGATACTAGTATCGGTATCGGTGCAACCCTAGTTTAGTCGCTGGCAGATCTGGTATTCTCCCTCAACAAAGCACAGATTAGAGACACTCCATTCATCAGACCTGGTGATCCTCGCATATGCTTAACAAACTCCTATCCACCTTGAAGCCAGATAGAAATCTGTGGAGCCCACTTCGGATTTATGTGAGCCAGGCAAACTGTTCTGGATAGGTTTGTGTAGAAGGATCCGTTATAAAGGAGCCAGTGACTGCTTGGCCCCTAGATTTGTTGGTGTGGCAGAGGAGATGATGAAAGACCATTCCCTGCTCCTAATGATTATAAATGCAGAGCCCAGTGTGTCTCACTGATAGTCTTTATTGAAGGAAGCTATAATCCCTGTATTGATCAGCATGCACTCACATGGCAGAAGCCGTCTACTGGAGTGCAATCTATGTAGGGGCTTCTCCTGTACCAAAGCTAGCTGTCTGACATGATCTACTTAAAGCCTGGCCACACAAACTGGGTTTTGACTAAAGCCTTTATTTAGACCAGAGCATTTCAACCCTGGTCCTCAAGTCTCCCTAACTGGCCATGTTTTCATGTTATGTGAAGCACAGAACCGGCGATATGATTTGCTGCTTAGAGATTGCAGGATTCAGTTCCCTTTCCCCAAGGGAATCCTTAAAACGTTGTCTGCTTAGGGTCCTCAGGATAGTGTTGGGAAATACTGCTTCCGCGGCAGCAGCCAAACTGTTGCTATTTTAAAGTGCCTTGAACCATATGGAGTGCTTGGTCCCCAAGCTTTATTTTTTAGACTTGATAAATGTTTAACCCTTTAACTGCTGAGGACGTGTGGGGAACGTCCTCATTGACTACTAAGGAATGATGGGGGGTGGTTCCTTTGAACCCCGATATCTCCCGACTGTTGGCAGAGCACGGCCTTTCCAATGATCCCAAACATGACCATGTTTAAAGTAAAGAAAAAAAAAAATGAAAATAATAAACTTGGTTTTTTTTAAGACGTGAAATGGCTCAGCAGATTTTTTTTGTTGCTGATATCTTAGGCTAGGGTCAGACTGAGGCAGTGCGAACGCGCGTGCAGCCGCACATAATCACGGCCGCACTAGCAGCAGATGCCGGGCAATGACGGCCAATATACGAAGTACGGTCGCACAAAAGTCCGGCTGCGCAACGCAAGTGGAAAATGAACGCATTTTTTCGAGAACGTGAAACCGCAGGTACTGACGTACAGAGTGCGCTGCGTCTGCTAGCGGCGTGTGTGTGTGATTAGGAGACGTCAGACGCTGCTAATGTCCGGCCAACATCACGTCCAGACGCAAAAAGGGTTTTATTGATGATCCGTACAAAATCACGGACGAAAATGCGCATAGTATGACCACTATCACGTATTCTGTGAAAAAATGCGTCCATTCGTTCGAACGCACTTTTTCACAGACAACATAAAAATGCGTTCGTCTGACCCTAGCCTTACATGTGCTTTGTTTTTCTTTTGTAAGTTTAGATAATAAAATATTTTACTCTGTGTCACTGGGTGTGTCCATTCTGTGATCTCTTGTGTTGTAAACTGCCCACACACAGGATCTATACTTCACTTCCTCCTCACTGTGTGGCAATGGCCATAGAAAGGAAAAAATAGGTTGATCGCTGACTGAAATCCGTGTATTCATGGGACAACCCCGGGGTAGATTGGAAGTCTTCTAAACTCCCGGTTTTATATCATTCAGATGGAATCTCTTATCTCAAGTAGCCTGGAGATCAATAGACCCCCTGCAGCCTTATTTATAATTCCCTTCTCCATGTCACAAACTGTTAACAGCTGTAATTTATCTAATCTACAGTATGTAAGTAAAACTTTTGAAAATATTTTGATAAATGTTGCATCATGGGAAAAATTCACAAAATGCAAACCGGAGATAAAAAAAACTTAAGGTTTTTTTTTTTCATGCAATCACTCCAAACAAAAAACCAGCAGCATGTGAAAGTGGACGTTCCTTCTACTCTCTGCGCTCAGCGTACAAAGCACGATCCTCCTGTGGAGAATCGCGCTTTGTATACTTTCAGCGTACGTTTAGCTTTTTGACGGGGAGGGCTTTTTCACGTCCGGTGGAGGGCTTTCCCCGTCAAAAAACAACAGACGCAGGGAAGTACGGGCGTACATGAGCCAAAAATACGCTCGTGTGCCCGGGGCCTTATCTGTACTGCTGGGATTGAATATGTGATCTGGCATAAGGCTGTACTCTTCAGTTCGTTTTCTGAGCTAATATAAAGTGGTGAGCATAGAGCAGTTTTGTTAATCAAATCTGATTGAATGAAGTGTAGTTCAGATAGGAATTCATGGTACGTAAGTGCCCTTTAAACCTCATGGGTACATCTTTTGTTTCCTTGCCTGGACAGAGCTTACTGCAAAAATGGGAACGCTTGGCTGTTTGCTATAAATGCAGCAGTTTTAAAGTGACGGCGGTTTTAACGAATGTGATTATTGATGGCATTTTAGGTCATTCCTGAGTTCTTATTCATGTGATTTGAAATTTTATCACATTATCCGAACAGCATATTGGAAGACCTGATTCACGACCAGTTTAAAAACACCTAAAGCAAGGTAATGTGATTGTATGTAGACCTAGAACAAATATTTACACACTCTTATGTAAACAGAGAGCATTTTTATTGAAAATCATTTTATAAGGTTGTGTTTTGCCATGAAATAATTAACCCTTCCAATGGCAACTGCACAATGTAATTTTGACACTCGAGACCCCAACCCCTGGAAGGCTGTCCAGTGGCACTGATCGACAGCTTTCATAAGGGCACAGAGACTTTCACTATAAAGCGCTGTGACTTCTAGCTAACTGCAGCTAAATTATAAGTAATTTCTTCATGCACTTTTAAGCCAGAGACTCTTTGCCCACATAGCAACTTTTGCCACTGTCCCCCAAAATGCAGCAGGGAATTCTGGGTAGGACATGCAAATCAAGTACATAATTTCTCACTTTTTATTTTATTTTTATAAAGTCTTCTGTAGCGTAGACGCCCTACATGCCATGGCACTGCCATGCTGGCAGTAAATGGTTATTGTGTCTTGGCGGGTTCGACCAATTATTGGATCTGCCCATAATTGTTTTTTTTTTTCCTTTTTTAAATTCTGGTGTTCAATTCACCGACCTTTATGTTCCTCTTTGCTCACAGCACGCTCCCATTCAACGCGATGCGCATGCAGTATTCCGATTCCTTTGCTGAGCAGAAGCCATCCAATGAGGAGCTGCCCTGCCCAACACATGGTCCTCGCGTCATCTCACTCCTCCCATGGAAACCCCGCGTGCGGATCTCTGGGAGAGAGTGAGGTAAAAGACACTGAGCAGTGCGTCAGCAGCCCTGTAATATATCGCAGGCAGCACAGCATGTAATGTGCTGCCTGCCTGCATAATTCAGCAAACTGCATATTATTAAGTATTATAAAATCCAGTGGCTAATTTAATTCTGCTTGTGGTCCTGCTGATGCTCTGCTCTGCTCAGGTTATTCAGTACTGGCCACCTCGCTGAGTGCAGTTAGTGCACTCAGTGCTACAAACTGCCATCCTCCTGTGGAAGATCATGCTTTGTAGCCACGTCTGTATCAGTTGTAGCTTTTTGACGGGAAGGCGGAAATATCGTCCGGTGGAAGTGCGTTCAATTTGTGCGCACGCTACCCCATGTGGCCCTCCCTGTCCAGCCTTCACAAAGCTGCGAAGGACACAGGCAAGTGTGGTCTTGTCATTAGCAAAGATAAGGGACATTACAGCAACCCAGTGCTGAGCCAGACATCAGGCAGCACAGGTGTTAACCCTTTATGTGCTGCCCTGATAAAACACAGAGCCCTGAACCTGCAGGTGACAAATACATAGCCCACAGCTGTGTTTTCAGAGCCCCCTGCACACAAATCTGTAAAGAATAGCAAGGGGAGGGGGGGGGGGGGTTTAACATAAAAAAATCCACTCACCTGTAAATTCAAAGATTTAAATTTTAATATTTTTTATTTTTATTTTTGATATTTTGAATTTTCAAAATTTCCTTAATTTCCTGAAAACAAATTCACTAGCCACCGTAACGTCAAATACCATTTATGAGATACATATGATAGCTACAGACATGGCATAGGTGTCATTTTAAAGCTTAGGACTTTCAGTTGCTATAAAACACGGCAGAATTGTAAAATTTTAAACTCACAAATTAAAAAAATAATGTAATCTTATATTTTCAGAATTTTTTTTTTTCTTTCTCTTGTCAAAAAAATTCACATTTAATGGTTTGGCTTGTAGCCAGTCCGTCCAAAATCCCATTCGGCACATCCCTCCAATACAACTGTGGAGAAGCAAGTCTCGACTTTACGAGAAGCGGATTCATCCTTAACCTCTACAAGCATGGAAAGACTACCTGATCCCACTCAAAAGATGCCACCAGCGAGTGTCCTTGAGCAAGACACCTAACGATATAGATGCGCCTACCTCGCAAATACTTGTACATCTCATAGATTGTACATTCCCTTGGGAACAGGGTCCCCCTGAATCAGGTCGTATCCTCCATGTGTGGTATTCTAATGTATCAACCCCTTGAACGCATAACTAACAATAATCAAACAGAGCAGACCTTTCCTTCCTTTGTGAAAGTGACATATAAACCAGATCCCATGCTTGGCCACAGGTTTATACAAAAGACGCCCTTCTACACATAACTAGGCAGTTATGATCAATAAGCACTCTCCCTGGTATCTAGCAAGGGACTGGTCATTCTCTTGTCATCCGAGCCCTCCCCTTGTTCTCCAGTGTGGCCTTGTGCAGCAGCTTGGGACTCACCAATGTGCAGTGTTATCAATTACTGCAGATACTCGAGTATACCGCTAGATTTTGGTGACAAAAATTTACCTTAAAATTGGAGGGGTCGCGTTATATTCGAGACATCTGCACGTGTGTGAAAAAAAAAAACGTCCCTTGCTCTGGATCCCAAGTCTCCCGGAAGTCCCGGTAGTTGCGCTGAAGTGAATACGGGGCTCCCTGATGCTTGCAAACACTTCAGGAACTCCCAGATTCAAGAGATTTGGGATCCATCACGGCCAGAGGGCACGCTCGGTTTAAGCCAATTCACCTCGCTCGCCTCCGCTGGCCATCTAATCGCTAGTAAAGAAGACAGGTGGCCAACGACTTCATACTTAGTAACAACTGCAATCATTCTAGAGCAGAGCACCCTGGCCTGAGGGGGAGCTTGACTGTGTTAAGAGAACCTGGAAGGATTTTAATTGTTTACCGGTACAGTAAAATTTTGTTCCTCGCGTTATATTTGAGTCTTGAGAATTCTCTCATCTTTCATAATAAATCTCTATCCATCGCGTTCTATTCGGGTCGCGCTATACTTGAGTATCTACGGTAGTTGGCTTTTTTATTTGGATTAAGAAAAAATCTTTCAGGGTTATTCAGAGAGCGTGAAAAGCAGGAGAATGACTGGAGAATGAAAAATTCTAGGTCAAAATAGACGATTTGGAAAGTGAGATGAAAGGGAGAATTTTTCTGGTTTGGCTATTTTGACCTAGAATTTTTCATTCTCCAGTCATTCTCCTGCTTTTCATCTCTCTCTGAATAACCCTGTTTGTTTTTACTTAAAAAAAAAATCAACCCCTGCCCCTTTTTTGAAAAGCAATTTGCATAGTGTATATTGCTTTTCTACGTACATACGCAAATTGCATACTTTTTGCACACAAGGTACACGAACACCTGGTCAGAGAGATGGATTGATTCTGCGGACGCAGCTTAACCCTTTAATGATGGGTGGGTGTCGCCCATCGGGGGTGACTAAATGCTGGTGAGGCGTATAGGTATCCCTTTTCTACATGGGACAGATAGTTTTCGCTTTTGCTGAGATTATTTAAAATATATATTTTTTTGTATCCGGAGATTCCCTATTTGATACAGCGTTTTCCAATATGTATGAGAAGCTTGGTGTTGTGTGGAAATGCATGTAACAAACACAGCTGTCCCCTGACCCTGGCACAGTCACTGCAGTGTCAGTTTAGAAACGATTAATACAGTTTAACGTGGCACAAAGTAAGGAGAGGTGGGGAGGATTATTTTGTAGAAACTTGTATAGTAGGTGCTGCACTCCTGCCAGCATTGAAACATTTTGGAACACAGCCCAAGAAGGAATTTTATTGTACGTGCACAAAGTTATTCGGTGACTACCGATCAATCCGTTAATGATTTAAGTGGGCTTTTTTTTTCCCCTCCCCATCAAGCGTGTGTTGCAACTGTAGCATTATCTTACAAAATAAATATTAACTGTACAGTGAGTACCAAACACGTAAACCTTAAATCTACTCCATCTATATTCTAATAATGTGATTTCCCCCCCCCCCCCCCATAGTGTGTGTGTGTCTCTTACAGGTACCTTGTTCCATCAAGCCATCTCGCATTACATGGAGCCTGGTTTCTTGCTAGTTTATGCTAAGTGCTCTGGATAGAAAGGTGAGGGGTTTTATTGATGGCAGTTTAACGCAGGAGGAAAGGAGCCCCGGTTGATTCCAACCTTGGAGAGCAAAACATAGTCGTGCCTGTCACTAGATCAGAAATAGAAACCGCAATATGTCAGGGGATGAAGTGTCACATTGCTCTATAAAAACAATATCCATGCCTGGGTGGAATATCACAGAATGCTCCTGGGCAGCTGCACTTTCAGGTGTTTGAAGAGTGTGGTGGGACCATGTTTGGAGGGTCCTTCACTAGATTCAGGGTCAGGCTAAACCTAAAGCACTGTTTGGAATCACTCTGGGAAGTCACTTGAGGATAACTCCAGTTTGAGCATTCTTTACAACACTTTGGTCATATATCTGTCATTACAAACCTTTTTGGATATATTTTTTAACCTCTTGTGGTGTTCTTTAGTGATCCCGTCTACCAAAAGGGGAAAAATCTATTGTTCCACTTGTAATACTTGGTAACATGCTAGTGCTGGGCAAAAATGTCAGTATATTCAATTTTGTTTCTGAAAAATAGAGCTTGTAACAATGTTCACTTGTTTTCCTTTGCTTGATGTTTTCACCACATAATTTAACCAGGTTTTCGAGCAATTGTAATTCCTTCCTGATTTCATGCCACGTACTTGCTGAACAGTTGGGTGGTGTTTTTTTTTTCCCTGACAGGTCCTTATTTGCCGTAATTACCGTGGAGATGTTGACATGTCGGAGGTAGAGCACTTCATGCCCATCTTAATGGAGAAAGAAGAAGAGGGGGCACTATCACCCATCCTAGCTCACGGCGGAGTCCGCTTCATGTGGATTAAACACAATAACCTATATCGTATCCTTTCAATTTTCCTGTATCAAATGGTTTTAGCTACAATGCACTTCTTCCTCTTGCCAGTAAAATCTTTAGCAGTGTGATGGGTTGCTGACCTACAAGTAGATAATGGCAAGCTGCTCTCGAAGTAATGTGAAGACTACTTCTTGGTCCTTGGTGGTAGAGCGATAGCTAGAATACTATCAGAGTTATTCAGAGAGCGGTGGAAACCATAAGAATTGGCAGAAAAAGAGAACGATCTAGACCAAATAGCCAATTTGGAAAGTGCGATAAATGGGGGAGCCTTTTTCTGGTTTGGCTATTTTGACCTAGAATTTTTCGCTTCTCCAGTCATTCTCCTGATTTTCACCTTTCTCTGAATAACCCTGTATTTCTCTCTAAAAACCTGCAGAATATGGAGCTGGCAAGTCAATATGTATATGATCTCTGACTGGATGACTTCCTGTTTCCTAAAGCTCAACCTCTCTAAAACCGACCTTCTCATCTTCCTTCCCTCCAAAGCCAACATTCCTGCGCCCATTTCCCATCAGGTGACTGGTGCCACTATTACTTCTACCTCACAGGCCCGGTGCCTCCGGGTCCTCTTAGACTCTGATCTCTCCTACACTCCTCACATTCATTCTCTAACCAAATCCTGCTACTTCCACTTAAAAAAAACATTGCACGCGTCCACCCCTTTCTTAATCCGGACTCTGCTAAAATGCTCATCCAAGCTCTTATCTCCCACCTTAACTACTTCACATACTGTCACTTACCCTCACCTAGTGTGTCACCCCTCTCCTCTTATATTGTAACCTCTTGAACAGGGTCCTCTCTCCTACTGTTCTGTGCGTTTTAACTTTTATAGTTGTTATTCTGTCTCTCCCATTGTACAGCGCCATGGAACTTGTTGGTGCTTTATAAATACGTGTAACTAAATCTCCCATGATTATCACGACCACCTAAGTCTGACTGAGCATCATGGGACATGTAGTTCAGAAACCTATGGGATGCCAAATTTTTCCATCACAAGCCTAAAGCTTGACTATATATGTGCCTTGCTACCAGAGGCCTCTTGAGGAACATTTCTGCTGCTTATGCCATAGGTTCCCTGCCTTTGCTTGTCAATGTAAGTAGGAGTAAGGCCAGTGTCAGACGAGTGCACTAGGTGGGCCCGTACTGACGTGGCTTCCGGCATCCGTCACGGCATTGCAATACTGCAACAGGACCGGCCAGACGCTGTTGTGCGCGCACTCAGCTGCCGTGCTGTATCTGCGCAGCAGGCCTCTCCGTCAAAGCGCTAGGACGCGCATTGACGGAGCTGCAAAGCACTATCCTCCATAGGAGGATCGAGCCATGCAGCGCTGAGCACACTAACTGCACTCAGTGAGGTGGCCAGACGGGTGTCGAGTGGAAGGAACATCCACTCTCGTGGACGTTCCTTCCGCTCTCCAATGACGCTCCTCTGACCCTGGAATTTTTCTATTGCCATTAATTGCAGTAATTGTGATTGCGATGTTATACTGTATGCTTTTTTTTTTTTTTTTTTATATACTCCTTATTTCCATGTCCTGTTCACTCTTTCTGTTTGCCTTACATAAAGATTTCAGTTGTGGCTACATCGAAGAAGAATGCTTGTGTGTCTTTGGTGTTCTCCTTCCTTTACAAAGTGGTGCAGGTATGTATTGGGTTAATCCTTGCACACAATATATAATCCACGTGGAATGTTTGTAAGATTGTGTGGACATCAAAGCATTCATTGTTTAAGGCTATTAAAGCTAATGTCCATGAGCAGACTCTTAAATATTACTGTAGATTCTCGAGTATACCGCTAGATTTTCGTGACAAAAATTTACCATAAAATTAGAGGGGGTCGCGTTTATATTTGAGACATCTGCATCGCGTGTAAAATAAAAAAAAATTGCCTTGCTCTGGATCCCAAGTCTCCCGTAAATTTCGGTAGTTTCGCTGAAGTGAATGCGGGCTCCATAATGCTTGAAAACACTTCAGGAACTCCCGGATTCGGGAGAGGTGGGATCCATCACGGCCAGAGGGCAAGCTCGCCTCCGCCGGCCATCTAATCGCTAGTAAAGAAGACGTGCAGCCGACAGCTTCATACTTCGTAACAACTGCAATCATTCTAGAGCAGAGCACCCTGGCCTGAGGGGTAGCCTGACTGTGTTAAGAGAACCTGGAAGGATTTTAATGGTACAGTAAAATTTTGTTCCCCGCGTTATATTCGAGTCTTGAGTATTCTCTCATTTCCATAATCTCTATCCATCGCGTTATAGTCGGTTTGCGCTATACTCGAGTATCTACGGTACTACTACTACTCAATGCATTGTGCCAGCATATTGTGTGTGTGTGGTGTGTGTTAAAATCTTTTTTCTATATTTTATGATTGTGTGATTATGCTAAACCTCTGCTGTGTGTAACCACGTATTTCATCCTTCATTTTATTTCTTTGTTTTTTGTGCACTTACGCTCATGCAGTCTCTCATAGGAAGTCAGTAGTTCCACGGTGCCTTTTCTAGGGGCGGTTTTCCAACCCTAGTGTAATTGTAAAATTAGCAATTCAAGGGAGTTTAATGGCTTAGAATACATTTACAACCACTCTGGTTAACACCAGGGTTGGAGTAAAGCCCTGTGATTCTAACCATTCAATTGCCGTATAAAATTACCAAATTTTCCTATTTTCTAATCGAAAGTTTGAATTTTATTAAGGATACGTAGGTGAATATTTGCATCCTTCTTTTTTTTTTTTTTTTTTAATGAATAGCAGTGCGTGCGTGTGACATACATACATACATACATACATCTTGAATAAAGAAATTTGAACAAGCGTAACATGGTACAATCCATCAACTAGTTCCCTCCCCCACCCACTCATAGTCCGTTCCCTGATGTATACAGTGGCAAGAAAAAGTATGTGGAGTTTTGCATGAATTGGTCATAAAATGTGCTCTGATCTTCATCTAAGTCACAACAATTTGAAAAACACAGTCTGCTTAAAATAATGCAACACAAACATTATATGTTTTCATGTGTTTATTGAACAAAACATGTAAACCTTGACAGCGCAGGGCGGAAAAAGTATGTGAACCCCTAGCCTAATGACTTCTCCAATAGCTAATTGGAGCCAGGAGTGAGCCAACCTTGAGTCCAATCAGTGTGATATTATTGGATGTGTTGCTGAAAGCTGTCCTGCCCTTTAAAAACACACACCAGTTGTGGGTTTACTGGTTTCAAGAAGCACTGCCTGATGTGAACCATGCCTCGCAGAAAAGAGCTCTCAGAAGACCTACGATCAAGAATTGTTGACTTGCATGAAGCTGGAAAGGGTTACAAAAGTATCTCCAAAAGCCTTGATGTTCATGTGTCCACGGTAAGACAGACTGTCTACAAATGGAGAAAGTTCAGCACTGTTGCTACTCTCTCCCTAGGCATGGTCGTCCTGTAAAGATGACTGCAAGAGCACAGTGCAGAATGCTTAATGAGGTAAAGAAGAATCCTAGAGTGTCAGCTAAAGACTTACAGAAATCTCTGGCACATGCTAACATTTTTGTTGACACATCTACAATAAGGAAAACATTAAACAAGAATGGAGTACATGGGAGGACACCACGGAGGAAGCCATTGCTGTCCAAAAAGAATATTGCAGCACGTTTGAAGTTTGCAAAAGAGCACCTGGATGTTCCACAGCACTACTGGCAAAATATTCTGTGGACAGATGAAACCAAAATTGAGTTGTTTGGAAAAAACACACAACACTGTGTGGAGAAAAAAAAGGCAAAGCACACCAACATCAAAACCTCATCCTCACTGTAAAACATATCAGAGGGAGCATCATGGTTTGGGGCTGCTTTGCTGGCTCAGGGCCTGGACGGATTGTTGTCATTGATGGAAAAATGAATTCCAGAGTTTATCAAGACATTTTGCAGGAAAACATAAGACCATCTGTCCGCCAACTGAAGCTCCGCAGAGGATGGGTGATGCAACAGGACAATGACCCAAAGCATACAAGTAATTCAACAAAAGAATGGCTTCTACAAAACAAAATACGCCTTCTGGAGTGGCCCAGTCAGAGTCCTGATCTCAACCCGATTGAAATGCTGTGATATGACCTTTAAGAGAGCGATTCACACCAGACATCCCAAGAATATTGCTACACTGAAACAGTTTTGTGAAGAGGAGTGGTCCAAAATTATTCCAGATCATTGTGCAGGTCTGATCTGCAACTACAGGAAACGTTTGGTTGAGGTTATTGCTGCCAAAGGAGGGTCAACCAGTTATTAAGACACAAAGGTTCACATACTTTTTCCACCCTGCACTGTGAATGTTTACATGTTCTGTTCAATAAAAACATGAAAACATATAATGTTTGTGTTGTATTATTTTAAGCAGACTGTGTTTTTCAAATTGTTGTGATTTAGATGAAGATCAGAGCACATTTTATGACCAATTCATGCAAAACTCCACATAATCCCAAAGGGTTCACATACTTTTTCTTGCCACTGTATATGTCTCTGGAGAGCGCCCACTTCCTCTTTCTTGACTGAGGAAATTCAAAACAACATGAAGATCTAGAAAAAATACCTTTTTTGGATATAAAACATCAGGATAAGGAGAAGAATCCAGGAACTGGAAAACCAAGCTTTAGAAGGTTGAATGGGAGGATGAAAGAACAAACACGTACAGCCATAAGAAATTTCAGCCGCAACTGTTATATACAGGACAGGCGGGATTGGCGCAGAACAAGACGTCAAATAAAGGATATTTTATTAGGTAACAGTTAAAAAAAAAAAAAATCATACGTAGTAAGGATTATGAATTAAGACCAAACGACTATAAATATTTATTAAGACAAACAAACATGTAAACAGGAACTCTTGAAGAAAGCTATCTCAGGAAGGGTAGGGTTAAGAAACATGAGGGAGGGAAATATTCACCTCCGTGTCCTTAGTTAAATTCTAACTTTCCATTTTATAAAACCGGAAACTTGGTAATTTTAAGGCAGGACACGGAGGCTTCATATTTGCAAGTTTAAAGTCGACTAAAGACAAGTCAAGCAGGGTTATTCAGTGAAAGGTGACACTCTGGAGAACTTTTGGAGAAGTGAAAATTCAGGGTCAAAATAGCTGATTTGGAAAGTGTGATAAATGGGAGAATTTTTTTGGCTTGGCTATTTTGATTTGGAGTTTTCAATTCTCCAAAAGTTCTCCAGAGTTTCACCTTTTCTCCGAATAACCCTGAAGGTGTCAATAGCCCAATGAGAAACTGGTTTAAAGTAAGATTTAATAAATAATATTCTGAGTTGTAGAATCTAGGAGGAAGCCTAGAAATTACAATAGTTGGAGACAGGGTTTCTCATACATCTGGAAAAAGCAATTGTAAGTCTTGTAATAGTTGAACGGTCCACTGTAGGTGACTGCGTAGTATGGCAGGAGCGTGTGACATTATTAGCGTGTTGTCGAAGTAGCTCACTAGTTGGATTCCTTGACCTCAGATTGGCGATTACCGGCTTCATGACCTTGGTGAAACACCATGGGGCTGAGGATAGGCCGAACGGGAGACATGTAAATCTCCACTTGTGACCGTCCCAAGAAAATGCAAGGAATTCCTCTCGAATGGGTACCATGAAATAGGCGTTTTTAAATCTAGTTTCACCAACCATAGCGTGGAGCCCTTCCATTTTTGAAACGGCGGTAGGTGACCCATTCGTTGAACTCCCGGAGGTTGATGACTGGACGGAAACCACCCCCTCCCCTTTTTAAAAGGTTGCTGATAAATTTGGCCTTTTTGAGTGTGAGATGGTTCTATTGCTCCTTTTGTGAGGAGGCTGTGTACCTTTTTGGATGAGGTTGTGAATGTCTGTTGTAAACACTAGTGGACATGTGGGAGCTGATTGTGTCAGAGGTTTGACAAAACCTATGGAGAATAGTGTGAAGGACCAAAGTGCAGTGATCTGGGCTCAATTGTGTGCATTTATAAAAATAAAAAAAAAAATCCTCACTGAAGAGTGAGGAATAATTGTTGTAACCCCTGCCTCTTGAGCCTCGACTGTGCCAGAAGCGAGATCTGGATGGGGAAAATGTTCCAGAGAATCCTGTTGGATTGGCTGTTGTAGCGTTGGTGGAGCATCAGGGCGTGAAGCGGCTGGCAGGTCGCCTCCTATACCTGCCAGCTCTGCTAAAAACACGACCTTTGCAAACACTTTATGGAAAAATCAGAACACACTATTAGAGTTGAAGGTGCATACATAGGAACCCATTTCCTTGACAAACTTGTCACCAAAAAGTAGGCCTTGTGCCTCTGCACCCAGGTCATTGGAGGCTAAAGTAGTTACTTGGGTGTCCATTTTTGTTAAAATAGCCTTATGGCGTTTAGCCGACAAAGCGTCATTGGCATTTCCAAAAAGACACATAGCCCTTTGGAGCCAACCCCCACTTCCTCATGTTCTAGAGGTTTACCCGATAATTTGGGGCCTTCCACCAGTTCAGATAAGCGGCCCAAAGGACCCAACATGTCCAGTAATTCATAGAAAAGGGTAAGGGTCCTAGTGGCGCAGTGGGTGCTTCCAAATATGGAGCAATCTAGATGAGTATTTCTAAATGCTGATATTATGGCTCAACTCTATTTATCCGGTGGTGTTAGATAAAAGTACTCAAGTGAGTCAATGTTACACTAGTATTGTGCAAATAGCAATTCTGTGCAAATGAACAACCTTGTGCAAAATAAGCAACAACAATGGTGATAAATCCTTAAATCATGCGTACAAATCTGCTCCTATAGCGCAAAGTGTATAATAATCCACATGTGCAAAATGCATATAAAGTACATATAAAGTGCATGTGCTCATATATCCTATTCCATTCGTAAAGTGCAGACACAAGATTTCTGTTGATGTGACATCAAAAAATTCATAAGACAATCCTTTTATTAGGTTATCTGATAGTCTCTGGATGGCCTATGACTGTATAAAGTGCAAATCTCAAAATGAACAAGGTCCGTCACTCCTAGTCACCATACAGTATGTAGGTCACACTTACGACAAAATGTTCCAACGTTATGCTTCCTCTCCTTAGTTGGTAGATTCCGTAGCATATGAGGAAGACACAAAGAGAGAGACAATAGTGCAGACTTTAGCAATTTGTGAAGTATATATATATATATATATATATATATATATATGAAAATCACTCACAAATTATAGAGCCTAATAAGTCCTGGCTCTAGGTTGGAATGCCTCATGTCAGATACAGGGTGACGTTCCCCCTTTTCCTGGGTCTTCCAGTTATCCTCAAATAAAACACATACAGAGAGACAGCGCTCCCATAGCGTGACACAGTACATATATTCTGAGTAATTTATAATTTTTTGTTCAACTCACCGATGTTGGAGCCTCGGTTTTCTCAGGCTCAGCTTAAAGGCAAATGGTACTTCTTAGGCGAGTACCTTACCCCTCTCTACTGCAATGCCTTTCAGCTTCTGTCTCCAGCTCTGTATTACCATACAGATGGGAACGAAAAAGGGAGGGGGGGGGGAGAAAAATTCCTCTGTTTTCACCTTTAAAATATTTTCCTCACTCTAAAGGGATAAAATAGTAAGGGGGTATCCCATAATAAATTGCAATCTTTGAGCTTGGATTCCAATATTGTTGAATGGATTAGGCAGTGGCTGAGTGACAGGCAACAGAGGGTTGTGGTAAATGGAGTTTATTCGGAGCAAGGTCTTGTTACCAGTGGGGTACCTCATGGGTCAGTACTTGGACCCATTCTCTTTAATATTTTTATTAGTGATATTGCAGAAGGTATTAATGGAAAAGTGTGTCTTTTTGCTGATGACACAAAGATTTGCACCAGGGTTGACGTTCCTGGAGGGATCAGCCAAATGACAAATGATTTAGGTAAACTAAAAAAATGGTCGGAGCTGTGGCAATTGAGTTTTAATGTGGATAAGTGCAAGATAATGCACCTGGGACGTAAAAACCCAAGGGCTGAACATAGAATATTTGATACAGTCCTAACCTCAACATCTGAGGAAAGGGATTTAGGGGTCATTATTGCAGAGGATCTAAAGGTAAGTAGTCAATGTAATAGAGCAGCAGGAAATGCTAGCAGAATGCTTGGTTGTGTAGGGAGAGGTATTAGCAGTAGGAAAAGGGAAGTGCTCATGCCACTGTACAGAGCACTGGTGAGACCTCACTTGGAGTACTGTGTGCAGTACTGGAGACCGTATCTCCAGAAGGATATAGACATCTTAGAGAGAGTTCAGAGAAGGGCTACTAAAATGGTGTACGGCTTGAAGGAGAAAAGTTACCAGGAAAGGCTTAATGATCTTAACATGTACAGCTTGGAAAAAAGACGAGACAGAGGAGATATGATAGAAACATTTAAATACGTAAAGGGAATCCACAAGGTAGAGGAAGGGAGTATATTTAAAAGGAAACAAAGTAGCAAAACAAGAGGACATAGTCTTAGATTAGAGGGGCAAAGGTTTAAAAGTAACATCGGGAAGCATTATTTTACTGAGAGGGTGTTGGATACATGGAACAGTCTTCCAGTTGAAGTGGTAGAGGCCAAAACAGTAATTGAATTTAAGCAAGCATGGGATAGGCATAAGGCTATCCTAAACAAAAGCTAAATCCAGGTAAAGTATCCATGTAATTGGGCAGACTAGATGGGCCGACAGGTTCTTATCTGCTTATATTTTTCTATGTTTCTATAACAGAGTAAAACCAGAGATGAGAATCAAGTTAAAATATAAAAAATTTATTCCAAAAAAAAGTGTGTGTGTGTGTGGGGTGGGGGGGGGGGTTACTGGACGCGTTTTGGCACTACACCTGTGCCTTCTTCAAGCAGTATAGCATATGGGGTAAAATTTTTGAACGTATATCATTTCTTTCTCTGAGACCCCAGGAAAAGAGGGTTGGAACTCCAACTCCCTCTAATTGAGGCCGGTCATAGAGTTCTAGAAACTCCACGCTCTGTTGTTCTCCCTCTTCCTCAGAATCCGGGTAATCGGAATAATGGAGTGAGATTTATCTTTTTTTTTTTTTTTGGGAGTGCAATCGCAGTTTTTGCCTCTCGGTCAGAGGGTCGTTTTCTAGTGGGTGGTACGGAGGTCTCAGGTAGTTAAGTGGGGATGCTAGTCCCTCTAGCGCTCTGATGGTCAGGCGCGGTCTCTGACGGGTTATGAGAACCTTCAGTCAGTAACAGCTTGTGAGCTCGTGTTTAGCTCAGGTGGGGGGGGGGCAGTGCGGATATCTAGGCATGGATTTATTACAATGGAAGTGTGAGAAGGACTAGAGAATGAGGCTGAAATGGATGAGACAGCACTTTGAATTTTAAATAGCGAGGCCTTGGTCTACCCGGGTCAGCCGGGATTGGAAACCTGCATAGTGCTCCATAGGAGCAGGCTTGTCGTGAGTTGTGCTCAGAGGTTTCCGAGTGGGCTGAAGAGATGTGCTTGGTGTGTGATGGTTTTGAGAGTGACATTCTCCTTCTCATAGAATAAGGCGGTTAAACGTTGACATTTTTTACTGCCACGTGGGCGGGGCTTACAAGCTGCGGCTGAAATGTATGCAGACTGCGATAAGTAGAACGGGATTACAACAAAGACTGACAATCCCAAACCCAGCAGCCAGAGTGCTACACAGTTAACAGAAATAATAAAGGCAGTAAATAGCAAACACTCAAGGGAGGATGGAGGGAATGATACTTGTCTCTCTGACGAGCAGCAAGAAAGAGGAAGTGGGACACTCTCCAGTGACATATATACAGCAGGGAACAGACTGAGTGGGTGGGGGGAACTAGTTGATGGATTGTATCATGTTAAGCTTGTTCAATTTACTTTATTTTCATTCTCTCTCTCTTTCACTCTCTCGCGCTCGCTCTCTCCTACAAATATGAAGCCTCAGTGTCCTGCCTTTAAAATTAGAATTACATTATTTTTTATTTATTATATAATAGTTGCTCTGTACATTTTCTAAGGCCGGGGGTCACACGAACGTACGGAGTGTGTCTGTCTGTAGTGACCCCAGCGTTCATCATAGCGTGATGACGGCTCAACTGGGAGGGCCTCACAGTATAATATTCGTAATTGTATCTCATGTTACACTGGACGTGCTGAGTCCCTCCCCGTCAAAATGATACGATGTACATTCAATGGGCCTACAAAGTAGGGCTTAGCACACTAACGTGCACCCAAGGAGGTGGTCACACGGGCCTCCAAGCGGAGAGAAAGCCCATTCCCACGGACGTTCCCTCCACACTCGTGTGAACCTCCCCTTAGATGCCAAAAGGAAAATGGGATATTCTTCGGGTCCTTTGTCTCCTTTCATGATATTTGGTGTCTAAAACTCAGTGCTGTCAATAACTCATGAGGCTTAATGTTAGATGTATATTTTTATACTTGAGGTTTTTAGGTTCTTCGGTTTGTTTTCTTTTGGAGGGGGGGGGGGTTGTTGATATTTTCATATTTATTTCCCTGTATCATACAGTTGATGCTTGCTGGCATTGCGGTAACTCATGAAAGTTTTCAGAGTATATGAGCAGGCATTTAGTTGTCTTTGACTTTTCGTGACTACCAACCCGTATAGAATATAGGCTTACAATGCCCACCATTCACTGCCAACTAAATCACCAGATAAAAATAACACACTCCCATAAACAAGAGTCACGTGTTTTTGAGAGCTTTATTGATATTGGAGACCAAAAAACATGCTGTAACACACCTCCCTGTACTTTGTTTTAGGTGTTTTCTGAATACTTCAAAGAACTAGAAGAAGAGAGTATCCGTGATAATTTTGTCATCATATATGAGTTGTTAGATGAATTAATGGATTTTGGCTACCCGCAAACAACTGACAGCAAAATCTTACAAGAGTAAGTGGTTTATACTCAACTTGTTATCGAACTCCAGTCACCCCCCCCCCCATCTGCAAACAAAATGAATTTATCTGTATTCACAAACCCAATCCATTAAAACGATTTTTGTTTTCCATATCATGTTGATGTTGTCTTGGATATACTGTATCAAATACTACCCCTGTTTATAGTAAAGTGAAAGTGTCCCGAACTGGTTCTATTTTTGTTGCAAAAAATCTAGATCACGGGGCCTGATAATTCCAGAAGCCAAGTAGCTGCTGTCTCCTATTACTTTATTTCTGACTCTTAAATTTGTGAAAGAAACAGGAAAATTATCAGGCGTATCCTGAATCCTAAAATGTAGTAGATGGATTCATTATTTTCTCACCGGCAACCAGCAAGTTGATACTATTTTGTTAAACCTGGATTTGCTCACCAGCGCTCCAGTTTGGGTGCCCACATCTCACCTGGTCTGTTGACTACTGTACCCAACTTGCCTTACATGTGACCTTGCTTGGGAATGCACCATTCTGAAACTGGAGGTTCTCTCAAGGAATGGTGTCCTGGCTTCATTGGTAACATGTAGGTATTTCTGAGGGGGAGCAAAACAACCACTTTGACGGATCCACATCTTACAGCTTTGCTCAATTATGATGGATTGGTGTGGGTGTAGTTTAGGCTAGGGTCAAACGAACGCATTATTCGCAGCGACAGTCAAAAAGTGCGTCCGAACGCATTGACGTATTTTTTTCATGGAATGCGTGAAAACGGTCAGACGACGCGCATTTTCGTGCGTGATTAAAACCCTTTTTGCGTCTGGACGTTATGTTGGCTGGACATTAGCAGCGTCTGACCTCTCCTAATCACGCACACACGCCGCTATGCCGCCGCAGCGCACTCTGTACTAGCGGTTCTGCGTTCTCGAAAAAATGCATTCATTTTCCACTTGCGTTGCGCGGCCGGACTTCATATATTGGCCGTCATTGCCCGTCATTTGCTGCTACTGCGGCCGTGATTAAGTGCACCTAAACGCACGTTAAAAATGCGTTAGTCTGACCCCAGCCGAAGTCTTTTAATGAAAATGTATGTCCATTCCAGTACACACTATTGCTAGCATATACAGCAGGGCTTGACAAATCCATGGGCCTGGCTTTTACTCCTGGCTCCTAAATTTCCAGTTTATTTTACACCAATCTAAAAGCAGTCTTTGCCTGGAATCTATAAACATCTAGTTGGCTTCAATGTTTTCTTCCTGTCTCCACATTTAATGTAAAACTATCCATGCCTGGCGTATATATTTATATTTGAGGTCTGTTGTGTGTCTGTGTGTGCAGTGGGTAAATGGGGTGTCTGGCCATACAGTTCAATACTATCATAAATTGGACATGTTTTCAGCAAACAATTTAAATTATTTATTGGAAAGCGTCACATGACATTAAATAAAAGTATCTGGCAAAAAAAATATTGGTACTCCGTGTTGTTGTACTCAAAAAAAAAAAAAACTGGTATTGTGCATCTTTAGTTCTTGAAAGTAAAGCTTCGTTAGTCTGAAGCAAAAACTGGCTCCTAACTTTTGTAGCTGGCTCCTAGATTCAAAGCAAATTTCTTAAGTCCTGATGTACAGACTTCATTTTAGTTTGGGCGTTTTTTTTTTTTTTTTTTCTTGCAGATCTTTCTTATGCCTAAAAGCAGCTTTTTAATGGATTGGGAAGGTTTGAAGTGTCCCAAAGGCACAATCCCTCTATAGTACATCATTGGTGTATATTTTCCCACACTATGTGATACCTGTTTTTTGTTGGTTAAACATAAAGGCTATGGTTTGGCATTAAGTTTCAATTTACACAGTGGGCTTGGACAGCAGTTCATGTTAGATTTTATTATTCATTTATATCTTATTATAATATTAGGTGCTAAATCACTAGACCTGTAAATTTTTGTTTTTTAAAAAAATGCGCTTTTATACTTCAAAACCAAGTCCTTTGCATGAAAACGCAATCTCTGCTGTGATTTGTCTTTTATTGGTGCAGTAAATAAAATTGTTTGAAATCTAAAATCACAGGAATATACTCTATGGGGGTTATTCTGTAAATGCCAGTGCTTCAAATATCAGAAAAATCGCCAAAGTAAAATCCAAAGAGGAGCAAGAGCAGCTGCACTGTAAAGCTTCTCCTGTGGCTCTTTGAAATTTTGTGTAATGCCAGCGTTTGTTGGCGCTGGTGTTTGTAACACTGGCATTTACTGAATAACCCACTATATTCGTTCATTACAAACCCTTAAAATATGTGTAGGATTGCAAGAGTTGTGGGGGGGGGGAATTATGTAGAATACAACCCATGCAGATCACATCCTCCAGGAAGGAAAGTCCGCAGTATCCTGGGTTCTGTCTTTACAAACCCACCAGTTGCTTTCAGGAATGAACTATAGTTAAAATAAAAATGTATCCAGTGATGTTTCTTCTGGATAATGCAATTAACAGAACACTTAAGTACCCTTTCTTCCTGAGATTCCATTTTAGTATTATTCTTTATAAAGCGCCAGCATATTCCGCAACGCTGTACAATGGTCAAAATAATAGGGTTACAATACATTGAACAACATTTTGACAAACCAGTACAGGTGGAAACATAGATCCTATTCCCGTGGGAACTCACAATCTAGAAGGGTTGGTGGGTGGAAACAGCAGGAGAGGGACTGCAAGGTGAGAGTGATGGTTGCGTCAGTGAGTTGGGTGGTAGGCTTCCCTAAATTGGAATGTCTTAAGGGAGCGTTTGAAGGAAGAGAAACTAGGGGAAGTCTGACAGAATGCGGGAGAGCGTTCCAGAGGATGGGGGCTGCACGTGAGAAATCCTGCAGTCTATTATGGGAAGAGGTGATGCGGGGAGAAGCTAGGCGCAGGTCACTGTTTGACCTTAGGGAGCGGGCTGGGTGTATTTGGTGATTAGTGAGGACAGGTAGTGGGGAGCTGAGTTAGTGAGGGTTTTGTAGGTCAGGGCAAGAAATTTTGAATTTAATTCTGCAGTGGATGGGGAGCCAATGAAGGGATTCGTAGAGAGGAGCAGCAGAGACAGAGCAGCGGGTGAGGTGGATGAGCCTGGCAGAGGCATTCAGAATGGGTTGTAGGGGGGTGGGGAGTGGGAGGCCAGCTAGAAGATTATTACAATAGTCGAGTCGAGAGATTACAAGGGCCAGGATGAGTTGCCTTGTGTCAGTGGTAAGGAATGGCCGCATTCTGGAAATATTACGTAGTTTGTAGCGGCAGGAGGATAGAAACAATGTGGGGGATAAAGGAAAGAGCAGAGTCATCAACCATGATAGAGAAGTCAGGAGGTGGACGTTATTTAATATTTCTGAATGCGTCATGTTGGTCAGAAGTAATTTTAACACCATTGTTCTTTCTACTACACAATCTGCATTCACAGTGCCTGATAAATAGTATCAGAACATTAGTTTTAAATAAACCCTACTAGTGGTGCACCAAAATGGAAATTTCTGGCCGATACTGAAAATTCGGGATCGGTTTGACCGAAAACCGATACTGAAACCAAAAATCAGACATGAGAACCTGGACCTGGAGGCTGGGGACTCGCCTGATCCCGAAGGCCGGGTGAGCAAGCTGCTCGGCCGGCCTTCAGGCCCAGGTTTGCATGGCTGATTGGTTGCACCTACATACTCCCCTACATCCTCCTACTTCGGCCCTGAGCTCCAGCGGTCACAGTCCTCCGGCTGTCGCAGGCTGCTTGGCCGGCCTCCAGACTCAGGCGAGCCCCCGGCTCGCCTGGGACTTAAACACTGGATGCAGGAGGACTGCCACCGGTGGAGGACTCGGGACCGATGTAGGTGAGTGTGCAACGCTCTCCAACCCCATCCCCAACAAAATCCGTCACCTGGGCCTGGAGACCCGCCCGAAGCCCCTGCTCGGTCGGCCTTCAGACTCTGGTTGAGCCCCCTGCTCGGCTGAGCCAAGCCGGGGGCTCGCGTGAGCCTGGATGCTGGCCGTTAATTTCGGTGCAGCCCTAAACACTACCACTTTACATAAGCTAGAACTACTAGATTACTTGTGCATTACAAACTCCCTTTAGAAAACACATGCTGCTGTTTTTTCTCTTCTTTTCTTTGAATTGCATGTAAAAAGGAAAGTTTTTTTTTTTCTCCTTTCCATTTTGTGCATCTTTCCCACGATGCAACATGTACCAAAATCTAATAGTAAGTTTTACTTGGTGACTTTGCTCTATTCTATATAGTATTTAATGGTTAATGCTGTAGAGGAGGCAATGTTTAGCCTCAGATCAATTGTAATTCTAGCATGAAAGATGTGAAAAAACAGCCATAAGAGTGGTCTGACTCAGGTGATAATACTGTGTCTTCACAATTAGGATGGGGGTAACCCTGGATAATGTTTGTGGCTGAATTTGCATTAAAAAGATGATGGTAATGGTCCATGGATGTAAATCCAGTGGTTATTCTGCCCCCATTGTCCTGATTTTCAATGGGAGTAGGTGGCAGGAGGAGGGTGGTACGGCCCCCTTTTAATTAAAAATGTTGTGCGGGAAGACTGGATACATCGCTACTTGGTAAACGTTTGAGACACACGCTGGAAACATTGCGCATGCGTGTCTTGGTTTTGTTGGTACGCATCAACCTTTGGGAGTGGAAAAACTGTTGGGAGGAGTACGTCCGATTCATTCGATACGCAACTTTTCTCGTCACCTCAGGACTTTCCATGATAACTGCCCTGAGGCTTAAGATTCATGGGATTAGAGAAGGTGACACTGGGGGACAGAGGACGTGACCTCGATTATTAAGCACCTCCAACAACGTGAAAGTTTTTTTTGATTTTTAAACTCAAGACCCTTAGGGCTCAAAGCTCTTAACGAGGGTTTCATGTTTTCATCAGTTCTAGAAGTCAGACTTCATTCAAGTAATCTCTTTGATTACTTATCCCTGTGCACGGTCTGTTAACCTGCTTATCACACGGTACTCACCGCTCGGCAGTCATTTTTATTTTTTTGTACATTTTCACTTAGGGGTGTACTCCCTTTTGTTGCCATAGGATAAGACCTTAATGGCTGTGTGTTGAGTTATTTTGAGGGACAGCAAATTTACAGTTATACAAGCTGTACACTCACTACTTTACATTGTAGCAAAGTGTAATTTCTTCAGTGTTGTCACATGAAAAGCTAATAAAAGTTACACAAATGTGAGGGGTGTACTCACTTCTGTGAGATACTGTATGTATATGCAAGGTAGGGATAGACCGATGTTTTTTTTCCAGGCCGATATCGATGCCGATTATCTGCCGTCTCTCTGGCCGATAACCGATATCAGGGGCCGATATTCTGTGCACTTAAATTTTTGAAAACGAACACAATTTCACACAAATCTGGTATAAACTGAACATGTTTATTCATACTTTAAACATTGAATTAGGGGGTCGACCGACCCTGCCCCTGCATGCAGATCTCGGAGAGAGCAGGGTAAGACCCGGTCACCGGCCTGAAAAAAAGTTTACTGTATGTTTAACTGTAGATCGCTAGCTGGCTGTCTGTTCCTTTTTAAGTAATTACAACCAGGGTGTGCTGCTGAGTGCTCTGCTCCCTTCACTAGCCCCACGCAGTCACACACTAACCAACCCCACTAGCTGCAGCAGCTCCCCCTCCTTCCTCAGCTCCATCTTTAAAGCCCCGTTGCTCCGTCCACTGACTCATCCATAATGAGCAGTTACGACCCGGGACACAGCACTGCAACCCAGAGCTCAGCCTGACCTGAAGCCCCCTTAAACACAGCCCTTCCTGAAGTTCAACCTGCAGCAGGTGAAAAAAAAATGGCCCACAGCTGTGTGTGTACACTCTCAGACTGAAGTACACACACACAGCTGTGGGCCATTTTTTCTCACTCAGCAGCACACCCTGGTTGTAATTACTTAAAAAGGAACAGACAGCTAGCTAGCCATATACAGTTAAACATACAGTAAACTTTTTTCAGGCCGGTGACCGGGTCTTACCCTGCTCTCTCCGAGATCTGCATGCAGGGGCAGGGTTTCCAGATATGCTGACACGAGGACCATGTGGTGGGTGGCGTAGCTCCTCATTGGTCGGCTTCTCCTGCAAAGGAACAAGAACATCGCATGCGCTTCGCAGTGACCGAGCGCGCTGGGGAGCGGCAAGTAGAAATCGGTAATATCGGGGACTTGAATACCGATACCGATAAATTCAAAAAAACCAAAATCGGCCCAAAATATGGGTAGATCCGATAATCGGTCGACCCCTAATGCAAGGCAACCTTTAAACCTTGTGTTAGGAACCTTGTATGTATATGCAAGGTTCCTAACAGGCTTAAAGTTCGCACTGTTCTGAGCTCTCTGCACACTCTACCACTCCCGATTCAGTTCTCAAAGTACAGGGGTACATGCTTAACCCTTCAGTTCCCACTCTCATTTTATTATAGTATCACTGTCTATATCAAGTGCTGCAGGATGTTAAGAATAAAAAAAGTATGGAACGGTCGTTTATAGCTTCCAAACTCAGACATTATTTTGCCACCTTCTCAGAAACCTTATTGTGGTTCAGTCCAATTGTTTATTAAAGGAATAGTGGGGGAGAAAGTACATGCCATTTTGAACAGAAGTCCTTTTTTTTAAGATGTATAATTGCCCAGCCTTGTGATTGCATTAGAACTTGACAAAAACACCACGCTGATGCTCTGTACTCAAACATTTGTTCCACAACGTAAATGGTTGTATAATGGGAAACGTTTGCATAAATCCACTCTTTATCCAGAACTATAAACTTTTCCCATTTATGATCAAATTAATTTACATGCAGAATGTTTCTCTTGAAATAGGTACATCACTCAGGAAGGTCACAAACTGGAAACTGGAGCCCCTCGTCCACCTGCCACAGTTACCAACGCCGTGTCTTGGAGATCAGAAGGAATCAAATATAGGAAGAATGAAGTCTTCTTGGATGTGATAGAATCTGTCAATCTACTGGTAAATGAAATGATCTGGAACTGATACACTTTACAGGTTGTAGAGCTGTTGGGCAAGTCTCTTTTGTATGACCACTCACTGTATCTGTATGCTTAATGTTTCATTTATCAAATGCACATTGTAAGTGAATGTATTTTTTGTCTAACTCCAGGTTAGTGCAAATGGCAATGTATTGCGCAGCGAGATAGTTGGATCCATCAAGATGAGAGTCTTTCTCTCTGGAATGCCGGAACTCAGACTTGGACTCAATGATAAAGTTCTTTTTGAAAACACAGGACGTGAGTGTTTCTCTGGGTCGGGAGGGGCACACTTACCTTGTGTCTTCATGTCTTCAGTTTCCCACTGTTTTAAGTTAGCTGGTTTGTAACCTAATGCTTCTGATGTCCAGCATCACTTCCACATCAATATAACAAGGGTCTAATTTGTACAGTCATGTTGTTATTTATATGTATGTATCTACATTCTTGGGCTCTCCTCAACACTGTCTCATTCATTTTGTTTAGTGATTTAAAGTACTCCTCCCAAATTAATTAATTACTCATGTGTAAACACTGTAATTGTGACATTATGTATAACGTTAAAGGTGGGAAGAGCAAATCCGTGGAGCTGGAAGATGTCAAGTTCCATCAGTGTGTGCGCCTCTCCAGATTTGAGAATGACCGGACAATATCATTCATTCCTCCTGACGGAGAGTTTGAACTCATGTCCTATCGTTTGAACACACATGTAAGTGTTATGGTGTAAAAGGTACGCATACCTCATGTGTTGTATAAGTGAAGCATTGCATTTCGACGAGAGCTTTCTAATGGAAGGATGCAGAAAGGAATCAATTTGATTAAAATTCATATTCAACATTTTCTAGCACTTAAAGGAACAACCACAGCTAAATAAAGTGTGCATGGAACCTGCAACGGATAAGTATTAACTCGATAATGCATTGAGAAGCATTGGCCAATCGGCTTTAAAGTGGAGGGGGACATTCCTCACCTCACCATGGTCATTTAAGTTAATGGGTCTATGGTGGCTAGAATGTCCTCCTCCCTAATGATCGCATACACTTACTGTGCCTCTGGCTTTGCTGTATAAAGATGAAAGAATATTTCTGCTCTATTTAGGTACAAAGTGACATGGAGCATATTACAGAATAAAGTGGTAAAGCGTTGTGGTGCGATTGATCAAAAATTGTGCTTTTTGTTTATGTAGTTTGTGCACAAATTGTCAATGATTTGCAACCAGTGAATGCTGTTTATTCTATCAATATGAAAAGAAAAAGTTATCACTTGAATAGACTTAAAGGAACACTCCAACAAAAAAATCACCCCCCGTTTTTTTTTCCTAACCTATCCCTATTCCCTTAATAAAACCTTCTTTTTTTTTTCTTTTCTTGTAACTGCAATACTTACCTTAAAATCCTCTGGTTTCCAGCGGCGTTTTTTTTTTTTATACTCACCTCCCTCCTCTTCCGCTCCCGTCCTTCTTCTTGCTGCGTCTTGGCTTCTGGTTTACGTGAGAAGCGCGCATGCGCGCCTCTCACGTAAGCCAGCCAATCGGCAGGCTTCCTCCCGGCTCCCTCTGAGGATTAGTGTTGCGCGCAAGAGGATGCGCGCAACACTAACCCGAAGAGGGAGCCGCCAGCTTCTGCGGGGAGTAGGAGACGTCATCGCGCTGAAAGCGCAATGACGTCTCCTACTCGGCAAAAGTCGGCAGAAGCGGGAAATATGATTCCCGCTCTGCTGACTGACAGCTGGGAGGGCGGAGTAAACTCCTCCGCCTCTCTCAGCTGTTTTCAGCATTTTCAGCTGATCGGCTGAGCGGAGGGAGGGGGGACAAAGGGCAGGATACTCCGGGCATCATGACCACCTAAAATAGCTTAGGTGGTCATGTTGCTTAGAGTATCCCTTTAAATTCAAAAGCAATGTTATGTAGCATTTAAAAGGCACATGATATGTGATTGTTCTTCTCTAATGGACACACAAGCATTACATACAAAAGCAGCCATATCTTTGATCCCTTCAAGATGTGCTGTCTCCGTGCTCTAGAGCCGTGTTTCTTCACTCCAATGCTCAGTCCCCCTAACAGGCCAGGTTTGCAGATATGTGAAGCACAGCGCAGGTGATCTGATTTGCTGCTCAGTGATTGCCGGATTCAGTCTGCATTTCCCCAAGGTGATCTGCAAAATCTGGCCTATGACGTGCTTTCCGGGCGTCCGTCATAGCGTTGCGAGGGGGCTGGCCACACACTGTTGCGTGCGTGACAGCGGCCGTACTGCAAGATTCCCCGTCAAAATGCTGGGAAGTGCGTTCGATGGGTCTGCAAAGTGCGTTTCTCCATAGGAGGATCGAGTCTTGCAGCGCTGAGAGCTCATCTATGTGGCCAGACTGGCGTCAGAGTGGAAGAAACATCCACTCTCACGGACGTTCCTTCTGCTCTGAAAAACTCTCGCCTGACCAGACCTTAGTGTGTTCCTTAAAATATTCATTCTTCTGAAGCTATATTCTGGTTGCAATACATTGCTTTCATGTGTTGTATCTTTTTATTTTTCTCATTAGGTAAAACCCCTCATCTGGATTGAATCTGTTATAGAGAAACATTCCCACAGTCGCATAGAGTATATGATTAAGGTCTGTAATCTCTGGTCCGTATACTTGATGCACAGAAACTAGCATCCTAGGACAATAATAAAAGGATTGCATTTTTTTAATAATGTTTAAACTCCTTTACTTACTCCGATGCCAAGTCCTGTAAAACTGTACATTAGGAATTGATAACAGTAGAACACTGAAATATTAATCACATAGTCTCTGTGGAAGCTGTTGATGACCGAACACTTTTTAGTCAATAACAATCTAGACAAGGTTTTTTTTAATTAAGAATTATTATATGATGACCCTTGGTTTGTGAAATGATGTAGGCAAGACAAATTTATCTTTGCCACCTCATGTGTAGTAGTGTTATTGACCACATGGTGGTGTTTGCATTGCAGAGATTATATATGTATGCAGTCCATGCAAAAATGTAGAAACCTCAAAAATTGGGTGGACGCACTCAAGGTCTTCAATAATAAAAGCTATGCTTTATTGAAAAATTTACATTAAAACATGCCCATACGCATCTCCTGACGTTTCGGCCCTCTCAGGGTCCTTTATCAAGGATATACATCCATCCATCAGATCGTATGATGAAATTAACACTATATTGCACACACAGCCGCAAACTATTGAATCTCCTGTCGACAGGCACTGGCAGGTCTTACCCACCCTTTGTCCACTGAGCTCTGGTATAGTCACCATTCAGACTGGAAATCTCAAAAACAAAGTTTAATAAAGCAACATATAAAAAATTGTGCACAAGTTCGCCCTTCACATTGGACTTTTTCACAAGCCTAAACTCACCTGCAATAAAAGGTATCTTTGCGAAAAATTTTACGTTTTGTTGCAAATAGAATAATAAAAATAAGTGACTTTTCTATCCCTTACGTGGTCTGAGGTGTGACACCTCTTTATATATAATTAGCACCTGGTATATCTAAATTTTAAGCCACTGTGTCGTCGCGTGCGCTGATCTGTAAGACTGGTGGTTTTAGTCTTTTGTTACATGCTTGTTATACAATATGTTGTCATTAGATGATGCTTTGTATGCCCTGACTAAAGGCAATTATACATTTTGCACTGTATAGTGTGTTCTAATATTAATATAGTATTCAACCCATGGAATGTTCTCACGTTTAATGTGTGTTACATCTTTTAATTTCTTTTTATTACATATGCAAGTTTGGTCGACCTTATAAATGCTTTCAAGAAATCTATATAGAATTCCTTGTTTTTTGTATGGTTTAAAGTCCTGAAATGGCACAGAGTACAACCGGGATCGGCATCCTTGGCTATTTAGTTGTTTTGGAACTACATTACCGATTTAACGTTAAGCCACTTATTGGATTGGCCAAGCCTTTTGGAAAGTGTAGTTCCAAAATATCTGGAGGGCAAAGACTGATGACTGATGAGGTGTATATGGATATTCTAAATATAAATCAGATTTTTTTTTTTTAATTATTTTCTCCTTCATTCTCAGGCTAAAAGTCAGTTCAAACGCAGGTCCACAGCTAACAATGTGGAGATTCACATTCCGGTGCCAAATGATGCAGACTCGCCAAAGTTCAAAACCACAGTTGGAAGTGTGAAATGGGTTCCGGAAAACAGTGAAATAGTGTGGTCAATAAAGTCTTTCCCGGTACGAATGAAGAACTTGCAACACAAATGAGAAATTCGAGTGGCTCGGCTTTTTTTTAAACTTTTCCCCCATAGCAAAGCTGATATTTTATATGGATTAACCCCATAAAGACCACTGATGTACATAGTACGTCCTGGGGAAAATTCCCATGTACCTCATGGTCCTATACCACCCCCCTCTGCCGTATACTCACCTGAGTCCCACGTCGGCCTGGCTTCCTAGAAGCCGGCCCTATGGATTTGTGGGCCCCAGCCATTGCAATTTGCTGTATGCAATGTCATTTTCATGCCCCCCCCCTCGGCATCTGCAGGGGGAATCTGAAAGGGGGGGTCCTTTGGACGCCTCTCCCTCCCCAATAGCTGAACATAGAAAAAAAAGAGAGGCACTGCTGGAGAGGGTAGAGTCTGCCCTTTCCAGCAGTGCCTCTCTTTAGCACCTTAGGTGCCGGATCGCGATCCGCTCCCAGAAGTGGCTGACATCTTTGATAGCCGAGCCTCTGGATCACCCACTGACATCGTCGCCATATTTGCGATTATGTCAGTTGACCAGTTAACCCCCCCAGCTGTCAAGTGGGGTCCTTTGGACCCCCGTGTCTCCTGATCTGTGGTAGCTAGAGGGTCATGTTTGGTATCATTTGAAAGGCCTGACCAATGCTAACAAACATTACCAGGATTGGTGTAAAAATAAAAATAATAAAGTGGGTTTTAAAAAATTTGTCTGAGTCGTATAATAAAATGGGACTTCAAATCACGTTTGAACACAATGAGCATAAAATGGTCAACATGAGCTCAGCCTACAGGTGAAGTGTCTCAGCAGTGAAGGAGTTAAGTAGTAAAAACATGTAAAAATTGGGCATTACTAATTTCAGGACAAAATTTAGAAATTATCTGGGGTATTTTTTGGCAGTTGTAGATTTTGGGGATTAGTTTGAAAAAGTGTCTCTTCCCCCCCCCCCCCCCCCATCATATTTCATAATTTATCTTATAGTAAATTATACAATATGATGAAAATAATGGTATCTTTTAGAAAGCCCATTTAATGGTGAGAAAAATGGCATATAATGTGCGTGGGTTCCATAAACAAGAGGAAAATTAGACCTAAACGCAAACAGCGCAGAAATGCAAAAACAGCAGTGGGTACTTTCGGACAGACAGTTGTAAAACCGCCTGTTCACTATGGGATTAAACAACAAAATGGCCACATATCTAGACTGATAAATCTATCCCCAAGTACTAATGTTACTTATGTCTCTTCTGGTTTGCCTTGTTAGGGTGGTAAAGAATACCTTATGAGAGCTCACTTTGGTCTTCCAAGTGTAGAAGCAGAAGATAAAGAGGGCAAACCTCCCATCAGTGTGAAATTTGAGATTCCATACTTCACCACTTCTGGGATCCAGGTGTGTAGTTGCATTATACACTATGTAGTGATGGGAGTGTGTTTTATATATTGGTATATTAACCTCTCTCAATATTGTTTCCATTACTTGGCTTTATAGGTCCGTTACTTGAAAATAATTGAGAAGAGTGGCTATCAGGCTTTGCCGTGGGTGCGTTATATTACCCAAAATGGAGGTAAAGTATATGACTTCTTTAACCTGTTTCTTTCAGTTCTTTGTCAAAAATACGGCATCAGATTGATTTTAACCACTTCAATGCGGAGGACGCGCTCAGCGCGTCCTCCGCATTACTGCTGGTATGCGGAGGACGTGCTGAGCGCGTCCTCCCTTTGGGGTCAGCGTTCGGCCGGGTTCCGGCCGATCGCTGGCCCCCCGGTGCGGGCTGACATCCTCGATGTCAGCCCAGCATCCGGAACCGCAGCCGCTGAAATTAGGTGGCAGCGTGATGACACCTAATTCAGGCGCCCCCCCCCCCCCCGCATGTGCGGAGGAGGCGCCTGAAAGGGAGGGGGGGAGGTCCTTCGGACCTCTCTCCCTCCCGATCGGCGGCGTTGCGGGGGTTAACCCAGGCACCATTTGGAAGGGCACAGCCTGCCCTTCCAAATGGTGCCTGGCATTAACCCCTGGGGAGCTGGATCGCGAATCGGCGCTGAAAAGGATGTCGGCCAAGCCTCCGGGAACTCCCCCTGAGGACTGGCGTCATCTGACGCCAGTCCTAGAGTTAACCCCTAACTGCCACCAACGGTGGAGATAGGGAGTTCCAATGAACTCCCTATCTCCCGATCCGTGGCAGCTAGGGGTTAAAGTTTGGTATGGTTGGATCGGCCAGAGCATGGCCGTTCCAACGATACCAAACTCGAATGTGAAAAAAGTTTTTTAAAAAAAATAAAAATTAAAATTAAAAATAAAAATATATATTTAACCCCTTAAGGGCCGCTGACGTACCCTGTACGTCCTGTCCTCGGGTCTCCCTTAGACCCGCGGACGTACAGGGTACGTCAGCGGCGCCAAATCCCCCTCCCGCCCGATACTCACCTCCCTCGTCGGATCCCACGGCGATCTGGCAGGGAGGAAGCCTGCCCATGTGATTTACATGGGCAGGCGAGGCTGATGACGTCGCCACGCTGCGTGGTGACGTCATCAGAAGGTGCCCCCATGTGTTTCAATGGAGGGGAGGGGGGGGGGGGACTCCTTCGGAGCCCTCTATCTCCCAAACCATTGAAGCTAGGGAGATGCCGTTTACACCGCTGGAGAGGGGAGAGCCTCCCCTTTCCAGCGGTGTATGGCATTAACCATTTCGCCGCCGGATCACGTTGCGGCGCCAATTGGCGCCAAAACGTGATTCAAACCTGGAGGGGGGCTGACATCTTGGATGTCAGCCAAGCCTCCAGGTCCCCCCCCACCCACTGACAACCTCACCATATGTGTGAGGATGTCAGTGGGCCAGTTAACCCTCTAGCTGCCATGTAGAGATAAGGGGATCCTAAGGATCCCTTTATCTCCCGATCCATGGCAGCTAGATGGTCATATTTGCCATCATTTGAAAGGCCTGATTATGGCCTTTCAAATGATACCAAACATGACCAGGTTTGGTTTTAAAAAAAAATGTAAAAAAAAAATTAAATAAAAAAATGTGGTTTTTTTTTAAGTTTTTTTTTGTCTGGGGGGAGTTTAATTAAATAGGACCTAGGCTGTCATCTAAAAATAATTAGCACAAAATGGTCAGAATGAGCGCAGCGCACATAGGTGAACTGGCTCAGCAGTGAAAGGGTTAAAAGGTAAAAACATGTAAAAATTGGGTATTTCTATTCTCGGGATAAAATTTGGAAACTATTTAGCCGGGGTCTTTATTGGTGGTTATAGCTTTAGGGGATTAAATTACGAAAAAGTGTGTTTTTACCATTTTTTTCATCATATTTCATATTTTTTTTATATTAAATTATTGGATATGATGGTAATAATGGTATTTCTAGAAAGACCATTTAATGGCGGGAAAAAGGGTGTATAATATGTGTGGGTTGAATAAACGAGTAAGAGGAAAATTTGACCTAAACCCTAACAGCGCAGAAACGTAAAAACAGCAGCGGTCACTAAAGGACGGATTTGTGTAAAACCGCCCGGTCACTAAGGGGTTAAATTTTTTTTTTTATATAATTTTTTTTTCTTTTTTTTGGTTCGTTAATGCAGCAATATTGTTCCCATTTCAATTATAATGTGAACAATGATGCTGCACTAACGATTTTTGTATGCGGTGCGTTTGTTAAAAATCGTGTAATTTTCCCCAAAAAAAAATGTAACGAGACCCCATCTCTAATTTTTTTAACAAGCGCACCCCATACAAAATATAACCGCAATTGCTCGCATGTTAAAATGTGAAAAAAAACACTTTACACGTTGTAAATTATTAAAAATACATATTTTATTGCATTTTTTGTTATAATATACAGACAGGTCATGACGTATACATATAATAATGACATATTATGAATCTACCGAGTCTGACGGAAAGAACGATATATAATATGTCTGGGTCATATACTAAAATAAGCCTTCAAAACACGTTTAAACATGATGAGCAAAACCGGTAAAAATGACCTCAGCACAGAGGTGTGAAAAGCCTCAGCAGCGAAAGGGTTAATAAAACATAATTTTTAGGATACTTTGTTTACTGAAGTAGAAATTCTATATACAAATATTTGTAGATTAGATTGTTTTTCAATAACATGGAGAAAATGCATAGGCCTGCAATAGTCCGTGCTCACAACACATGATTTACCTAGTGTGGCAAGACATGTGAGCTGGTAATTGGACATTTCCAAGTAGATGCTAATGATTGTGATTGCTAATATACTTCTAGGGAAATAGGGATTTATTTTTTTATCCATAGTTCCTTGCCTTTATTATTTGGGGCTACTTGGCTATACCATCCGATTTGGTAGGTATAAATGCGGACATTGTAAAGCATATCCGTATAGAATTAATTCCAAGTCTGTGAAAAGTTGAATTAAATCTTTACTAGACAATTTGTAAATTGTGCGTTTGCTATGGTTGTGTATGTGGGGAAAAACCCATCAGCAATTCCACAGGTGTGTCTTACAGCATTTTAATTCCATTCATAATTTGGATGACCACTGTTTTGAGATTTTCTCCGTAATCATTTGGGTGGTTTGCCGCCTCTCTTTTCAAGCGATTTGAACAGATTAATTTGGGTCTGACGAAGGGAGAGTTTGATAGAATTCTTAGACAACACGAAGCTAAATGGATTTTCTCTTTAAGAACTCAATATCATCAGTGATTTAAATGAGGAATTTTATTCTTTTATTTATTTGAATCATTTTTTTCTGCTTTATCAGTCACTCTTTGTGTGTATTTTTGTGGCTGTTGATCAAAAAACCTACAACACACAAATATGTATACAAAGCCTGAGGGTCTTATTTTTCAATACTTGTAGTCCTACTTTTCATGTGACTGATGGATGGTTCTTTCTAATTAGACGCTCCCGTTTGGTTATTACGCAGTGTTTATAGGGATCGAATATGGATATACATGGTAAACTGCTTTAGGATATATGGCTTTAAAGCTGCATCTTTTGGTCGGCTGGATGCCATTTTCATGCATACATATGTGCATGTACTTTTACACCTCTTATTGTGTGTCCTGTTTAGACAATGTCGTTAGATTAGCTTTTGGATGTTGGTTTTGTTGCTCAATGGGCATAGTGTGTTTGTTGTAATTCCGCTTGGATTGTTGGTGCATGTGGAATGTGGGGTTTCCCCCATGTTCACATCTGTGGTTGCCGGCAGTGATGGAATAAATCGAATCCTCATTGGTGATTTCACGAGCCAATTAATACTGTGGAGGTGGATCTAAAGCCCTGGTGTGTTTTATATTGGTCGTAGGGAACAGCGTGGTTGGATTCTCGTAAAAGGACCCCTGTTACATTGGTATTACGCCATCACTGAGTGAAAGTGTTGGATGCGGATTCGCAATATTTCATTCCCCGCAACTGAATTATTGTATCCCTTCTTATGCTCAGCATTCTGTTATTTATTCTTTAAATTCCGATTGTTATATATTCACATTTCTGCTAGATGCACTGATCTATTGTGGATAACAGAGTTTACATTGTTACTTGCACGTAGTGTTGGGGAGCGTGTACTTATTTCTCCTGGGTCATTGCAAATTGTAACTAAAATATTTTGATTGCATTGAGAGGTATCAGTATCTTTTTTTTTTTACTCAATTGTGTGTTTGTGGTCTTGTACATGTGATTTTATTTTATACGTAACAACAGGTTTTGGTTATGTCAGCCTTTTGTGGTGTATTTTGGTGTTATGCCAGGGGATAACCCCAAAAAGGCTATAATTCTCATAGGGAAGACACATGCAAAATAACAAAGACCTCAAATATGTCTGCAACGAGGTGGATTAAACCTCTTCTTGTTTCTGCATGAGTTTCACTGGATGCCCTTTATAATGCATTTTCTAATGTTATTTGGTATTTTAAACTTCCTTTCTACCCTCTCTGCAGACTATCAACTTCGGACCCAGTAAGAAGACCGGCTACAACTTTGGTCAATACATAGCTCTAATTAGTAGATACATTTAATTATTTTGGCATTTGGTTATTGTGCTCTGTGGGAAACTGAAGAATTGGGCCAAGCAAGAAGCAGACCATGGAAGATCTTAATCTCCATCCAGCCTTGTACACCATTTATGTGCAAACAAAATGTGACACGTGCAGCTGCCATGTAAAGCACGTTTCTGGTCTTTGTTATCAATCATTTTGCAAGTTGTGATATATACAGAATGAGTTTGACCCTTACTATAGCATCTAATATTTTCATTCATTCTCTGTGAATCTATCGTTTTAGCCCGCTCTTTCCCTTCCAGCCACCCAAAAACAAGCTAATGGTTAAACGGGGACCAATATTTTGTGGTATACAAAACAGCCAAACACACCATCCTCTATGATCTTGTACCTTTTTAAATTATTTTGTTGTTTAACTTCAAAGCTCCAGCAATTTGCTTTTATTCTGTGAATATTCTTTACCTTTCATCAGTGTTAAAATGTGATTTTTGGCAACCTGGAAATGAAACCTAAAACTTCTGTTACATCTGGTTGCCTTACAACACAAACTACAATAAGATACATTTTAGATGTGAGTTACTGAAATACACATCCAAGGGGCCACTTGCTTTGTTTTTGAATGTTTGCAATCTCGGTGCAACACACGTGCTTATATTGTAAATATAGCTGTAAAGCAATGTCTTATTTACAGATGTAAGCACAAACCAGATGGCGAATTGATGTTTAGTGACGGTTGCAGGCTATTAATATTTTGTTACATCAGTGTAAAAAAAAAAAAAAAAATGCATAAAATCCCTAGAAAATGTGGCTGCCCTCAAAGTTTACCTGGTTAACATACAAGAACGTGGCATCTCATCCCTGTAGTTTATTTGCACATTTATTTCTAAACATGCCAAGTCTTGGTATAAATCAATACACATTTTTTTTTTGCCCTTTTCTGTTTTCTATGCAACAGTCAGCCATATGCACATTGCTATTCCTAGATGTTCTATTACAATGTCTGTTTAAAAATAAATTATCTGTTTACTGTTCAAGCTGAAGTCTGGGAGTATTTTTCACTCCCAGTGCCCTCAAAGTTAGACGTGCCAATACGAATTGCACATGTACCATCTAAACCTACACAACATAACTCCATGGGAATCTGTGTGCAACGAGTAAATTTTCTTCCATATGCTCCCTGGCCATCCTTGGGTGCCAAATGGTGTGTACAGCCAGTGATTTAACAATCAATTTCACCATTTTAAGCCCTACACCAATTGATCTACTGGCCAGAAACTCTAATGGGTTTTTTCTGTTTGCCAAAATCCAGGTTGTTCTTAGCTCTAAATGTCATGTAAGCGCATTGGAATTTTTGAAGACTGCAAATAAACATCGTGCCAGCAGATGGGATTATGCCTATGTAGTCAGTTTCTACTTTATTAACCTTTTGCCTTACAGCAATATCATAATCTAGTGCCTCTCAATCCTGTCCTCAGGTACCACTAAAAAGCCAGGTTTTAAGGATCACCTTGGGGAAATAATTTGAATCCTGCAATCACTGAGCAGCAAATCATATATCTGGCAAACCTGGCCTTTTAGTGGGTGATGCTTTGATCCTCAATCTTTTTTTACTCTCTGGGATAACATTGTTTTAGGTTACTGCTACCATACGCTGGAGACAAACATAAGTGTAGAGCAAAGTATTTTACCAGGAAGGATACATTGAGATTTCTCTCATTTTCTAGTATGTCCTGGGTTCAAGAACATTGAATTGTTATAGAAATACAAAGTAATGAAATGAAAGATATAAAAAAAACCACAGAAAAGAAATATCTAGGAAATATAGCCACTATATTACCTCCATACAGAATGCACCTGTATAGATGTTAATAGGGGGCTCGAGTGACTTAAGACTGGGGGAAGATTTGATGGTGTCAGGGAGGTTATTCCATAATTGTGGTGCTCTGTAGGAAAATGAGGATCGAGCCACTTTTTTGTATTGCAAGTAAGGTGCAGGTCCTGGATCGGAGGTTATAGGATGGGGGAAGCAGCCTATTCAGGTAGGGTGGTAGCTTCCAGGAAAATCTCTTAAACACCAGGTTGGAAAGGTGAAGGGTGCATCTAGATTCCAGTGATGGCCAGTTCAGCTCTTTTAACATGTCACAATGGTGGGTCATGTAGTTACATTGTAGGACAAAGCGGCAGAATGAGTTATACAATGTGGTAAGTTTCTGAAGGTGCATTTGCGGGACCGCTGCATACACTACATTTCCGCATTAAATAGCCGGCATAATCATTTGTTGTACAATCTGCTTTCTTACCGTGGAGCTCAGGCAGGATTTGTTTCTGTACAGGGCACCTAGTTTAGGGTAAAGTTTAGGAGTTTTTTGATTGTGGGGGGCCAAAGGATAGATTTGGGTCTAACCACATACCTAGATTTGAGAGAAGTGACTGGTCAGCGTGCCATTTGATTTTGTCCTGATAGAGTTCCCAGAATGCTGTTGGGTCAAGGTTGCTGACCCCTGTTTAGGGCACTTTTAATCAATAGGTATTGATAGAAATCCTGGCATTCTTATTTTGGATGGGGACTTGTGCCATCATGAGTGATTTACTAGGACCACAACCGGGACCAGTCTTGGCATGCCATCACTTCGTCTTCCATTAATACTCTGCATTGGAGCTGACTAGAGACAACGGTCCACTGCTGTAATCTGCCTGATTTAGTTCTAGGGTTATGTCAGACATGACCATTTTATTTCTTCATTTACAACAGTAGCAGAACTATAGCAAAGACCCCCGGAGTGCTGGACTGCTGGTGGCTTTTGTCCTTACCTGCAGTACTATGCCCCCACATCCTGTTGATCTGTGCCTTTCCCACACTCCGGTCTGGTCTTTTGCCCAAACCTGTCCTCTGGACCCTCAACCAGGCCAGATTTTGTAGATCACCTTAGAGAAAATACAGACAGGATTTGCTGCTCAGTGATTGCAGGATTCAATCACCTGTGCTGTGATTCAGAGATCTGCGGAGGGTCCGGGAAATACTGCTCTAGACCCTGCTCCAAGTCAGTTTGTTAAAGAGGTCAACGTGTGGAGTGGTCAGCCTGCTTTCATGCAGCTATGTCTGAGCACTTGTCTTTCTTAAAAGCTGCTACATCGGCTTAAGCTGCGTAGGCAGTGTCAATCCATCACTGTAACCTGGTGCTTGCATACCTTTTGTGTAGGAAAATATGCAATTTGCGTAAAAGTTACGTAGACTATGCACATTGTTTCCAAAAAAGGGCAGATGCCAGAGGTTGATTTCCTCCCATGTTCATTTTAAGTAAACGTTTTCAGGAAAAAACTACCAACTAATTAGGGCTGCAATTGAGTTTTCATAAACCATTACCAACGATTTTATACTAGAAATTAGCAACTTCATGTTCATCTGGGGAACCATCCTTGCCTTTCGGTTGGCTAACGGATGGGTATGAATAAATGTCAACTACTTTGGAAACTTCTAGCTTTACGCATCAGTTTAAGACCCCATGCACTCTATTGTCTTTGTTAGGCAGTGCCTTTTACCCACCCAATTGTGAAATCTAACCCAAAGAAAAGGTGTTGGGTACTTGAGTCTTGCCAGTGGCATGTACACCCAATTTTGGATGTTTGGTCAAATATATTCTCTATACCTTCTTTGGCAAGTAACATCCAACCCACTTTATATGGATCCCCATCACACCATTGCAACAGCACCCTATTAAGGGTTTTCCATTATTGATGTATAGGTAAATGCAGAGTTAGTTTTCCACTGCGCACACAAATGATGTTTCGTGGAACTCTGGCTTACCGTTCTACACATGCTGAAAAAAGACCTGCATCCATCATGTTCAGCCTTTCACGCATCACCTACTGCTGTTGATACAAAAGCAACAAACAGTCTGTGTTCACCAAATATGCAATATACTGGAGAAAAAAATCCTCCTTGACCCCAGAATGGCAGTCAGATTTCGCCTTGGATCAAGCAGCTTTTACACACCTAAATATAACAATGTTTTTTGCAGGAAGTCATCCAGTTGTTCAAAAGTCTACACCTCAGAATTATACAGCTTTACTCACACTGTAAAATAACCCTATGCTTCAGGCTGAATTTACTTTCATTTAATGTGTAGTCCTATTAATGTATAGGTTTCCAGACAATGGTTTATAATGGTCTCATTTAAGCTTGTTTGACTTTCCTCATAACTATAATCTTCCATTCCCCTTAGGGGAGTTAACTCCCTTTTAATGCATGCCAATACCTTGCTGGCCTCGGCGGCTGCTGTTTGACATTGCACATTGTTACTTAGTTTGAAGTCTATGATTATTCCCAAATCCTTCTGCTTTCATTTCCCTAACTTGGTACCATTTAGGGTATAAGTTGCTTGTGTGTTCTTCACAACAAGTACATTAATATAGATAAATGCAAAGTTAAGTTCATCTGCCATTGAGTGCCCCTCTCCAGCGAAGTTACGTCCTGCTCACATTGTATTACTTTGCACTACCAAATGTTGATTTTATGAACCTCCCTGGCGGTCTAATTTTTTCAAAATTTTGCGTCTAAAAAAAAAAAAAAATTGAGACGCTTTTAAAAGGAAACATGTTTTTGTACATAGCCTGTAATAATTTTGATTTCACGGATTTCAGTGCATGATTCCTGAGTCCTTACTGGTAAAATCCTTTATAAATAAATAATTTAAAAAAAATAGTAAATACACTGAGTCCGATAAAGTTTGAAACACGACATAATTTATTATCCCAAAAATAATTATCCAAAATAATGCAAATAAATGATATTCAATAAAATACAACAAAAAACACTGAAATCTGTCTGAGAACAAGGGTGAGAAAATGTATGGTCTATTTCTTATCCTGTACTGCCACCTAGTGGCCGTTCATAAACTTTGCCATTTGTATTCATTTATTATGAATGAAATTTGCTGCGGTCCAGCCCCCCTGCATCATGTGACTCGCAGGGAGCCATCCAGGAAGCAGCTCGCCATGATCCGCGAGAGAGCCAGGAGGAGTTGAGTATGTATCCAGCCCGAGTGTGGCTCGGAGTTACCGTTCGTGGTAGTGAAATTTAACCCCAAGTCACACTGGGGAATACTGGCAGGGAGGTTAATGCAAAATAGAACATACAAAATCCATTTTACATACCTCTTCTCTACAGCCACTATTTCTAGTGCAATAGTAAGGTGTCCGCTATAAAGAAAATTCTAGAATGTTCCTCACCATATTATAGTGAATGGAATTCCCCCTCCTCCTAAAATCACAAACAATTAGTCAATCCAGCCTTCAGATTTCTTGCAAACCTCACTTTTAGAACACTTTAAATCCACCAGTATGGGGCTGTAAACATCCCAGGCAAATTAAGCTTTAGCCAATCAGGAGCCCTATTCCATTGGAGACTGGGTAAAATCTACAGGTGCAGATTTTCTTGCCTAGTCTCTACTGTGTGTATTCCAGGATAGGTGCTTTGTTAGCATCTGGCTCTGGAACGAAGCGCAAAACTGCTGTGATTATCAGCTCCTAAGTTCTCGCAAATTGCACAGCACTGCAAAGGGAGACTAGGGGCTGTTTGTTCCCAGTCTTGCTCTGCTCCCAGTGAGAGGAAGCCGATCACTCCACCCTCTCCGTGATGAAAAGTATGGGATTAATCGTGTTCATAGTGTGTTGGTATTTCTCAGTGAAATACCAAATCGATCTTAGACTAGCGTGTGCTTCCATGCAGAGGTGTAGATTAACATCTAGGTACAGTATACAGTAACCTCACGCAATGAATCATAACACTCTAGCCCAGGGGTCAGCAAACTTGTAGTTTCCAAAACAGGGAGCCATTTCCCACGAAGCTCAGTCAGTCTAATGGGTGACTGGGAGATTTAGTTCCCAAAACATCAGGGAGCCAAGTTTGCTGACCCCTGCTCTAGCCATAAACCCAGTTTATGGTATAGCAATTCCCAGTTTATAAAATCGCTACGGGAGACGTTGACAATTATCAACTATGGAATAGGGCATCTACTTGTATGTATATCCTACAACAAAATAATCTGTATAACATCTTCCCAGTAAAAGATATTTCCAAACCAGTAACTTCTATGTTGTGATCTAAAACCGAGAAGCTAGCCATGCCAGAATACAAACGTGTGTTCAGAGCTGGACAGATAAATATTTAACAATATTTTGCAGAACTCATAACAAGGCTATAAATAAAATCCCCACAATACTTTTAAGAAGAAAAAAAAGGAGCAACATCTCCTGGACAGTTAAACGTTTAACATATGGCTGTCAAAGATTTTCATGACTGAAAACAGAAACAAACAAGTTTGTGCACAAATATATGTTGTTTTTGGTTTTTTTTAAATGAAAAAAAACAGCACTGAAAGTTACAATGGCTCCAAAGACCCTGTGATGTCCGTATTCTACAAATAAGTTCTTGTATGTTGGTTTTGGATTTACTAACTACAAGGAAACAAGGTTCCTGCATAATAAAATTTCAACAGGAAGGTGTTTCTTCTGTCACCTGTAAACTAGAGAAGTCCGTTGCGATTTTCAGTCACCGGATCCGAATTGTGCGGTATTTGAGATCTGCTGCTTTCGACTCCTGATCCAATACTGCACAACCTGCGGCCAGACCGGAGGCTCCCTCACGAAAGGGAATCCTGCAGTTTCTGCATTCATTTGCAGGTTTGGAGAAAGCAGCAGAGAATGTAGAGGCACCTGGACTCCAGCTGGGAGGCTCATAGCTTTTTGCCTTCCTTTTCCATCACCTGTGAGCAGGTAGGGTAGATAACAGAGACTGCGGAACTCCAGCTATTAGTCATGCTGAGAGTCTCCCTACTTGCCTTGTCTCCGATTCTTATCAGTTTGAAAGAGCCGATTCCCAGAAAATGCCACAGATCAGGTCTTTAGTACAATTCTGGGGACTGGATGGGTATAACCAAACTGTAAACACAATAAAATAGGTTTTGAAGCCCTACACATAGATTCAAATATGACACCACACTCAGTGCATGGGCTGTTTATGTATAGTTTTATTCGTAATGAACAGATTTAAAACAAGTTTGGACAAATCAAAAAAGGAAAAAAAAAAAAGACATTGTGCATGGATTTTAAAAACTCAATAGCTGCTACAGATAAACAGATTGCTAGCAGAAGCATTCCAGCCAGTGACATAGAAGGGGAGAGTTAATGCTTTGCACAAAAAGGATTATACACGCCAAGAACCTATACATATACTCAGGGGTGTGGGTTACAGGAAAGGCGGAGATGGTATGGATAGTGGAGAAAATAAAAAGCCCTTCGGCTATATTAATAAATAAAAGTCCATCTTGCAGGAAGGAAGGTGACCACAGCCTCATGTAAAGATTGCACTGCATGAGCATAAAACCAGCATTCAACAACCAAGAAAATTGTTACTCCGGACGCCTGTAGATTTCTCTATTTAAAATCGGCAATCGCAGGTGTTAAATGTTATGATCCATTTTTTTTAGTCATTCGGAAATATACAAGAGAATTTGAATGTATTCAATTCATCATATAAATTGAGCAGTACATAGTTGATCTAAATGTTACAAATGAACACTTAAAATACTTTGGGGTGGGGTAGGAAAAAAAAAAAAAAAAAAAGGAATACGGTTATAAATGTTACAGAGGCAAAAAGCTAAATCAAAGCCCAACCAGCTGTTACGCTATAACAGCAACAGTGTTACTTCAATTGATCTAGGATGGGCGATTAGAAATTTCATGAAAAGCTTAAGTCTAAGATTGAAGAAAACACATTCAATTATGTTAACTTGAAAGACTTTGAATTGATCTCGTAAATTCATTTCTGACAATATCATTTTTGACTCTAGCACTGGAGTTGCTTATATATTGTAGTCCTTTGTGTTGTCGAAATACAGAGTCCACGGTGCCCCTCTTCGAAAGCACCAAGCATGCATCGAGTGATACATAATGACTATAGGCCACCTTCCACATAGCCTGCCTTATTTGCTTGTCAACCAGTTTCAATACATTGCAAAAATCTTGACTTTCAAACCTATATAATCCCCAATTTCCACTACTACATCCAGTTCTGGGAGGGGAATTCTTTGCAGGCTAGCCTGACTTTTCCCTGACTGATGGGGGGGTGGGTGGGAGCCGAAGGGCTTAAGGAAACCCGTCCCTTTTCATATATTTATTATTTTTTCCAAGCGTACAATTCACCTAAACAAAGATTTATTTTGTGGAATAGTCCAGACAGTAGCCAATCAAAGCATACAGAAAAACACTGAAAAACCCCTCTCCTTAAAGGAGTTTGTATACTCCATTGCTCTGCTACACTGTTTTAGGAAAGAGAGGCTAGTCATGAAGTTATTTGCTGCATCTTAAACGCTGAAAGCCCCAGTTAATGGGATTTTTTTGGTTTTATTTAACTTGAAAACCACAATGCCTGGCAGAACTTTCAGGTCCACCGCAATCCGATACAAAACTAAGGAAAACCCCAGCACGTCTTTGTATCTAGAAATAAGGTCACCCATTACGGACAGAACCTTTAGGTAGAGACACTCATTTCTTAAGAGCCAGTCGGAAAATCAAACCTGCATCTCAAAGTTGACTTCTCCAATACCATGGTGGTTTCACTTAGGAGAAACAACAAAACAGAGTTTTGGGGATTTAAACGAGACTCCTCCTATAGTTCAAATACAAAACCCAGCAACTCTGAGATAAGGAATTGTTTTCTCCAGCTGTGATAATATGGTGCCCAAGGAACCCATTTGAACTAAACTGAAAATGTGATGAGGTCTTTTCACCAGCACTTTCCCAAGTTATGGTGGGAACACTTTCTTAGCTGGTCTTTTTGGTTTATCAGGGTAACTTAATGGTAATGGTCCCCCCATGTGCTACCTATCCCATCGTTAGGCGGATATCGCTCCACTGATGAACATCATCTCTTCTCCGGTCGTTCTCCTCGTCTCAGTGTCCTTGCAGTGGTCTTGCTCGCTTTTTCCTCTCTCGATATTTTTGATTTTTTTTATCCCTCTCTCGTTCCTCTCTCTCCTGTTGCTCTCACAGTGGTGCTTCAGTTTTAGCAGTGGAAAACAGGTATCCGTTTTATTTTTTATTACTCAGAATAAAATGTGGATGAACTAAGTTCCACATAGACTTGGCTCGTCTTCATCCTTAAGAGGAAAAACAGGTTTAATTAAATATATTAATATACATAGTGTTAAATTATAATAAGTTAAAGCAGAATGTACTCCTTGTACTCTTGACATACCAATTAAGCCAAAAGAACACTAAAAATTTACAGTGGGCAAAAGCTTACAATGAGCATGTAGCATTGCCACAGTAAGTTTGCATACAACACCATTTTATAGTCGCTCCAGTCACATTTAGGTTGGGTTCACACTTGGACGTAGCGCTGCGCTGCACAATGCGCACGGTTTTTTACACACGTTCGAAAAACTGCGCGAACGCGCATTGCAGCGCGTTCATGGCTATGTTTATGGCCGCGAACGCGCTGCTGTATGCCCGAAAGAAGCTCCCGGACTTCTTTGGGTGCAGGACGTTTTAAAGCACGCTCCTGCGCGCTTTAAAACACCCAGGTGTGAACGGGTCCCATTGAAAACAATGGGATTTCCCCGTTCATGCGTTTTAAAGCGCGCACGAACGTGCTTTAAAACGTCTAGGTGTGAACGGGGCCTTACTGAGGAAATCCATGTGTACATTAGACTGATACACCATCGTGGCCTAAAAGGTACGTCAAGTTTATTTCATCCAAGTAAATCTACATTGTGTGAATGAGAAGTTCAGGAAAATCAATAGAAGTCATGGATTAGAACAGGGTTTCCCAACCTTGTCCTCATAGAGCACCAACAGGTCAGGTTTGCCAGATATGTGAAGCACAGCACAGGTGATATGATTTGCTGCTCAGTGATTGCAGGATTCAGTCTGCATTTCTCCAAGGAGATCCTTAAAACCTGGCCTGTTAGCAGGTCCCAAGAAGAGGGTTGGGAAAAACGAGAAGATACTAAAAAAACCCATCAATCTTCAACTACATTTTTAATAAAGATTCTTTAATTACAAAATATGCAACCAGTATCAAGAGGAACACAAGACAGGGATTGCCCCGTTGGCTGAGTATTAATAAACTATCTTGGCTTTATTAGCACAGTTATTCAGAGAGAGGTGAAAACCAGGAGAATGACTGGAGAAGTGAAAATTCTAGGTCAAAATAGCCAAACTAGAAAAATTCTCCCATTTAACTCAGTTTCCAAATCAGCTATTTTGACCTAGGATTTTCACTTCCGGTCATTCTCCTTGTTTTCGCCTCTCTGGAAAAACCCTGCAGGTATTCCTTAAAGCCCTCACAATAATTGCCCCAAAAAAGGAAGGGCGAGGTAAGGATAAGGCAGCAGAATGGAATATAAATTAGGGTTCACATTTACATTATTATACTTTTGAAAATCCATTAAAAGGGATACTCTAGGCAACATGACCACCTAAGCTTTTTTAGGTGGTCATGATGCCCTGAGTATGTCCTTGTCTGTCCCCCCCTCCCTCCGCTCAGCCGATCGGCTGAACCAGCTGAGAGACGCGGAGGACTTTACTCCGCCCTCCCAGCTGTCAGTCAGCAGAGCGGGATTCATATTTCCCGCTTCTGCTGACTATTGCCGAGTAGGAGACATCATCGCGCTTTCAGCGGCAGCGGCTGAGGATTAGTGTTGCGCGCATCCTCTTACGCGCAACACTAATCCAAGAAGATGGAGCCAGGAGGAAGCCTACTGATTGTCTGGCTTACGTGAGAGGCGCGCATGCGCGCTTCTCATGTAAAACATTAGCCAAGTGAAAGATAGAAGGACGGGAGCGAAAGAGGTGGGAGGGGAGTATAAAAAAAAAAAAAAATGATGTCGTTGGAAACAAGTGGATTTTAGGGTAAGTACTACAGTAAAAAAAATAAAAAAAAAATCCCTACCTATTTATTGAGGGAATAGGTATAGTTTAATGTAAAAAACAGGGAGGGGGGGGGGGGTGATTTTTGATTAGAGTGTTCCTTTAAGGTCCACAGGATAACACCAGAAAGAAAACAGTAACTTCTATAAAAGCTTTTCTTTGAAAAGTGTATCCATAGTCATAGGTGCTGGAAGATACTACAACCATAAAATGTTTTATAGAATACTTTATGCTAAAAAAAAACCAGAATACTTTTTTATGTAGGTTGTCTGCTGCTCTGAATACCCCCCCCCTCCCAGCTGAAGTGCATACTGAAAAAATAAGATCTATATATAGCGCGACGGTTTTTTGCTGCAGACGTTGTCAAGGGCACTTAGATTTTCCCTTATATCCTTATGTGGCTTAAAATCTAAGTTTTATTCAGTCTTGGCCATCTAACAGTCTTTTCACCAACAAATTCTGAAGGTTTTACTGTATAACTAATAAAGCCAACAGGGTTTTGTTTTGATCAACATTGTTTATCTAGCCAACAGGGAGTTTCTCTTCTCAGCATTTACTTTTGTATTTACTAATTTCAGAGGGTTTGCTCGCATTGGATGTTTATATTATAAAAAGACTGTAGACTAGATAGACAGTGATAGGTAAATTGTACAAGGCTAAAAGGGCAGATAACAGTGAATGAGTGTTCATAATTCTAAGGCATGTACTCGGAGGCTCCTATTTGCATTTCTCCCTTTATTGCAATCACAGCAGCAAAGGGTTAACTTTGAAAAATGTAACACAAGAAAAAAACCAACAACCCCTCCCCAGCCTGGGGAGACCCTCCCATAGTCCAGGTCCCGCCCCAATCCCATGTTCAAGTCAGCACTCTGGGATCCTCCACTTCCTCTTCCTTTGCTGCTCTCGCAGCGGCAACATCGTGGAACAGATAAGCTTTTCAGCGCGAGCGCCGGTATACTTATCTGTCCCTTGTTTCCATTCTACAACGTTTTATTATTATTTCAACCTTACTATTTAACCTTTACTGTTTTGGATCCCTGCTCCTGGTCATAGCCGCGGACGAGGATCGTTTCTTTCATCCCCTCCGGCGGCGGGCTGTTACCCGCCGTCGGGGGTGCTCTTTGCTTTACTTTACAGCTGTTGTCTCTCGCGCTGCCTGTCACCGCTCGCTCAGACCCAGCTCCGATTGCACGAGTTTCCCCAGCTGCCTGCGAGGCCTCCACCCGGACCCTGACTCCGCCCCTTCACATGGCTGAATCTCACGCGATTCCCGGCCGCCATCTTGGGGAATTTTCTGCGCGCATTCACTGCCCTCACGAGCTCCACACGGTTTGCAGTTCTCCTCCGACTCCAAGCACCATGTCTCTCTCAAAAATAAGCGCATCCAGCCCCACACGGTCTGATAAGGTCTCCAAATCCAGCTCTGTGCGCACACGCTCTGTGGATAAAAAATCTCACAAACGAATTTCAAGAACGGAGATGCGTCTCCAACGGCTGGAAGCTTCCATCCAGGCCTCCATGTCCACAGCTGTCCGTTCTGCTGTCTCCTCACTGTCTGACACATGGGAAAGATCACTGTCAGCGATGCTGCAAGTTCAGGTACCTGCTACCCCTGATAGACAGCCTTCCCCTACCCGGTCTCAAGGCTCCAGATGCAGTTCTGCGCAAGGCCCCTCTGAGACGGCGCCCGAACCCCTGGGGGACGATTATGTGCCGTCTAAGGACGCGCACGCTGCAACAAGCAGCCGCGGGGATGGCAGCCTCACCTCACTGCCGAGTCCCAGTACCCAGTTGGTCCCTCGTAAGAGCCCTCGACCGCGGGGCCCCTCGAGCGGTCACCTCCAAAAGACAACGCCAGGCGACACCTGCGCTGACCGAGTATACGGACACGGATGAATACGAGGATCCGATGACTGATGAGGACGAGGTCCTGAAGATCCACGCTCCAGAGGATCACGCCCTCATGGCCGCAGTGGTTCCCACCAGAGCTGTCTGCTCCAAAAGCTCGGTCATCCTTGACCCACAGGGCAACCCACTGTTCGAGCCAGAGGACGTCAAACATCCTAGGTCCATAGCCTGGTGTACCGCTGCGCATGTCGAGCAATGGGTTGATGCTCATATGCGCCGGCCACTCGAGAAAGTGGACCGTGCGAGACTATGGGCGCAATGCCCTAGACCCTCCACCACGGGTAAAACGTGCCTGACCCCCGTAGTGGACAAGAGTTTCCAAAAGTACACCGGCAGGCGCGGTTGGTCAGCCAAAAAAGGCATTGACAGTGTCCTGAAAAGTTGTCAGGACAAAGTGCTAGACGTTGCAGGCCCTATGGTCCGCATATTTGAGTTGGTGGAGGAGGCCAAGACCCAAGATCTCTTCTTGGACCCCAAACAAGTGGGCGAGTGGCTGCAGCGTGCGTTTTGCCTCCTGGGGAACGCCAATGCCGCTATCTCTGCTGAACGCAGAAAAAGTATTTTATTAAAAGTTGACGACTCCGGTCTGGTTGACCTGGCCACCAATGATTTGGGCACAAAGGCCCAGGGCATGCTCTTTGGCAAACCTTTCTTAAAAGATATGGGCGAATACACCCAGGCTTTCCAGTCCATTGACAAGTCTGAATCAACCATGAAACGCATCTTCGCGAACAAGAAGCGAGTTTTTGGTAGAGCCGGCAGCTATAGGGGTCGCGCTGCTGGCCGAGCGGGCTATAACACCTCCCGCAATGCTCAAGGCCCCGCTGCTACAAACACCTCCTCTAGCAACACCGGTTCCGCTGGTCCGGTCCCGTACACGAGAGCCGGTCCCTGGCGTGGCAGAGGTTACCGTGGCGGCAGAGGTTCCTCCTACTACCGACGAGGAGCAGGTATGTCCTTACCAAATTATTCCTTGTTCCCAAGTGCAGGTGGGGGGCCGCCTCACTCTTTTTTCCCGCGCTTGGCAACGCATATCATCGGGCCCGTGGGTCCTTCAGGTAGTCTCGGGGCTCCTCCTAGAGTTCGTATCCCCTCCTGTACAAGACTCCCTCCCATTGCCTCTTCGTTTTGCGCAAGACCAGATGAATCTGGTTCAAGAGGAAATACACGCGCTCCACAAGAAAGGCGCTATAGAGCTCGCGTCCCCCGCTCCACCTGGGTTCCTCAGCACCCTTTTTCTCGTGGCGAAAAAAGGTGGCAGCAGGCGTCCCGTTATCAATTTCCGGTCCTTGAACGAGTGGGTGGTCTACCACCACTTCAAGATGAGCGCATCCACACCCTCAGGGATTCTCTATCCCAAAACGATTGGATGGTCAAGCTCGATCTAAAGGACGCCTACCTTTCGGTCCCGATCGACCAGGCGCATCGCGACTTCAAGATCGCATGGGGCCCTCACACCTGGCGGTTTACATGCCTACCCTTTGGCCTGTCATCCGCCCCGTGGTGCTTCACCAAACTACTAAAACCGGTGGTGCACCGCCTACGTGCCCGGGGGGTACAGTTAATCACCTATCTAGACGACATACTTTTGATGTCCCCCTCCCGCGGGTCCCTATTACTACATCTCTCCTGGACGATAACCCTCCTCCAGGATCTAGGGTTCCTAATAAACGAGGAAAAATCTATCCTAGTTCCCTCGCGCCACCTGGAGTTCCTGGGATTCCTGGTGGATTCAGCTCAAATGTCATTACGCCTGCCAAACTCCAAAGTAGTTTCCATAAAAAAGGAGATTCGATCTCTCCTGCGAGCGGGCTTTTGCTCCCTACGCTCTCTGGCCCGTATGGTCGGACTCCTGCAGCGGCAAGACTAGCTATTCCCCCGGGTCCGCTTCACTACAGGGCCCTCCAGTTCTTGAAGCCCCGTTCTCTACGGTCCGGATTACGCAGACAGCATCAGCCTCACTCCGGACGCGGTGGTAGATCTCCCATGGAGGCTCCTCAACATTGTTCGCTGGAAAGGGAAGCGGATCCGGTCGCCACCTCCCTCCATGGTAGTGGACTCCGATGCCAGTAAGACCGGTTGGGGTGCCCGCTGCGGCTCAGAGGAGACGGGTGGTCGCTGGTCACAAGAAGAAGCAGATTACCACATCAATGCTTTAGAACTCCTGGCCGGTCTGTTCGCCCTCCAGTGCTTCACGAAGCAACGTCAGCTGGACAGCGTTCTTCTACGAATGGACGTGTCCGCAGTACGGTACGTCAACGGACTCCGAGGCCCACGATCACTGAGACTGACATTCCTCGCCCAGAGGTTTTGGGAGTTCTGCTTCCGCATGAACATGACTGTACAGGCCCAGTTCCTCCCCGGCCTCCTGAATCAGGTGGCAGATTGGAACTCGAGACACCTCTCGGACTCAGGGGACTGGCGGCTTCATCCATCAGTTTTCTCTGCGCTTTCCGACACCTGGGGTCCGTTCGACATAGACCTCTTCGCCTCCCGCCTCAACACCCACCTCCCGGTGTTCTTCAGTTGGCGCCCAGATCCGGAAGCCCTGGCGACAGACGCCGTCCTGCAAACGTGGTCGGCTGCCCGTCCGTACGGGTTTCCCTCGTTTTCCATGATTGCCCGCCGTCTCCTTCATGTTCGACGCCATCAGGTTCAGATGGTCCTCATCACCCCGTATTGGACGTCGCAGTCGTGGTTCCCCACCCTGCTCAGCATTGCCGATGGATGCTCCGCGATTACTCCCGCTATCCCGGACTCTCCTCCTGGATCCGTCAGACCAGCCACACCCGTTGATCCTGGCGGACAGACTGCAGCTATTGGCATGGTTGATCTCTGGCAACCCCGCGGACCCACAGGCGTTTCGGACCGCACTGCAGACCTCCTCCAATCCTGGGCTCCTGGAACCCGATCTTACCGCGCAGCCTGGGACAAATGGGCTGCTTGGTGTATGGGGAGGGGTTGGGATCCCTTTACGGCCCCTCTGAACGTGGTCCTAGACTTTCTCACCGTCCAGTTCGATGAGGGGAAGGCCTACCGGACGGTCAACGTAACCCGTTCGGCCTTGTCGGCTGGCCATGCGGGCCTTTCTCACGACGCACAAAGACTTCACTGACTTTTGTCCTTTTTCCCGCCGAACCCGTCGTGTCCAGTACGATGCCTACGGACCTACGAGTCCCGTACTGCCCCCTTCCGTTCCCTACCAGACTCACCCCTCTTTTTATCCTTTTGTCCTCCCCACCGACCGGTGGTTTCTGCTACTCTTGCACGCTGGCTGCGCTGGCTTATGGAGTTGGCAGGAGTCGACGTCACCTGCTTTGGGGCTCATTCCGTACGTAGTGCTGTGGCCTCCGGGGCAGTGTCGGTGGGCTGTCGCATTGAGGATATAATGCGAGCAGCCGATTGGTCTAGGGAATCCACCTGTCGCACATTCTATTTTAAACCTATTGCGGCAATGTCGGATGCTGTCTTAGGACGGCGTTGAACTTGCAAATAGGAGCCTCCGAGTACATGCCTTAGAATTCATAAATTTTCCTATTAACATGACGTTAAGTTTAAATTCTAATAATGACTCGGAGGCGAGTATTTCCCACCCTTCCCTCCCTGTTCCTGTCCTGCACACACCCGCCTCTGATGTTTACATTCACGATGTTATTAAACTTCACACTGTTCATGAGTAGTGTCTTTTATTCACACATTTAGCGCTGCTGTCAGTGTGTCTGTTTGAATGGGTGTCTGTTTATGGACGTGCCGTGTTGGTGTATACACCCTGTTATGGCTCTGCCTCTAACTTCCATTCCGTGTCCCTTACTGTTTTTCAGCGTCCTAAATGGATTTACGTCTGCTGGATATGCCTGATATCTTCGGATCCGTTTCCGTTAGTTGTTGAAGCTCATCCGTCCTAGTTGGCTTTGTTGCCTTGTCGCAGGCTCGGAAGAGGAAGTGGAGGATCCCAGAGTGCTGACTTGAACATGGGATTGGGGCGGGACCTGGACTATGGCGAGTATTTTCATTTCTCCCTTTATTGCAATCACAGCAGCAAAGGGTTAACTTTGAAAAATGTAACAAGAAAAAACCAACAACCCCTCCCCAGGCTGGGGAGGGGTTGTTGGTTTTTTCTTGTTACATTTTTCAAAGTTAACCCTTTGCTGCTGTGATTGCAATAAAGGGAGAAATGAAAATACTCGCCTCCGAGTCATTATTAGGAAAATTTATGAATTCTGCTACTTCAATATCCACAGATAAAAGAAACGGAAAAACGTACGGTCTTCTAGGGTTTTCATAAAATTTAGAACTTACACTCTAGTACTGTGACAGCCCGGTCACACCTCCATGTTGATATGCACGCTCTCCTTGGTAAGTTGAATCTTGTGATAAAGCAACATCGATCTGAGATTTAAATTCATCACCAAGGTAGCTATCCTGGAATATATACACATAAAAATATGAAATAAAAGGTGAAGACCATTGAGAAGCTTAATATTTAATGTAAAAAAAGTTTAACAGGCTTGTACATGTGATTTAACGGCACAAACAATCTTATGTTAGACAGTATATTGCACAGCTGCTGAATTTGTAATCAAGAAAACACAAAAATGTCAACATGCATGCAATATACCTGTGATAGTTCTGGTTGGGAAAGTCCTGGCTGGCTCATCTGTGACGGCTGGCTCATGGATATATAACCCTGGGTGAGAGGGCCTTGAGAAAACGGCTGAGAGACGACATCCTGGCTGGACTGGCTATTTGGCATGTTGCCTTGGCTCATGCCTTGGAGTCCGATGCCACGTTGTTTCTGGCGTCCGCCACGAGTAGTTTTTCCTTTCGCCATACCACGCCCTAAAAACAAACATGTATAGAAGATCGATGTATAAATGAAGGCTCTATGAAGGTTACCTTTATCAACACAAAAGGTGACTTTGGAAGAATAACATTCACATTTTTATAGTATGCAAGATAAGACCAAGATATCATGGGTTGCGGTGGCAGGAGTAGGTTTCCCTTCTTCAACCTCCCTGGCAGTATTCCCGAGTGTGGCTCGGGGTTAACTTTCATTGCTGAAAGTGGTAACCCCGAGCCACACTTGGGCTGCATACATACCTGTCTTGTGCTCCCACGCTGACCTCTGCGATCGCATTCTCCTCCGGTGATCACTGCATCCTGCTTCCATTCTCGCGACAAGGGAACCAGGAAGCAGTATGTCACAAATTGTCTGGAGGCAACAGCGTACTTTCGTACGTAATACACAAATGGCGCACAACATACGCTAACGGCTGGTCCGAGTAACGGATTGATGCTGCATGCACAGTTCCAGACCATGTCGGCTTTCCCTTTCAAATGGACGCTACAACGAGCGCTCAGATATGAAGTCAGCACGAAAGCGGGGTGAGAAGGGGAAGCACTCCACACAGCATGACTTTAATAAGCTGAAATAATCGGGATGCGTAGAGTGACCCTTTAAAATAATTTAAAACTGAACCGGAGGTGTGGGGGGGGGGGCGGGGGAATGAGTTTGGGCAAGGGACCAGATCCGAGTGTGAGAGGGAATGAATTTATGCAAGAGACCGGACCTGAGTGTGAGAGGGAGTTGGGGGGAAGGGACCGGACCAAAGGGAGGGATGGCGGTTCCAGAGCAGAAAGGGGGTGGCAGGGAGGGTGGGTTGGTGGCACAGAACTCCAGCACCAAGTAAGGATAAAACACCAGTGGTACAACTCCTCCACCCAGCAGCAGTACCCCAGGGCGTGTGCTATCGTTCTGTCATTGTTGTAAACTAAATAAAAAACAAACTGGCTGTGTCTAACATAACCCCAAAACTATATCACAGCGAGTAAAGAAGTGAGCAAGTCTTCTGCAATCAACTCTGAAGTAGAATCTGGGGTTAAGGTTTAACAAAGCCTAACTCTAAACAGTGTGCTGTACACAGACCGATCTAATGAGACCCCTTTTTTAATCATCGAATAGTTGTTTCAGCCCTTGTTACATACATCTAGTGGAAATATATAGAAGTTTTTAAAGCTTAACCCCTTGACTGCCAAGGAGCTGTCCCACACGTTATGTATGGTATTTGACTTGTGATCATTATCTCCATATATCCTTTGAAGTGAAGACCATTACACTTGTTTGCCTTGCCCAGATAAACATTATCAAGCCTGGATGGGACTCGACAGAAGAAAAAATCGTGTGTTTACAATGGTTATTTAAATGTGAATATTTCCAATTCTACAAGACTGACATTAAAAAGTGACCTCTTTCTGGAAAGGTGAGATTTTGCTCGCCCCTGCTTTCCTCTCAGAATTACTTCGACAACACACTGTAAAGTGAAAAGTACTAAAACTCCACTTTAAAACGAGGGGTCATCTGACCCCTTAAGAAGCAGATGATCACCATAAAAAAGGTGAATCGGGAAAGGTTCGCTATGGATGGCAGAGAATAGTATATATTGCTGGGTTGTGCAATTATATAGCTTATATCTCATACTGGGCTGTTTTTAAAATGGAGTGAGACCCCCTCTGGGAAAGAAAAAAAAAGGATGTCACCTTTTTTACGTGGGTTCACATCACTCTAATTTACATACAATTACCAAAGTAATAACGATAACCTTTTAGGTTGGTTTAAAAATAAAAAAAAGTTGATGACTTTAGCAATCCTATCCCCCTCTGAGGATCATTATAGGACCTATTTTGGAAAGCAGAGAGCCGTCTCTAATGAGGGGGGGGGGGGGGTCGCACTTGGTGATTATCAAGCTATCACACCAGTAACAGTGATATTCTAATTGCACCACGTGCGTATAACTTAAATTCAAGTGTGAGTATCCCAACTGTGGCCCCCATAATATAGGGAAGGGGCATGAGACCCTTTTTTGAAAGCATTTTTCCTGCTCTTTTAAACAACTGTCCATACGTCAGTCCAGAGGTCAGCTGATTTCACAACAATGACAAATAACTTCCAAAATTAGAAATGTAATGGTATTCTAGGTAATATAAAGGGGTGCTTACCAGACCCTCCTTATAGAAATATCGCACATGATCACTTACTTGAAAGAAGCTTTTTCCCACCATTCAAATGAGGTGTTTCATGTTTGTATAGCTGTCAAGTGACAATCAAGGTGATTGTGAACAACTGTCAGTAGCTGTCAAATGAATTTCATTGTGATTTTGTGTTTCGGATACAATTATGTTGTTTATGGGATAAATAAAGGCAGATGTCAAAATTAATGGTGGAACTGAGTGGAGTATTAAATTAGATAAGGGGTCCATTTCTATCAAGGGTGAGAATGGTGCAGTTTTGAATGTATATTTTCGTTACTATTTACTCTTCTGAATTTGTTTCGACTGGCTTATGTGCGCCTATAGATATGGAAAACAGCACATGTCGCCCCTCTGGGAAAGAAGATTTTTTTTTTGTAGTTTAGTTTTAAAAACGCTCAATGTTTTTATATCTGACATTTTATCCTGGTTCGTTTTCTGTATTCATGAGTAAAATATGGCACAATTTTTTGCTTCTAATTATTATTTATTTTTCTAAGTAAAAACAGGCATAGAATCTTAGTTTTTGTTTCTCCTGTGCCCATGAAGTGGTGCCAACGGTGGAATCAAACTGTATAAAATATTTAGTGAACATTGACTCCTCTGCTGGTTTATAGGATGCACACCGTCAAAATGACCCAAAACATTCACTTATGAGCCTATATTAAAGTGCCATTTTCTCATATTTCAAAAATTTATCAAACTAAAGTTAGAGAAAGGTCTACCGGAAAAACAAAAATAAATTACAACAAGATATATTGGGTGTGGATATCTTACAGATGGATGAAATTAGCGGTTAGATACAGAAGCTGCCAATGGCTGAAAAATAGCTCACCAGCAAAGTGGCTAACGTACCTGCAGCTGGTCCGTTGGCTTGCCCAAAATAGCCTGGTGGGGGCATTGGAGGCATTACCAGATTGAAAGGTATAGGAATGTTCATGGCAGTAACATGACTGGGTCCTGAGCTGATCATGCCAATCTGGTCGTGAGTTTGAAAGTACATGTTGGAAGGACGTCCTGAAAAGTAAAACGTAGCCCGTTATTGAAAATGTTTCCAACGTAACAAGTTTGGGATAGCCGCACTAATAAGTAATGAAACCCTCCGTACACAACCTATGTGCACTTAAGAGTACAAACTGAAACCTCAATAATGGGCTATATTCCAAGTAAATTGAAACATGGGTCAACATCTTGATAACCCTACCAAATACCGAGACCAAAGGCGCTGGTTGGCAGAACTTTGAATCCTGAGCATGTATGTGAAACCATGAAGTAATGAGCCAGCTGTTCAGCTTTGGTGCTATAAGTTTTATTTTAATCATTAAAGTAATGTTGTAAACTGTTAAGGCACCTCTCAGTTTTCAGGTCCAATGCCATGAATTCATACCAATATAAAAACCTAATGCAAATTTTTAAATATCTTAATATCCTGTTTCCCTGAAAATAAGACCTAGTTGTAGGGCAACTTGAAGAGCCGAGGGAGACAATCATTGATGCCGGCGCAAGAGGAAGCGAGGTGGCAGCGGAAGGAGCAGAGTCGCATAAGGCTGCGGTCACACAAGTAGAACACAAGCTTTGAGCAGAAGGATCGTCCGTGAGAGTTGACGTTCATTCAACTCTGATGCCCATGTGACCACCTCGATGAGCGCAGTTTGTGTGCTCAGCGCTACAAAGCACGATCCTCCTATGGAGGATCACACTTTGTAGCCCCATCTGCGGCAGTCCTAGCTTTTTGACGGGGAGGCTGAAATCACATCCGGTAGAAGCGCGCGCAATTCGTGCGCACGCTACACCATGTCCAGCCTTCATAAAGCTGTGAAGAACACAGGGAAGTGTGGTCACACGGACGCACACCGTGCGTTCCTTCTGCTTTAAGAACGTTCTGTGGCCACAGCCTTAGTCGATGCTTCCTCTAGCACGGCGGAGGGATACCAGACATACAGTGATACACACATCTTCAACCCATCTCTCTCCACTGGCTCCTTCCCATCCGCCTTCAAAACATGCACAGGTTACCACTTTAGTAAAGAAACCTTCCCTCGATCCCAACTCTCCATCCAACTACCATCCTGTATCCCTGTTTCCATTCACCTATAAACTCCTGGAAAAACTAGTCTTCAACCGCCTCTCCCTCTTCCGGTCCTCTAATTCCTTACTTGATCCCCTGCAATCAGGCTTCCGTTCCCTACACTCAACTGAAACTGCCCTCAAAGTCACCAATGACCTCCTAACTGCCTAGGAACCACGGCCACTATTCTATTATCATTCTGCTTGACCTCTCGGCTGCTTTTGACACTGTCGATCACCCCCTTCTACAGACTCAACTCTCTCGGTCTCTGTGACACTGTGACCTCTTGGATTCACTCATATCTGTCTAACAGGTCTTCACTGTATCATTTGCTGGCAACTCCTCTTCAATACAAGACTGAGCACCTACTAATTCCTCCCTGTAATGCCTCCCCACCTCTGGACTTCTCTGTCGTGGTCGAGGGTATCACTATCTCCCCATCAAGCCAGGTTCGCTGCCTCAGAGTTACACTTGACCCTGCTCTTTCCTTCATCCCCACATCCAGTCTCTTTCCTCCTCCTGCCGCTACCAGTTGCGTAATATCGCCAGAATGCGGCCATTTCTCACCGCTGACACCACAAAGCAACTCATCCATGCCCTTGTAATCTCCCGACTCGACTACTGTAATAATCTTCTAGTTGGTCTCCCTCTCTCCCTGCTCACCCCCCTACAATCCATTCTGAACACCTCTGCCAGGCTCATCCACCTCACCCGGTGCTGTGTCTCTGCCGCTCCTCTCTGCGAGTCCCTTCACTGGCTCCCCATCCACTGTAGAATTAAATTCAAAATCCTTACCCTGATCTACAAAACTCTCACTAACTCAGCTCCCCACTAATCACCAAATACACCCCAGCCCGCTCCCTAAGGTCAAACAGTGACCTGCGCCTAGCTTCCCCCCGCATCACCTCTTCCCATGATAGACTGCAGGATTTCGCACGCGCAGCTCCCATCCTCTGGAACACTCTTCCTCGTACGGTCAGACTTTCCCCTAGTTTCCCTTCCTTCAAACGCTCCCTTAAGACATTCCTACTTAGGGAAGCCTACCACCCGACTCCCTGATACATCTCACTGCCCCAAGCAGTCCATCACTCTCTCCTTGCAGCCCGCTCCTCCCCTTGCAGCCCGCTCCTCCCGTTTCCACCCCCAACCCTTCTAGAATGTAAGTGGAATAGGGCCCTCGTTTCCTCCTGTACTGGTTTATCAAATGTTCAGTCTTAGTATATTGTAACCCTGTCTATATTGTGCCCATTGTTTAGCGCTGCGGAATATGCTGGCGCAATGTAAGTATAATAATACACCACCAATAAATAAGACAAGTGTGACTTAATGTGAAGATAAGGTTTTTTTTGGGGGGGCCAAAAATATATAAGACCGTGACTTATTTTCGGGAAAACACAGGTCTTGCCTCGCCATAGCAGCTACATTGAATGCCGTCGCTTAGTTACAGAGCTTAACCTGAATACATGAGTTTTGCAAGTACTGCGCACCCACTGCACATAGCTCTAAACACATTGTCCTAAACAGCACAATTCTGAAGTACAATATAGTAACCATATATTTTCTTGCATTGAATGGAACCCTTAGAGAACAGCTCAATTTTTTTACAAAAAAAGAAACCATGCAACCATAATGGAGACAAAAATAATTCTGCAATAAAATGTCAAGGCTATAAAGCACAACTACATTTTTTCTAGCCACAGACTGTAGTTTTCAGACTTGGAAGTACAAATTTCACCTTGACTGCTCCGATCATAAACAGAACCAGGGATAATAGCTTCACGAGCATCATACATAGCAGTAGTCATGAATCGAGCACCCTAAAAAAGAAGATATTCATCATTAATGCCCATTATTTTAGGTAAGAATTTACCTCATCCCCACAAAAAACAAAGTTGCAATGTAACCGGAGGTTCTTTACAAAACAAGAAAGGTGACCTGTCTAGCAATGTCAAGGAAAAGTATGAGGGGAAACGACTGACTCACTGGAGGCAATCCCTCCATTTATCATGTGTGAACCCCGTATGTGTGGTCCTATACAGAATCCGGTTAAACTGAAAGATCTTCCGGGCATGACCAACGAGAGAGGCCATGATTAGTGACATGCTTTTCTCCATCATCCTTCTTGAGTGACAGATGGCAGAAATGGACTACACAGGAAACATTCTCCACTAGAGGTATACATTTACCCACAGTGAGATTTCCAGTATACCACCAGGACATTTAGTTGGTGTTATGTTGCCAAATCTGGATGGAGCTTTTTAAAAAATGTTGCATTTAATTGCATATATGATTATCTGGCTAAGAAGAAATCAACCCATGTCATTCACCTTCATGTATACATTAGTTTTATAGTCACAGGCATTCCAAATCCAGTGTTAACATGTAATATTGCTCAGCTTTCTAAGCTTAACTACCATAGTGTTGTGAATCTTCAATTTGTACAAGTTACAAAAAGTTGCACGACAAAAGGGGATTCTCCGTTGCTTGTTATTAGTGAAGCTAGATTAAAACTACACAACTAAGTCATAATGCAAATATAAAAAAACAGAATAAAAATTACTTCCATATTACAGAAATTATTAATAATCCCTCTATATTCCTTAGAGATCTTTTTACTTATCTCCTTGTAGCACAATGGAGTCCAATAGACTAGAGAAAGGATATCAGAAGAACTATGTTTTTGTGCGTTATTGTTCGTGGATTACCACTAGACTGACTAGTGGCTGCTCTTTGGCAATGGTGACAAGTGTTTTTGGACATTTTATCAAAGGCATATCAGCACAAACAAACCTCATCTACATTTGTGCACAATTATTAGGAGACTATTTTGACCAAGTCATCATTTGGTTACTGCCTAACTCCAAGCTGTATAAACTTGAGTGCTTATTGGATTTAAGCATATCAAGTGATGTGTATTTGTGTAATGATGGAGGGTATGGCTTTAGGAAATCTACACCCCATATCAAGGTGTGCATAATTATTAGGCAGCTTCTTTTCCTCAGCAAAATGGGCCAAAAAGATTTAACAGACTGAAAAGTCAAAAATTTAAAAAAAGGTCTTTCAGAGGGATGCAGCACTCTTGAAATTGCTAAAATATTGGGGTATAATCACAGAACCAAACAGTCAGAGTCGCAAGAAACATGTTAAGGAAAAAAAAAGACAAATTAACTGCCAAAGATTTGAGAAGAATCAAATATGAAGCTACCGCGAACCCATTATCCTCCAGAACTGCAATCTACCTGGAGTGCCAAGAAGCACAAGGTGTTCAGTGCTCAGAGACATGGCTATGGTAAGGCAGGCTAAAACCCGACCACCTCTGAACAATGCACATACGTTCAAATGTCAACACTGGGCCAAGAGATATCTGAAGAGATTTTTCAAAGGTTTTATGGACTGATGAGATGTGACTGACGGACCAGATAGTTGGGCCCCATGGCTGGATCAGTAACGGGCAGAGCTCCACTTCGACTCAGACGCCAGCAAGGTGGAGTGCTAGCATAGGCTGGATAATTAAAAATGAGCTAATTGGACCTTTTTGAGTTGAAGATTGACTCAAAATCAGTTCCCAAACTTAGTGCCAGTTTCTAGAAGACCCTTTCTTCAAGCAGTGGTACAGGAAAAAGTCTGCATCTTTCAAGAAGACCATGATGTTTATGCAGGACAATGCTCCATTGCATGCATCGAAGTACTACACTGCGTGGCTAGCCAGTAAATGCCTTAAGGATGAAAGAATAAGGACATGGCCCCCTTCCTCACCTGACCTAAACCTTACTCAGAACTTGTGGGCCCTTCTCTTTTGTGAAAGGATTTTACCAGGAAGGATACATTGAGATTTCTCTTGTTTTCAAGTATGTCCTGGGTGGCGAGTATGTACCGTTAAGTGTCCTTGGGCAAGACACCTACTGGAGAGGTTGCTCGCTGGGATCGAACCCATGACTCCACAGGCTCTCTCCACGCAGTGATGTTACCTCTACTCCACCCAGCCGGTACTTAAACGAAAGCTTCACAGTGAAGGAAAACATGTACTCCTCTCTGAACAGTGTCTGGGAGGCTGTGGTTGCTGGTGCACAAAAAAGATGAACGCCAACAGATCAAGAAACTGGCAGACTCCATGGATGGAAGACTTATTGAAAAGAAGGGTGGCTATCTTGGTCACAGATTTTGTTTTGAAACTGACAGAAATGTGTATTTGTTAATTTTGAGTTGTTTATTGTTCTCCCTTTAACAAATGAAAAAGTGAGATGGGAAAAGGTCAGTTTTTCATTTAGTTGCATAATAATTCTGCACACTGATAAATATTCTCCTAAGAAAGCCAAAACCTCACCTTTTATTTCCTAAATATTCAGGTTTGAGGTTTAATAACATTTTGGATTGACCGAGAGCCACTGCAGTTATTAAACAATGAACTTAATCCTCAAAAATACAACTTACCCAATAACGTTGCATTCTCAAATAGCCAAATAAAATCAGAGTATTTTTCTTTTTTTTTTTCTTTTTTTTTATATTCTACTACAACCCAAGAAAACAGTTTACTCTCACTGGACCAAAGTGTAAATTAATAGACAATCAAAGTATGCTTACTGGGTTAATGGTGTTAACAAGCTTGCGTGGCTTGCTGAACTGCATGAGGCTCTCTCGCAGATTGTTCAGTGGACCTTCAACAAGCACCTTTTGCTCCTTGTAATAGTTCAACAGATGGTTCCATAGAGGTTGTTTAGAAAGAGCTTTTGGATTACCCACAATAATGACTCCATATCTGAAAAACAATCCAAACAGCAAAAGCCAAGTAAGACATACCAGAATAAATGCTGCATTCAACCCTACATAAATATGCAATTAAAAGCATGTGTACACCTGAAAATGTAATTTAGAATGCAACAATGATCTGAAGGACAAGAAAACACGATCATTTTATTAAATCATAAGTTATAGTAGTGTAAAACTGGACCCTAAATACATCTTGCTAACAAACTGCATCACCATTTTCTATAAATCTGAAAAGTCTGGTAAATTTCTTTCTTACTTTTTCACTATGTGCGCCCATACTGACGTGCCTCCCGGCGTCCGCAGTGTTGCGACGCTTCGACAGGGCCGGCCACACGCCGTGTAGCGCGCTACAGCGGACGTGCTGAAAGCCTCCCCGTTAAACCGCTATGACGCACGTTTGACAGGGCTGCAAAGCGCGATCAACCATAGGAGGATCGAGCCTTGCAGCGCTGAGCGCACTAACTGCGCTCAGCGAGGTGGCTAGACGGGCATCAGAGAGGAAGAAACGTCCAATCTCACGGACATTCCTTCCACCCTGAAAAATGCTAGTCTGACACCGGCCTTAGCCGCAAGAGGAAGACCGGTCAGACTATACTTGATCTGCCTCATTAAAATACTTGTGGAAAAAGTTTGTGTGCTTCTAAATAAAATCTTACCGTGCTCTTGTCAAGGCTACATTGAGACGACGGGGATCATTTAGGAACCCAATTCCTTGATGCTCGTTTGCTCTGACACAAGACAGAATTATAAAGTCCTTCTCTCGTCCCTGAAAAGCATCCACGCTTGCAATTTCCACTTCCTGCAAAAGAATATAAAATGATGGATGCATTTTTACATTACTTCCATATTGCAAAAGCATTCAGTAAACAACCCAAAGACATTTTACATCCTTTAAAGAACAATGTAAGAGCAGGAAATGCAATTAACCCGAAACACTAATAGGCACATTTTGTAGAAAGAGTAAGAAAAAAATATCACCTTTGAAATATGGGGTGTGTAATTAACAATTCAATACAGGGCAAAATTTCAATTTTACATAAAGACTGTTGTCCTGAGATATTTAAAACGTAAATTTTTTTTTTTTAATTTGCATGGATTTTATTGTTCTGAATTTGTTTATCCTTTACAGAAATATTGCTGGGCTGAAAGAAACTCTGGATATCACTGAACCTTGCACAATGTCATACAGTGTCTGCATTATCAGAATGCAGGCAGACAGTCTTTGTGCTACAGAGTAAATGTGATAAAGATAATTAAACTGTCAGATATCCTTCATATGGGTAATTTTAATGTCATGCAGCTTCCACAAATACCAATATAAAAATATTTGTAGACCCTAATGCCTGTATATCGAAATTACAGTGACACTTTTACCTATACTAGACAACAACCTGAATGTTATCCCTAGTGACCGAGTTCTTCCTGTATTCTGTCCATTCCCTGGCTGTTGTAATGCAGAAAATATTTTGTAGCTTCTTTACAGTAATGCAGGGTGACAGGAGAGACCGCTGAGAATTAAATTTATCGCCAGGAAGAACACTAATCTTGCATTATATAAAGGTTATGCAAATGAAGTTTTGTATAACAATTTTCATTTAGGATTGTATTGCAAAAACATATAAACATGATTTTGTATTTAACAGTGAAAGGGTTAAATAAAATAAAAAACATCCGGAACCCATCTGGCAACGGGGGAAGCGAACTACACATTAAGGGTCATATTACAAAGCTGGTGTCAACTTAACCAGAGCTGTTGTAAACTTACCAGGGCCATTATAGTCTATGGAGTTGTTAAGTTTACAACAGTTAAGTTAGCACCAGCTTTGGAATATGACCCTAAATATTTTATAAAAAAAAGATAATGAATTCAATTACAAGGCATTAGAAAAGGCTTTAGCTTTACATTCATATCATATAAGACGGATTTCAAATCCATATCGTGTTTGAGTGAAATTAGAGCACTTTGTACAAAGGTGTCCGTTTTACTGAATTAAGGTTTAACCCTTTCAATGCGGTGGACGCACTCAGCGCGTCCACCCACATTGCTACTTGGTTGCGGAGGATGGGCTGAGCGCGTCCTCGATCAGCCGGTATTCCGGCTGATCGCGCGGCCCCCCCGGTGCGGGCTGACATCATCGATGTCAGCCCAGCCTCCGGGACCCCAGCGGGCACGATAGGTGTCATTGCGCATGCGCGATGACGTCTATTTCAGGCACTCCCCCCCCCCCCCGCCATTGCAGGGAAGGTGCCTGAAAAGGGGGGGGGGGTCCTTCGGACCTCTCCCCCTCCCCCGCGGGCCAGCGATTAAAGACAGGCACAGCTTGCCCTTCCAAGCGGCGGCTGTCTTTAACCCCTAGGGGGCTGGATTGCGATATGGCGCTAACATGCGCCGTATCGCGGTCCCCTCCCGGAGCTGGCCGACATCTTGGATGTTGGCCAAGCTTCCGGGATATCCCCCTAATGACTGACGTCATCTCGCAGAGCGCGATGGCGCCAGTTTTGAAATTAACCCCTTGCTGCCACCTATAGTGGAGATAGGGGGTTCAGGAACCCCCTATCTCCCGATCCGTGACAGCTAGGGGTTAATATTTACTATCATTGGAACGGCCAGAGCGAGGCCTTTCCAATGATACCAAACATGACCATGTAAAAAAAAAAAAAAAAAAAAGTGTTTTTTTTCCCCCGTTTTATTAGTGCAACAATATTGTTCCCATTTTAATTATAATGTGAACAATGATGCTGCACTAACGATTTTTTCTATGGGGGGCGTTTGCTAAAAAACACGTAATTTTCCCCAAAAAAAGTAACGATTCCTCATTTCTAATTCTTTTAACAAGCGCACCCCATAGAAAATATAACTGCAAACTATCGCATGTTAAAATGTGAAAAAAAAACACTTTACACATTGTAAATTATTGAAAATTCTAATTTTATTGCATTTTTTGGTATAATATACAGACATGACATAACGTATACATATAATAATGACATTATGAATCTGCCGAGTCTGCCGGAAAGAACGATATATAAAATGTCTGGCTCATATATTAAAATAAGGCTTCAAAACACGGTTAAACATGATGAGCGAAACCGGTAAAAATTAGCTCAGAGGCGTGAAAAGGCTCAGCAGCGAAAGGGTTAATGGCAAGACATGCAATAGATTATCAATGCATTCCTATATTGATTCGCATTTTCTAAGATGAGGTGCTCTGGAAAGGTTTAAATTTGACAACAGAAACACATGTATAAAAAAGTATAAATTTTAAGGAGGTCTGACTACATTGTCAACAGTCTACATTAAAATTTTAAATGCAAGGTACTGCAGTTTAATGGAACACTACTTTTTTTGCCCTGAAATTTTTTTTGTTTTGTTTTTTGTGATATTACTCACCTTTTGTCCCTCGTCGCATGATGTTGTCCTCTTCAACTCAGGGACTCACAAACCTAGAAGTCCCGCAGTCTTTTCTGCGCAATTTGCACTCCTTGTGTAGTGCAGAAACGCATAATGTGCACTATGTGTGCAAGTTCTGTAGCACCTGTGCAGAACGACGGGTTGGAGTTGTGCATCCATCGCAGCCTCTCAGAGCGATTGCCAACTAGATTGGTCTCTGAGATAGTGATGTCAGTATGCTCTCTGCGTGCCAACGTCGCTAGGAACCGACACCCTGGAAATTCAAATTCCCCAGCTGCTGGATGGGGTGGAGCAAGTCACCCAGATTTTTAACCAGTTTGTCTGGGCTGAAGGGGGGGGGGAATTCCTCACATACTGACTACTTCAAAAAGATAAAGTGGTCAGGATATGTAGAGTGTTCCTTTAATAAAGGAAAAATGCATTGCAGAATAACAGCAGGACCCAGAAAAAGGTACTCTGTCAATCCTTTTAGAGGCTTTGAACATGTGCAAAGTAATAATTCTAGTTTACAAGAAAACATTTTAGCAATGGGCAATTATAAAAATTCTATGTCTACCTGATATAGTTTTGTGTGTAAAGACCCGCTGAACTGCATGTACTGCACCAGGTATGAACGCTGCCCTTCATATGGAGTAATGATACCGATCTGATCTGGCTTCGCACCAGCCTTCAGAAGCTTTGTGGTGATCTTTTCTACATTAGCAGCTTCTGTCCTAGAAAAACAAGATATTACACATTATATTAGGAGGCCGTAAAAGGCATTAGATAAACTTCTGTAATAATGACGTGTAACTGATCTGAATTTTTTTTAGTTAAACCATCCAATTATTAAAATATAAAAAGGAAACACTCATCAAGCTGCCTAGGTTTAACAATATCAAAAAGGTTTTAAAAAGTAAACAAGGATAAAAATGGTAACTAATTGTATATCCCCAAACCAACATTATCTTGTTGAAGTTCAACCATGTATATAAGTAGTTCCATACACTAAAAATGCGCGTCTGACGATTTCGGATTTCCACTGAGATAAATATATATAAATATAAAGATTAGTAGAAAAATTTAACTTTGAAGTTCTCCATGATCTTTGAACATGTTCCACAAAAAGCCATTAAAAATAATGTGCTAGTTACCACTTCCCCTTCCCATTTAATTCAAAAACATGTAGATGGCCCACAGGAGAGAAGCTCTTCCCACTAACATTTATCATCTGTCATTTCTAAACCAAAGACGTTTTCTCATCAGCAGCACACGGAAGTACCTTATACAGTCAGGTCCAGAAATATTGGGACATCGACACAATTCTAACATCTTTGGATCTATACACCACCACAATGGAGTTGGAATGAAACAAACACAATGTGCTTTAACTGCAGACTGTCAGCTTTAATTTGACGGTATGTACATCCAACTCAGGTGAACGGTGTAGGATTTTGGGACAACGACCCAAAGCATACTGCAAAAGCAACCAAAGAGTTTTTGAAGGGACAGAAGTGGAATGTTATGCAATGGCCAAGTCAATCACCTGACCTGAATCCCATTGAGCATGCTTTTCACCTGAAGACAAAACTGAAGGGAAAATGCCCCAAGAACAAGCAGGAACTGAAAACCGTTGCAGTAGAGGCCTGGCAGAGCATCACCAGGGATGAAACCCAGCGTCTGGTGAGGTCTATGCGTTCCAGACTTCAGGCTGTGATTGACTGCAAAGGATTTGCAACCAACTATTAAGAAGGGAAAGTTTGATTTATGATTATTATTCTGTCCCATTACCTTTGGTCCCTTAACAAGTGGGAGGCACATCTGCAAACTGCTGTAAGTCCTACACCGTTCACCTGAGTTGGATGTACATACCCTCAAATTAAAGCTGACAGTCTGCAGTTAAAGCACATTGTGTTTGTTCATTCCAACTCCATTGTGGTGGTGTATAGAGCTAAAGATGTTAGAATTGTGTCGATGTCCCAATATATTTCTGGACCTGACTGTATATAACAAATAAAATAGATTTAGAAATTGAATCTGACCCCGGAGATCCTATTTCCCTTAGCTTGTTGGAAAATTCTAAACCACTTCTTATGCTGTACATTTCCAACATCACCTTCTCATTTGCATTCTACTCACTACTCTACATTTAACTTTAAAAACCACTGACAAAAGTGTTCCATCTCTATCTGACCAATGTCTATTTAATTAAAGTAATAGTCAACCTGGTTTTAAATGTTTATAGTGATTGTTGAGGCAGGGAAATTTACATACAAAACAGTGACCATCACTATGTGAATTGCCTTTAACAAAAGAAAAGAAAAAACACAACATGGAAAAATGTAAGCTAAGAAAACCCAGAGCTCTGCCTCAGGAATTTTGCTCTAGAACATAGGATATGCACGCAAAGCATTTGAAGTTCACATATAAATACACTCAGCAATGTAAGCATTACTGCAAAGCAACTAATTAGCATTTTTTGGCAGAGTAACCACCACATAATAAAACTCTAGATAAATGTTCCTGATAATCGCAAACTAATTTATCAATAGTAGCTCCTCTTCCCCCACATTATAAAACTGTACAAACCTGTTAAGGTAAGAAGTGCCTGAGCTGGCAATTTCTTCCTGCCCCTGTGTCACATAAAAGAACATTGGTTTATCTGGCTGTGGCCACTGGAAGTCAAAGCCTTTCTTCACACGGTCAGCTAGAACAAAAGTGAACGAGATTGATTTACTACAAAAATTTCTTACAAACATGCTTATCAATGTTAGGAAAAATACAAAAAAGCATAAACACAAGTTGTTTTAAACTAGACTTGGCACATTAAACACATTACTTGGCATAGAAATGATCAAATATGTAATTAGTGTAACATATCAAACAAATCTGTAACCCAAACCAGCTTTCATAGAACCAGTTAGAAATACGGAACGGAGGCCTTGCTCAGAATAGGATATGGTATACGAAGTCAAAGGCTACTGCAATATTGGGGGGGGGGGGGATTTACAACAGCAGGAAAGAAAATTACATAAACATTGGGTTACAAGTCTTTAGAAGAATATTCTGAGTTACTGTGCAGCCCTTAAAAGCAGTTTGGCATTAATATTGCCTACCTGAGTGACATTATACTTTTGTCAATGTATGACATGACAATTTAATAAATCTGAAGTAATTTATAGACAGTGATTTTTTGGTTCGTTAATGCAGCAATATTGTTCCCATTTCAATTATAATGTGAACAATGATGCAGTACTAACGATTTTTGTATGCGGTGCGTTTGTTAAAAATCGCGTAATTTTCCCCAAAAAAAAAACGAGACCCCATCTCTAATTTTTTTAACAAGTGCACCCCATACAAAATATAACCGCAATTGCTCGCATGTTAAAATGTGAAAAAAAACCACTTTACACGTTGTAAATTATTGAAAATTCATATTTTATTGCATTTTTTGTTATAATATACAGACAGGTCATGACGTATACATATAATAATGACATATTATGAATCTGCCGAGTCTGACGGAAAGAACGATATATAATATGTCTGGGTCATATACTAAAATAAGCCTTCAAAACACGTTTAAACATGATGAGCAAAACCGGTAAAAATGAGCTCAGCACAGAGGCGGGAAATGCCTCAGCAGCGAAAGGGTTAAAAGAAAATTTCATTAAGTGGCGTTTCCAAAATGTTTCTATGCTACTACCATTCTATGCTACTACCATTTAGTGATGCAGGTATTCGATTTTTATTTATGACAACTCACACTTTAAGGCTGGGGTCAGACGAACGCAGTTTTAACGTGCGTTTAGCCGCACGAAATCACGGCCGTGCTAGCAGCAAATGACGTCCAATGCCGGGCAGCATACGACGAACGGCCGCACGAAAGTTCGTCCGTGCAACGCAAGTGGCAAACGAACGCATTTTTTCGAGAACGTCAAACCGCTAGTACGTTCGTACAGAGTGCGCTGCGGCCGCATAGCGGCGTGTTTGGGAGACGTCAGACGCTGCTCATGTCCGGCCAACAAAACGTCCAGACGCAAAAAGGGTTTTATTGATGATCCGTACAAAATCACGGACGAAAATGCGCATCGTATGACCGCTATCGCGTATTCCGTGAAAAAATACGTCCATTCGTTCGAACGCACTTTTTCACAGACAACGTGAAAAATGCGTTCGTCTGACCCTAGCCTAAACGGGTAAGATCATATAACAAACCTTACCTGCAGTAACACCATTCTGAAGAGAACCTTCATAAAATATGTTGGATGGAAATGCACTGAGCGCGGGGTGCATTCTGTACTGGACCTGGAGGCGGATGGGTCGAATTCCCAGAACCACGAGTCTTTCAAACAGCGACTGGGATAATCCTGCTTTAGCAGCTTTTTTACACATCACGACAGGACCTAGCTGGCAGTGATCACCCACTAAAATAAGCTAGGGGGAAATAAAATAAATATTAATTCAAAGATGATTTGATTGAAGTACACTGACATGATTAGTTAAGCTAGTCATGTTGTACTTTTTTCCCTTTCAAATATTTTCTTTATGTGCCAAGAAGCAAATCTATTTTAAAAGATTCTTATACCCGTTTAAGGGCATTTCACAGCAATATTAACGATAGCCCAAGGAAATCTACTGAGATTGCAGTGACAAACCTGTTTTGCGCCGAGGACAACTGGTACCATACATTCAGGCTCTGTAGCTTGCGTACTTTCATCGATGAGAATTGAACGAAACTGCATTTTTGCAAGTCTGGGGTCACCTGCTCCCACACACGTGCAGCAAATCACATCAGCATTCTAAAGAGGAGAAACAAATTTTAGTACTTTTCCCCTAAAATTCATTATATAACTTAGGGGTAGAAAGATTATCGATACTACCAATAATCAGGCCCGATATCGCAGACTTTTCCCGTTATTAGTATTCTACATTGCTGATATACTGATAACAAGCGTGAGTGTTATTGCTGTGGAGCTCTGTGATATACTCATACACCCTGCACATTAGTGTCTCACAGAGCTCCACAGCAATAACACTTGCAGTAATGTGTCGTGTATGAGTTTTAATGCTGTGGAGCTCTGGGATATGCTCATACACAGCGCACATTACTGCAAGTTACACGTCACCTTGAGAGCGGAGATTCTTTAACCCAAAATATTGTTAAGCTTTCCAGTAGTGATATTTAGTGTGTGACGTTTATTAGGTTGTTTTTTTTTGCCATTTTTCTGTGTTCTGGAAAGCTATTAAAGTTATTTTGCAAACACTTTAATTTTCTCTGCTGTTGTAACGTTTACAATTTTGACACCAGATTGGTTTAGAAATTGTGATTTTTCCAAAATTTCAATGTACAGAATATTGGCATCTGATATCGGTTATCGGCCTGAAAGGTTGACAAGTAGTGGAACTGGAGATAGTGATAGACCGATATCCTAATATATATATATATATATGGAGTAACAAGAGTAAAAGCGTATTCGAATTCTATGCAAGTGGAAAAAAACATAATATTGTCCCAGAGCGCACCAAAAGGGAATGTGTGTTTTATTACCTGTTCAAGAACTAATAAATATATGGTAATTTTTCCCACAAATGGCTCAATATTTATCAAGACAAAACACAAACACAATAGTGGAATTTGTAAACAAAAGGATAAAGGATCAAACAAATTGTGACAATAATATAAACATAAATTTCAATGTTCCTGAACCCAGAACATACTTTGAAAACGAGAGAAATCTCAATGTATCCTTCCTGGTAAAATACTTTACAAATAAAATAAACATACAACTATACACCCATGTGCTGATACGTGCATGAAAAAAATAAAAAAATAGTACACCAAGATCATCATCTTCCTTGGAATAGCGATAGATATGTATTTATTAGTTCTTAGTTTTATAGTTACATAGGCTGAAAAAAAAGACATGCGTCCATCGGGTTCAGCCTCTCACACATCACCTACTGCTGTTGATCCAAAAGAAGGCAAAAAACCTAGTCTGAAGCTCTCGCCAATATGCAACACACTGAGAAAAAATTCCTTGACCCCAGAATGGCGTCAGATTTCTCCTTGGATCAAGAAGCTTACCCACATATTAATTATAACCCTTAATATTCTGTATCTGCAGGAAGTCATCCAGTCGTTTTTTAAAAGTCTGTTCAGTCTCTGACCCAACCACCTCAACAGGCAGAGAATTCCAGAGCTTTATTGTTCTCACCGTAAAATAACCCTTCCTATGCTTTAGGCTGAATTTCCTTTCATCCAGTCTAAATGGGTGACCTCGTGTCCTGTGTATAGTTCTTGATTAGGCAGACACACCTTTTTGATGCGCTTGGGGATAGTATTTTTATTATTTTTCTGATTTCATACAGGTGTTTTGAAAGGTTGAACACCTAATTTTTCATAGTAGTGACACAATTCTCAGATTGTATTTTGCATTTATTTGTATTCACTATAAAGTCACTTTTTGGAAAAAGCATAAGCAGTTGGGCATATTTTGAAGCAGACTTCCACCCTTTGAACATTATGGATATGAAAACACCTTAAACTACCAAAATGTCTATTTACCATCAGAAGTTCCCTTTCCGCTGTCCTCTTGAGAGCACGATAGCGTTTTTCGTCAGCAGATGAGAGCTCTCCAGTTTCATCTTTCAACTGTTGTAACTTCTGAAGCTCAGGCATACTTGGAAGGGAAGGGCAAAAATAATTACAAAACAGAAGAGCAAAATAGCTACTAAAAACAATAGTAGGGGGTAAAACAACCAACCCAAAATGAGACTAGTTGACAACTATTTTCATTTTCGATTAATCGGTTGATTAAATGACCTGTACAGCACACACTGTTTAGAGTAAGACTGAGTTGAATGTCAATAACCTCGGATGCTACGCAGAGGTGTTTGAAGACGTGCCACTGCTTTACTCTGCAGGATTTAGTTCTAAGGTTATGTTGGACATAACCAGTTTGTATTTATTTTGTGTACAACAGTAGAACTAGAACGCAGACTGTGGGGTACAGCCGCTGGGTGGAGGAGCTGTACCGCTTGTGTTTTATCCTTTATTATTATTATTATAGTTATTTATAAAGCGCCAGCATATTCCGCAGCGCTGTACAATAAGCACAGTACAGACAGGGTTACAATACATTGAACAACATTTGACAAACAGTACAGGAGGAGATGAGGGCCCTATTCCCGTAGGAACTCACAATCTGGGAGGGTTGGGGTTGGAAACAGGAGGAGAGGACTGTAAGGTGAGAGTGATTGATGGTTGCATCAGTGAGTTGGGTGGTAGGCTTCCCTAAATAGGAATGTTTTCAGGGAGCGTTTGAAGGAAGAGAAGTTAGGGGAAACTTGGGGCTGCAGTTCTGTGCCACATCCCCACCCTGTAAGGAGCTGCCATTTCTTCCTTAGGTACTTGGGTCCAGTCTCTAGCCAAAACTCACTCCCTCCCTCTCACCCTTTGGAGTCTGGACAAGGGACTTGCCCTTCTTTCCACCTCCGGTCCCTCCCCCCACTCCATTTGTTCATGAAATAATTTTAAAAAGGGACATTCTCCGCACCCTGTCCACTTTATAATAGAACAATGGACCCCGGGGTCAGGTGTCTGTAGCACCCAAAACAGAAAAAGAAATGCTCAAATAGATGCTGCCACCACAGTGGAGCAAGACCCCCTAGCACCCCAAGCAGGACGAAAGACTTCAGTAAGCAATACAATGAACAAGACAATGACCAGAGCTGCTGAATGCTGGCCCACTTGTGTAGCCAATTTACTTAACATGGAGCTTATTAAAGCGGTCAGGCTGTGTAAAGTGCCCCCCTACCTTCTCACTCCATAAAGGCTTTCAGACATCATGTCTGACCTCTCGTAGCAGTGTTCATTTGGTGAGAAAGCAGACATGGGCTTGAGCTGTGCACAAAGCATCAATCCATCACTCTGACCAGGCACTCGCAAAGGTTGTGTGAAAAGTATGCAAGATACGCAAGTTGCACATGTACAACTACATACGAAAGTTACATACACTATTTTATTGAGCAATTTGCATAAAGGAGAAAAACGGAGGGACGAGTTTATTTTTACATAGCTCTCTTTTACGTTAACAAAAAGATTTTAATTTCTCCTCCCATGGAGGGGGGGGGGGTGTCGAATATCGGACAACTAACCGATTATGGAAATAAAAGAACAGCTGTAGCCCTAAACAATAGCAAACAAACACACATCGTACACAGAGACCACAATCCATAAGGACTTGTGACATCTTTAGCTGTACAAAAATTTAATCTGTACAATTAGCGTTGAAATTTTGACCTTAAGAAAAAAATCCCACTCTTCGTCATGTGAACTCCAAGCCAAAAAAATACAAATAAAACTCAAACTTACCTTTCCATGTTGCGAATCTGGTTGTGCAAAGCCAGGAAGGACACTGGGGAATCAATAGCTTCACGGCTTTTAGCACAAAGCCTTACCACTTTGAGGCCTGTCTGGTGGATTTTCTCAGTAAGCTGATCCACTGCAATGTTGCTAGGAGCGCAAACCAAGACAGGACTAGAACAAAACAAACAAAAAAAGGAAAGGATCAATAGGGCATAAATAAAACAGTCTAGGGTGCTTGAATTTTAGGTGTTTTTTTGTAAGGGATGTGTGGTGATCCATTTAAAAGCAACATGAAGCAGTACTTCCAATATCAAGGTGGTTGATAGATGGTAGCAATTGTTTGCAACTATAGAAAACCGCACCACTTTGGGAATGACCACCTAACGATTATGATTTTTGATAATTCACTTTTACACTCTGAAAAATGTCTGTCTTGTCAGGTACTTCAGAGAAATCATTCTACGCAGCAGAGTTTGAGCAAACTTACTGTAAACCTTTAATTACCAAGTCTTCCATGAAACCAATGGCAGCAACTGGAGTTCTGTAGAATTTACACAAAATCCTCCTTGTCCCTGTAACCATTATTACAAAACACACTTTCTCCCTGGAGACAGAATCCGTGTTCTAGCAACTCCATGCGTGACAACTGGGCACTTTGCTGTCATTTATGGTAAACCAGCGTTTAGCAGTGAGGCTGCTGGCCCGTTGCGGAAAGGGAGTTTAAACTGGCAGCCTCAGCTATATGATCACCAATATACTTACGTTTGAGAGTATATTCTAGAGCACATCTGCAAATTAAGTATGTTTGCAACTATCCAAAATAAGACCAGGTCAAGTTTGAGAAAAGATTTTACCAGGAAGGATACTTGAAAACGAGAGAAATCTCAATGTATGTCCTGGGTGGAGTGTATGTACAGTTAGGTGTCTGCCCAAGGACACTTACTGGAGAGGTGCTCTTGCCGGGATTCAAACCTGGGTCTCCACGGTTAAGCGGATTCAGCTTTTGAAAATCTTTTTAACACCATCACGTTAGTGAAAAGGTTAAGTCCCTGTTCTATAAGAGTGACAACTATCTTACAAGGCACTTTTGAAAACCGCAGGCATACTATTCAACTGGGGAACAAGAGATGTTAAAAAAATCCCCTTTTACGTTTGAGAGTGAACCAATAACTTCCAATCTCTGCAAGCCAACTGCATGTACAGACAACTGTGCACAAAGGGGATAAAACCATTTGCATGGTGTTTGCAGTGTCCCATTATAACAGATGCCTATATCTGTATTTTTGCACTCACCCATTGCCTTGTCTTGCCAGATGGTACACAATGGTAGCAGAGGTTACAGTTTTTCCAGTTCCAGGAGGGCCCTGGATGAGACTGAGTGGACGCTGCAGAACCGTCTTCACAGCATAAACCTAGAAGCAACAATTCTATTAGTTCACGACCTACAAAATATTGAAACAAATGACTCAATTTAAAAAATACTGGCATAACTCATCTCAAAAGGTGTACCCTAGTAGCACCATTAGGCCATCAGGAAATGCTGTCTTGATGAATAAGTGGGAAGACACGCAATGGCAAGTATCAAATGAAAACGGGAGTTATGGGTAAAAATCAAACAGAAGTTCACTTTAAAAAAAAGACACTGAGCAGAAATACGTTTTGCGTAGTGGTATTTTGTAACATTCAAATGCTACACAAAGCCAAAATGGTGTGAATGAGTGATAAGCCACAAATCAAAGGACAAAATATACAATAAAACAGGAGGCCATTTAAAAGTGACACTACCACCAAAAAAATGAAAATGTTTATGTTATTTTATGTTGCTGATATCTTACAGGTGCTTTGTTTTTCTCTTGTATGTTTAGTTAAAATATTTTACACTCACTGGGTGCATCCATAGTGTGATCTTTTGTAAATCCCCCCCCCCCCAATATCTTTCCATTGCTTGCTGGTTACTTTGTGGCAGATGTTTTAGAATGGGCTTTGTTGGCCGCTGACCGGTGTTCTGTCAGATGTTCCCTTTGCCACAGCGCCTGCTTCTGGACTCCGACTCTAAGCCCGGCCACAAGCTCACATCTCCCTCTGCCACAGCGCCTGCTTCTGGACTCAGAATCTAAAAAGGTACCAGCGATCAACATGTCTTCTGCAATTCTACTCCACAATTTCGACTTTAATCCTACTGTTCATATTTTATGCTTGCATCTATTAATATTTTGGCTGTGTTTTTTCTTGATAAATGTATGCTCTGCTTTGTTAAACCCATGCTCTCATATGGCTGCCCCACCCCCTCACCATGTCGTAAAAATACCTGGCTTACACAGCCCACACGCTCTAATTCTGCAACCTCTTTATTCAACAGCCCGGCCACAAGCTCACATCTCCCTCTACCACAGCGCCTGTTTCTGGACTCTGCTGTCCCACCCAGTGCTGGTCTGAAATTTGTAGCTTTCCAGCTACTTCCACTTTGTAAATCACCCTAATTAACCCAAGGTTTCTAGCCCTTCCCATGACATGTTAACCTGTATATGTGTGTTTTGTTTTTAATAGCTTGCATTTTATTACTTTGTATTTCTGTAACAACTGCAACAATTCAATGTTTTTGAACCCAGGACATACTTGAAAACGAGAGAAATCTCAATGTATCCTTCCTGGTAAAATCCTTTGCAAATAAATAAAGAATGAGATCCCTCATTAAGGAAAACAATAGTCTGCAGAGCTGCCTGGTCATGCCCTCTAGTGTCACACAGCAGCCAGTTAGAGAGCAGGTGTGCATCTCAGGACAGAATTATTTAGGTTTTGCACACCGCAGTAAAGTGCAGATTTTGGTAAATGTTGAATCATGGGAAAATATCCACAAAATGGGACCAAGAGAGGAAAATCTTTGTTTTTCCTTTTTACATGCATTTACTTCAGGGTGGAGGGGACGACGACCGCATCATGTGCTTTTATTTGAAAAGCACAAGTAATCTAGTTCCAGCGTTTTTGGTGGTAGTGTCCCTTCAAGAGTGCAAATATAGAAATTGATCAGGTAATAATCAGCATTTTAAAAAGTCTTCGTGGATGGATTAACTATAATTAGACAGAAACCCACATAAATCAAATCAATGCAATCAAATATCAATGCAATGTACTTGTGAATGGTTGAGATCTGGAAGTCCTTGGGCTGTAAATCTCTTTGGAAGTTGGCATTTGATAATCACATCTTCGACTTCATGTCCCAAAAGTTTATGATAAATGTAGCCAGAAACTGACGTTTCATCCACTGCGAAAGTCTTCAAGGCACTCTGCATTCTAAATGAAAAAGAACACCAGTCTTTCATAAAAGGTGCAAACAATACACCTACTGGGTAAAACATATATATATATAATAATGATTAATGGAAAGGTAGGACAGATACAGTTGTGCTCTAAAGTTTGCATACCCTTGGAAAATTGGTAATATATGTACCATTTTTAAAGTAAACATGAGTGAGCAGGCAAAACATTTCTTATGGGATTCATATTCCACGGTAATTCACACCAGAAGCACAACCAAAACAAGGCAACAAATAAAACGAAACGACCCCTGCTCAAAAGTCTGCATACTCTTCGTTCTTCATACTATGTATTGTCACCTTTCGCATCGATGACAGCGTGCAGTCTCTTGTAATCGTTGTCTATGAGGCCTAGAATTTTTGCAGAGTACAGCATCCCATTCATCTTCGCAAAGTGCCTCCAGGTCATGCAAAGTCTTTGGTCGTCTTGCAAGAACTCCACGTTTGAGATCTCAGATTGATGGCCACTCCAGGACCTTCACAGTTTTCTGCTGTAACCACTGGAGGGCCTACTTGGCCTTGTGCTTAGGGTCATTGTCGGGACACTCTTGGACTTTTCATCACAACAGCACAGCTTTCATGCAGAAGAATGTAAATTGTTTACAAGTATCTGCTGATAAAATAATGCATTCATCTTGCCATCAATTTTCACAAGATTTTCCATGCCTTTCGAGCTCACATACCCCCCAAAACATCAGTGCGCCACCACCATGCTTCAGAGGGGATGGCATTCTTGTCTCTATAGGCCTTGTTGACCCCTCTTTAAACATGGTGCTTATGATTGTGACCATCATGCTTTATTTTGGTTTCATCACTCCAAATTACAGGGTGCAAGAAGGTGTGTGTCAAGGTGTTGTCGGGCATTTTGTATCTGTGCTTTTTTTGTGGCATTAGTGTAATAGAGGCTTCTTTCAGGCAACTCAACCGTGCAGCTAATTTTTGTTCAAGCACAGTCATATAGTGCTCCTTGAAACTACCACAGTGTCTTTTTTCAGAACAGTCTGAATTTCTTTTGAGGTCACCTGTGGGTTTTTCTTGGTATCCTGAACAATCCTTCTGGCAGTTCTGGCGGCAATCTTTGTTGGTCTACCTGACCTTGGCTTGGTATCAAGAGATCCCGGTTTTTTCATAAGCAATTTAACAGTACTGACTGGCATTTTCAAGGCTTTGGATATTGTTTAAATCCTTTTCCATCATCTTGTTACGTAGGTCTTTTGACCATTTTTTTCAGCTTCCCATGGTTCAGTCTCTAGCCTGCTCAGTGCATTCAGTGACAGCTGTCAAACTCAGACACTAAATGCAATTTAAAAAGCCACAGCTGTGGTAAATTAACCTTTAGTTGCCATTTTAACCTGAGTGTGTCACCTTGTGTACGTGTAACAAGGAGAAACATTCCAGGGTATGTAAACTTTTGATCAGGGCCATTTGGGTGATTTCGGTTAGGATTTAAAAAGGAGCCAAACAACTATGTGATGATAAATGGCTTCCATATGAGCACTATTCTTTAACCCCGTAAGGACCACTGAAGTACATAGTACCCCTTAACCCTTTCGCTGCTGAGCCATTTCACGCCTCTGTGCTGAGCTAATTTTTACCGGTTTCGTTCATCATATTAAAATAAGACTTAAAAACGTATTTAAACATATGACCCAGACATATTATATGTCGTTCTTTCCGGCAGATTCATAATATATCATTATTATATGTATACATCATGTCCTGTCTGTATGTTATAACAGAAAATGCAATAAAATTACACATTGTAAATTATTGAAAATTCTAAAGTGTTTGTTTTTTTCACATTTTAACATGCGAGCATTTGCGGTTATATTTTCTATGGGTGCGCTTGTGAAAAAAATTAGAAATCGTGACTCATAAAAAAATTTTGGGGGGGAAATTTCACTATTTTTAACAAACGCACCGCATACAAAAATAGTGCAGCATCATTGTTCACATTATAATTGAAATGGGAACAATATTGCTGCATTAACAAATCAAAAAAAAAAACTTGTTAATTTTTTTATTATATCTAATATTTTTTTATTTTTATTTAATTTTTACTTGGTCATGTTTGGTATCGTTGGAAAGGTCATGCTCTGGCCGATCCAGCAATGCCAAACATTAACCCCTAGCTGCCACGGATCGGGAGATAGGGGGTTACAATGAACCCCCTATCTCCACCATTGGTGGCAGTTAGGAGTTGACGCCAGTCATCAGGGGACATTCCCGGAAGCTTGGCCGACATCCAAGATGTCGGCCAGCTCCGGGAGAGGATCACGATTCGGCGCTTTTTGTGACCCGGCACCCAAGGTGTTAAAGGTAGGCATGGTTTGGAAGGGCAGGCTGTGCCCTTCCAAACCGTGCCTGCCTTTAGCCTCTGGTCCCCCGCGATCTGGAGGGAGAGAGGTCCGAAGGACCTCCCCCTCCCTCTCAGGCGCCTCCTCCACACTCGCGGTGGGCGTCTGAAATACATCTATCCCCCCCCCCCGCATCCCGGAGTGCCGGGCCGACATGCTAGATGTCAGCACGCACCCAGGGGGGGCAGCGATCAGCCGGAATCCCGGCAGATTGCTGCCTCCTGTGCTAGGACGCGCTCAGCGCGTCCATAGCCTAGGAGAACCACTTGGCTGGACGCGCTCAGCGCGTTCTTAGCAGTCAAGTGGTTAACCTCCTTGGCGCTAATTACGAGTTTGGCTTGGGGGTTAATTATCCGTACCAAAAGCGGTAACCCCGAGCCACAATCTGGAAGCATTACACTGTAGTGTAAACTTACCTTGTCCCTGCGATCCCCCAATATCCTACTGCTGTGTCCTCCGGCCGATGCCGGAGATAATGATATAATATAAAGATAATGAAATAATCAGACCACCAGGGAGTTTAAGGACCAAGGACGTACTATGTGCGTCGTGGTCCTTTAACCCCCCCCTCCCCTCCCTATACGCGCCTCTCTGGCCAGAGACCCATGTCGGTCTGGCTTCGTTGAAGCCAGCCCGACGGTTTTATGGGCCGCAGTCGTCGCAATGACGTCATTTTCAGGTGCCCCCTTGGCACCTGCAGGGGGTATCTGAAAAGGGGAGGGGGTCCTTAGGACCCCTCTCCCTCCCCAACCGCTTCACATAGAGAAAAAAGAGGTACCACTGGAGAGGGAAGAGTCTGTCCTTTCTAGCGGTGCCCCTCAGGTGCCGGATCGCGATTCGGTGCCAAATCGCGATCCACTCCTGTATGTGGCTGACCTCTTGGATAATATGTAGGAGCTGAGCTATGGGGCAATATGTAGGAGCTGAGCTAAGGGGCAATATGTAGGAGCTGAGCTAAGAGGCAATATGTAGGAGCTGAGCTAAGGGGCAATATGTAGGAGCTGAGCTAAGAGGCAATATGTAGGAGCTGAGCTAAGGGGCAATATGTAGGAGCTGAGCTAAGGGGCAATATGTAGGAGCTGAGCTAAGGGAAAGAGGTCACATGACTTTAAAAATATTGGTAGCCAGTATCGGTGACTAATTGAACAAAGTTTCGGTACCTGTACTCTGTCTTAAGAAAGTGGTATCGGTGCATCCCTAGTCGTTGCCATATGTGCGATGTCAGTTGGCCAGTTATCCCCCTAGTTGCTAAGTGAAGCTAGGGTGGGGGGGGTCCCCTGCATCTCTCGATCCATGGCAGCTAGTGGGTCATAAACAGGACCAGGTTTGGTGTAAAAAAAGTAATAAATTCAGTAATATGTGTGTGTGTGTGTGGGGGATAATAAAATAGGATTGCAAATCACATTTAAACATGATGAGCATAAAACTGTCAAAATGAGCTCAGCAGTGAAGGGGTTAAAAAACATGTAAAAATCGGGTATTTGTAATCTCAGGTCTAAATTGCAACACTATTTAGATGCTGGGTCTTTTTTGGCGGTTGTAGATTGGAGATTTGAGGATTAAAGTTCGAAAAGGTGTTTTTTTTTTTTAAATCACAAATTTTTATAGTAAATTAAACAATATGATGGAAATAATGGTATCTGTAGAAAGTCCATTTAATGACGAGGTAAACTGTATAGAATGTGTGGGTTGAATAAACGAGTAAGGAAAATTAGACCTAAACACGAACCGCGAAGAAATTTAAAAACAGCTATGGTAATATCGCCTGGTCACTATGGGGTTAATAAAAGACCGTTTTTTGGCATGATCAGTCATGTTTGAAATATCAATGCCAAAATGTCACGATTTGTGCCAGGGTATGCAAACATTTGAGCACAGCTCTATTTGACCCAATTCTAACAGCAATAACTCTTCAGAGACCTTTATACCACCACGCTACAATTCTTCACTCCTAATGTTTCCTTTAAAACCTGATGGGGGTGGTTCAAAAACAAATTGCCACAGAAAAACAGAAAGGTGATGAGAAAAAATGCTAATGAAATTTGCATTGTTTGTTCTGTTACGTACCTGTCAAATGAAGTTGACTTCCACACGAAATCCACTTGAAAGTTGTGCGTAACTTCCACAGGTGCGCCAACGCTACTTCTCAGCTCAATGGCAATTTCATCACCATAATCTGCACAGCTCAGTTAAAGGTTTTAATCAAATAATGCTGCAACTACAGAATCAAGACCAAGGGCATATGCAGGGATTACCATAATTACTGATGAAAGCGTTTACATATACGCATGTATACATTCAGAAGCAGGCCAAGGCTTGTAGACATCGGTAAATTGTATTTACTATACATGTCAAGTATTCTTTATTCAAAATGCTTAGTAGTATTTGGGATTTCGGAATCTCCATGCACCCTACATAAGTGGTGTTTGACAGCAGCATTTACCATGAAAGCCTGACTGCCGCACACAGGTCTTCAGTTAAATTTAGATGATCTGGAGAATGTTAACATAGGATTGTTTCAAAAGGCACAAATAAACTGTTCAACTGAGTGTGGATGTCATATATACAAAGAGCTCCATATTTAACCGTTAAGTAGTATGGATCAAAAGTTGACCAAAATAGACAACACAGCTTACACTCTGCGACTATGTTGAAGAATACTGAAGGTATATTTCTTTCCAGCAAACCTGCCAGATGTAAAATGTTTTACACGAAAATAAGATGTCTGTTGCAAAATGCAAAGCATCAGAAAGGAAAATTGGAAATCTCTGCTAATACCGGATTTCAGAATTCTGAATAAGGGGAGCCCAACCAGTAATACAAAAAATAATAAGTAAATAAAAATTGATCGGAAATGCCCCACAGGCCACCATACAATTGAACGAGGAGGAAGGATACTATCTGGAACTTTGATCACATGACCAATCCCTTTCCACAGAGGTGCCAGGTCCCCTTTGTATCGCAGGCATATCTCATCCCCCTGCATTAGACGCATATCTGGAGAAGGAAACAAAAAAGCAGGGATGTCAATTTTTGCAGCAGAAAGAAGAACAGAAAACGAAACTGATATGATCAAGTATTGGTAGAAATCAATATGGTACTCTGGATTCTAAACATAGGGAATTTAATGGCAACAGGTTTACCTGACCAGGTGTATTCCAAACAACCTTTACAAGTTGTGAAACATAATGAAGCATCTGACAAAGCAACATAAGCATTGTGGTTAATAGGCGCAACAGCACTAAACATCTGTGTTAAGTGAAGTGCAAGTCTCTGGCATTAATGTGCATGGATGCAGATTTTTCTGTGAATTAGATGACAAGGGAAATAACATAACTGCAGCTGTTGAAAGGGAGGTATGAGAAAACAGGTCACAGAGCAGGTTTCTGGCAGACCGACAACTCAGCATCTGTATTGGGTCTAAAGCAACTACCAAAATAAAAGGACTGCTGCTATGTGGCCAGAAAAGTTTAATTGAACATATTTTGGATTGCAAGTAGTATGAGAAAATCACACAAAAAAAAAAAAAAAAGATACATCAGAGAATGTGTATGAAATGCAATTTAAAGGGGAACAGTCACATCCCCAAACATCATACTATTGCAACAGGTATAAAAACAAACACTACCTAGAATTCATATTAACAGAATGACGTAACAGCTCGGTTCAAGATTTCATTGTTTCTGACCTCTTCCACAGGCCTAGTCCCTCATTTGAGTCCACAAATACATCATGTATCTCCATCTCCTGCCAATATTTAGAGATGAAGTTGTATTATGCTGAAGAAAGTCAATTACTCATCAACAGGGGAAAAAATAAAGCTTTGTTAAGCCTCTCACTATGATTGAAGCTTTTAATTTTCCAGTAATGTCGTTTCATACTCAATTCTTCCAAGTGCCCAACCACTCCACAATCACTGCATGCTCCATGTATGCTGAGCTCCTCATAGCAAAGTGCATGAAATTAACCTTCTGTTCACTTATATTTGGCCCAACACTTTGGACATGCAGGGGTGAATTCCCATGCATGGCTGAAAAGGAAAGATGTGCAAGTCAGCATATTAGGGGTATACAATTTTAATAATGACTGACTCCAATTTGCATCCCTTTCCTTTTATTTTCCACTCCGCAGCAAAAAAAATAAATGTTAACCTAATATGGAATTAAAACAAGCAAAAAAGAACTCCCCCCCCCCACAACAGGGGTCCTCCCACACAGACTGCCCCACCCAGCCAATCAAAATCACGCCTTGAGGACAGCAACTCTTCTTTCCTGCTGCTCCTCTCAGCAGGATAAGTATCCATTCCCATTATTTCGGTGTTCCATCAGTTTACTGTGTTCTCCAATAAATTCCATTGTTCTGCTTTCATCTCCGGGACAATGACTCATCCCGATATCAGCCGTGGAGGTCAGTGTAACGTGCAACCACTCCAATCACTTGGGGGACGGATTCCCAATTCCCCGGGTTCCCCCCCCCCCACACTTTTTGCGTCCCCGCTTGTGCCGGGGCCTGGTCTCTCTCAGCGCGCCTTCCCGGTTGTCGTGGCCATCTTCCAGTTGTCGAACGCCCACCTCACACTAGCACAACGTCATCTTTTTCTTGCCAGTTTCATATACCCATGTTATCATTACTGGGAGAGGTCGCTCTCCAAGCCCGGCAGGAGTCCATCCCGACCCCCTCCACCCCTCCGGGACTGATGAGAGCGCACTGCACCTCGCCTTATGAGCAAGCGTCGGGGGGGGCTTTAAAGGCTCAGACCTTGGAGGCCTCGCTTTGCGCCACCATTTCCTCCACCATCTCATCGGTGGTGACGGACCTGAATGCTCCTTTTCAGAAGAAGTCGATGGCAGATGCTGTGGTTGCTATAGTCTCGACTGCCTGATGGAGTGCTCTCTAGGAATAATATATAGGGAAGGCACTAACAATTTTCGCCGCTAAAAACATACCACTGAATAAAACCAAGTATATACAGTTGTGTTCAAAATTATTCAACCCCAATGCTGTAAAGGGTTTAAGGGAATTTCGTATATATTTGTAATTGTATTCAGAATGAAATCCTACAAGGACGTTTTAAAGAACCATATGCAACTAAAATGACATCAATTGGTTTTGTAATACAGTAGTAAATGTTTCTTTTGTGAATTCTTCATTGACACAATTATTCAACCCCTTAAAGACTACCACTCTGAAGAACAGAGGTTCATTCAAGTGTTTTCAATCAGGTATTGAAAACACCTATGGATGTCACGGAGCAGCAATAAAGCATAATAAGCACCAATTAGGCAGCTTTAAAATGACTATGATACTCAGCTCCTAGACATTTACTGGTGTGGTTACAAACATGGTGAAGTCAAGAGAATGGTCCAGGAAGACAAGAGAAGAGGTGATTACTCTTCACAGGAAGGGCAATGGCTATAAGAAGATTGCAAAGATGTTAAACATACCAAGAGAGACCATAGGAAGCATCATTCTCAAATTCAAGGCAAAGGGCACTGTTGAAACGCTACCTGGTCGTGGCAGAAAGAAGATGCTGACTTCGACTGCTGTGCGCTACCTGAAGCGTAGAGTGGAGAAAAGTCCCCTTGTGACTGCTGAGGAACTGAGAAAAGATTTGTCAGATGTGGGTACTGAAGTTTCAGCTCAGACAATACGGCGCACACTGCGTAATGAAGGCCTCCATGCCAGAACTCCCAGGCGCACCCCCTTGCTGTCTCCAAAGAATAAGAAGAGTCGACTGCAGTATGCCAAAAGTCATGTGGACAAACCACAGACGTTTTAGGATAGTGTTCTGTGGACTGATGAAACAAAATTAGAACTGTTTGGGCCCATGGATCAACGCTATGTTTGGAGGAGGAAGAACGAGGCCTATGAAGAAAAGAACATCTTGCCTACTGTGAAGCATGGCGGGGGGTCAATCATGCTTTGGGGCTGTTTTGCTTCTGCAGGTACAGGGAAGCTTCGGCGTGTGCAAGGTACCATGAATTCTCTTCAGTACCAGGAGATATTGGATGACAATGTGATGCAGTCCGTCACAAACCTGAGGCTTGGGAGACGTTGGACCTTTCAACAGGACAATGATCCCACGCATACCTCCAAGTCCACTAGAGCATGGTTGCAGATTAAAGGCTGGAACATTTTGGAGTGGCCATCGCAGTCACCAGACTTAAATCCGATTAAGAACCTCTGGTGGGACTTAAAGAAAGCAGTTGCAGTGCGCAAGCCTAAGAATGTGACTGAACTGGAGGCTTTTGCCCACGACGAATGGGCGAAGATACCCGTAGATCGCTGCAAGACACTTGTGTCAAGCTATGCTTCACGTTTAAAAGCTGTTATAACTGTAAAAGGATGTTGTACTAAGTACTAAGATTGAATGTCACTTGGGGGTTGAATAAAACTGATAATGATGTGAGCACAGAAAAGACATTTGTGGTTATTTCATTATAAATGTTATGTTATATTTGTCTGACCTACACGTGCCTCTTTGATTTAATTGTAAGCAAGATGACTGAATGATCAAAATCAATGTCAAACTGGCCAAAACACTCAATTTCAGTGGGGGTTGAATAATTTTGAACACAACTGTATAAACAAGATTCCAAAATCCCAGAGTAATGCGGTATGCAATGATACCTTTTTGTTGTACTAACCTGATACTTAAATTCAATATTTTATTCGTCAGTTTTCGCTGACGTCCGATAATGGCTTCAGCGACTCCAATTTTCGCAAATTATGGTGACCATTCGCTAAATGGGGAATTCACCATATTTTCGGCGAACTGGATTCCCCAAAATGTGGCGAAAAGCAAAGGGTCTAAAGGTGAATAGACACATTAGATTCTAAACTTCCACAATAACCCCATAAAGTCATAAACCCAGGTAAAACATGAATACACTGAGACATGTAGCCTACCAATAAAACGCCAGTCATAAAGGGGAAAAAATGGATTTTGTGAAGGATGAAGCCTGCCCATTAAACCTTAATATACAACCATGGAAAAAAAGGAAATACACAATGTGATATATTGTCTGAGCCATTTCAACCGTGAAAAGAAAAAGTTACACTTTTATTTATAATTAATATGGGCATGTTGGGCATCGATGGAAAAGCCAGAGTATCCCTCTGTAGCAACGCCTATGCCCTAGGCTTCCCTAGCTGGACCTTCTCTGGTTAGTGACCAGGCCTCCGAGCCTCCCCCAGTCCACACTGAGGCCTCTGCCCATCCCCTATGCCTTATCCAGGCCTTTCCTGATACTGAGCTCAGTAGGTCCCCCATCTTTCTTTCAATGGTGCTACTAGAGGGGCAGGCATCTCCACGACAATGCCAGATTTGACTGGTGGGCTGTGCGCTCGCAAGAGGGTCCCTGACCGTGGGGCAGTTAAAGCGCTCGAGGCAAAAAGACTCAATCCTGTTTAGAGTCTACTCTCTGTGGGGACCGACTCGGGGCTAGAGAACTCAGAAGATTTGGTGGGGGGGGGGTGGGTGACCCCCTTGAGATTCATGCACCCGACACCGACCAGGACCTGCTACAGGTCAAGGAAGAGGGTAACCCCCCTTTGCAGATGGGTGAGACCATTTTCGATCCACTGGGTAATCATTGAGTCTTAGTGTTTGTAGATGTCCTGTCTCAATTCCACCCTCCCGCCACACTAGTTTTTTCAGAAGGAGATTCAGGATCTCACGGGCAAAAGGAGATTCAGGATCTCACGGGCAAAAGGAGATTCAGGATCTCACGGGCAAAAGGAGATTCAGGATCTCACGGGCAAAAGGAGATTCAGGATCTCACGGGCAAAAGGAGATTCAGGATCTCACGGGCAAAAGGAGATTCAGGATCTCACGGGCAAAAGGAGCCATATAGCCGGCCAAGTTGGAATCTCCCGGCTTCTGCAGCAACATTATCTTGATTGCCAAGAAAGGTGGTGTGTGCAGTGTTATAAATTTGGAGGAACTGTATCAGTCGTTTACAAACTTTACAGGCATTTCAAGATGGAAGGTTTACACACCTTACAACATGTTCTGCAACAGTACGACTGGATGGTCAAATTAGACCTCAAAAGATGCCCGTCTGTACCGAGTCTTCAGGCACATCACGACTTAGATTTCAGTTTTTTGTTTTTTTTTGAGAAAGGATTTTACCAGGAAGGATACATTAAGATTTCTCTTGTTTTCAAGTATGTCCTGGGTGGCGAGTCTGTACCGTTAGGTGTCTTGCCAAGGACACTTACTGGAGAGGTTGCTCGCTGGGATCGAACCCATGACTCCACAGGCTCTCTCCATGCAGAGCAGTGACATTACCTCTACTCTTAGATTTCAGTTGGCAAGGTTTGGCGATTCACGTGTCTACCATTCGGTCTTTCATCAGCTCCGTGGTGTTTCACGAATCTGCTGAAACCAGTGGTAACCTCCCTCCGCTCGAGGGGGTGTGACTGATCATCTATTTATGCGACAACCTTCTGATGTCACACTCAAGGGAGAAACTGCCGATCCAGCTCCAGTGGACAATATCAGCACTGCAGGACCTAGGGTTCCTGCTCAAATAGAAATCATTGTTGAACCAGACGTATAGGATAGAATTCCTGGGCTTCCTCCTGGAGTCCTGCACCCTGTTGCCCCATTCTATCAAGAAAGAAATTGAGGATGTTGGCCAGAGGGATCGGTCTCCTGGCAGAAGCATGTCTGGATATGACACCTGCTCCTCTTCACTATCAGACCCTCCAATGCCTGAAGGCTGATTCCCTCCTAGTCAGTATGGAGTATTCGGATGTGGTTCCCCTTTCTGAGGACAGTCGTCGGGACCTGAACTTGTGGTTGGTGCATATGACGACATGGAAGGGGAAGCCACTGTTGATCCTAAGGCCGAAGCACGCAATAGACTCTAACGCTAGCCGGCTGGATTAGGAAGCCCACTGCGAAGGGGGGGGGGGCTGTTCTCCGCAAGAGGCTTCACTACACATCAATGCTTTGAAACTGCTGGCAGGCCTAATCTCGATTTGCGGTCTCACCAAGTGATCTGCTCACAGTCATGTCCTTCTGCAGCTGGAAAATTTTCCGATGATTAGGTACATCAATGCCATGGGGGGGGGGGTCTCAGTTCAGAATATCTCACCCTCATGGCATCCACGTTCTGTGATTACTGCCTTCAGAAAGGGATTTGGGTCCAGGTGCAATTCATTCTGGGTCTGACCAATCAACTGGAGGATTAGAAATCCAGGCAGCCGGCAGATTCCATCATCGGTGTTCTCCGGGATAGCATCTCTGCAGGGTCTGCTTTGATGGGATCTGTATCGGGGGTTGAACACATGACTACAGACCTTCATTTAGCGCCTGGATCCAGACACCTTCCTTCAAGCTTGGTCAGGGGACATGGACATTGTGAGGACTGTGTCCCAGGTTAGGATCCAGATGGCAACAGTTGCCTGGAAGGGACAGCCTTGGTTCACAACTCTGCTGGAGTTTGCGGTGAATTTTTCCCCGGCTTCTTCCTTCGTGCCTGGACCTGCCAGAAAATCTGCATCCTCGTCTGGACCTGCTGGTGTGGCCGATTTCCACTTCTTCTGGCAAGACCAAAGACTTTCAGAATGGACAGAGGCATTGTGATTGAAGGCCTGGGCCCCTGGCATCAGAGGTCCCTACAGACCTGCCTGGAACCTCTGATTTTTGATTCCACACTGGCATACTGAAATTTAAAATTTATTTCCACGGGTCACGTGGTATTTCTGGGTACTTCAGTGGGTCAGCAGCCACTTGTTTGTTATTTACTGTGAGGTCCTTGCTTTGCTAGGCCTCCAGTACCCCATTACTCTTCCACCTGGGATGTTTCTTTGATCCTTGGCTGGATAATGAGAATTTGATGTCATGAAAATACCGAGGTAGGTATAGAAACCCTCCCCAGCAAATATGAGAACTTACGAACGGGATAAGGTGACTGAACACCGGGTGCAATAGTTTAGCTCCTCAACTCGAGGAAATATCCCTCCTTGTGTATTATTAAAACATTTCCTTTATTCATACATAGTTAAAATTTAACTCTTAATAAAAAATAGTCATCCAATGACCGACATACAGTTGTGTTCAAAATTATTCAACCCCCAATGCTGTAAAGGGTTTTAGGGAATTTAGTGTACATTTGTAATTGTATTCATAATAAATCCTACTAGGACTTTTTAAAGAACCATATGCAACTAAAATTACATCAATTGGTTTTGTAATACAGTAGTAAATGTTTCTTTTGTGAATTCTTCATTGACACAATTATTCAACCCCTTAAAGACTACCACTCTGAAGAACAGAGGTTCATTCAAGTGTTTTCAATCAGGTATTGAAAACACCTGTGTATGTCACGAAGCAGCAATAAAGCATAATAATAAGCACCAATTAGGCAGCTTTAAAATGACTGTGATACTCCGCTCCTTCTAGACATTTACTGGTGTGGTTACAAACATGGTGAAGTCAAGAGAATGGTCCAGGAAGACAAGAGAAGAGGTAATTACTCTTCACAGGAAGGGCAATGGCTATAAGAAGATTGCAAAGATGTTAAACATACCAAGAGAGACCATAGGAAGCATCATTCGCAAATTCAAGGCAAAGGGCACTGTTGAAACGCTACCTGGTCGTGGCAGAAAGAAGATGCTGACTTCGACTGCTGTGCGCTACCTGAAGCGTAGAGTGGAGAAAAGTCCCCGTGTGACTGCTGAGGAACTGAGAAAAGATTTGTCAGATGTGGGTACTGAAGTTTCAGCTCAGACAATACGGCGCACACTGCGTAATGAAGGCCTCCATGCCAGAACTCCCAGGCGCACCCCCTTGCTGTCTCCAAAGAATAAGAGTCGACTGCAGTATGCCAAAAGTCATGTGGACAAACCACAGAGGTTTTGGGATAGTGTTCTGTGGACTGATGAAACAAAATTAGAACGGTTTGGGCCCATGGATCAACGCTATGTTTGGAGGAGGAAGAACGAGGCCTATGAAGAAAAGAACACCTTGCCTACTGTGAAGCATGGCGGGGGGGTCAATCATGCTTTGGGGCTGTTTTGCTTCCGCAGGTACAGGGAAGCTTCAGCGTGTGCAAGGTACCATGAATTCTCTTCAGTACCAGGAAATATTGGATGACAATGTGATGCAGTCCGTCACAAACCTGAGGCTTGGGAGACGTTGGACCTTTCAACAGGACAATGATCCCACGCATACCTCCAAGTCCACTAGAGCATGGTTGCAGATTAAAGGCTGGAACATTTTGGAGTGGCCATCGCAGTCACCTGACTTAGATTGAGAACCTCTGGTGGGACTTAAAGAAAGCAGTTGCAGTGCGCAAGCCTAAGAATGTGACTGAACTGGAGGCTTTTGCCCATGACGAATGGGCGAAGATACCCGCAGATTGCTGCAAGACACTTGTGTCAAGCTATGCTTCACTTTTAAAAGCTGTTATAACTGTAAGAGGATGTTGTACTAAGTATTAAGATTGAATGTCACTTGGGGTTGAATAAAACTGAGAATGATGTGAGCACAGAAAAGACATGTGGTTATTTCATTATAAATGTTATGTTATATTTGTCTGACCTACACGTGCCTCTTTGATTTAATTGTAAGCAAGATGACTGAATGATCAAAATCAATGTCAAACTGGCCAAAACACTCAATTTCAGTGGGGGTTGATTAATTTTGAACACCACTGTAATTGCCAAAGGCAAGTCACTAACCCGTTGGTTTCGATACTTTGGTTGTGTCGATTTTCAGTGATTTTTAACCTGCAATTGATATATGGCCGAGATGTTAAAAGTTACAACCATGCAAACCATACATCATAACCCAATATATGGGAATGATATGATCTTTCAATTATCGTGCTCATATTGATTGTGCATATTTCATACACAAAAATTATTATAGGCTCAACACCATGGAGCGATTATGTTCTGTAATGACCAATAAACATTTGCTGCAATATGGTTGTCACTTGTGCTAACTTATAATTGAAACATGTGATTTGTAATTTCACATATATTGCAACCAGTTTGCAAAATAGGTCATTCCGACATGCAGTTCACTAGATGCACTAAATTTTGTCCTGACGTTCTCAGCCTATATTTCTATCGCTGAAATACGTCTAGTAACCTGCATACATTGGACCGTTCAGGTAGATTTGTGGCAATAAAGTTGCATGAATGATCGGTTACTATACATTAATCAAATTGTGGTTAGCAACCACCACCATTAATCCACTGTTCCACACTCCTTTGTTGACCATCAATAAATCACAAACATTATATCGACACAGCCGGTATCAACACTCATGCCTTGGATGTCACAACCATCCGTCAACTAAACATTGGAGGCCTCACAGGCAAATAATTTGTCGCTTGATTAGGCTTCACATCCTATTGATGATGCTAATACAGCAAGAAAAGATACATATATCTTTTCTTGCTGTATTAGCATCATCAATAGGATGTGAAGCCTAATCAAGCGACAAATTATTTGCCTGTGAGGCCTCCAATGTTTAGTTGACGGATGGTTGTGACATCCAAGGCATGAGTGTTGATACCGGCTGTGTCGATATAATGTTTGTGATTTATTGATGGTCAACAAAGGAGTGTGGAACAGTGGATTAATGGTGGTGGTTGCTAACCACAATTTGATTAATGTATAGTAACCGATCATTCATGCAACTTTATTGCCACAAATCTACCTGAACGGTCCAATGTATGCAGGTTACTAGACGTATTTCAGCGATAAAAATATAGGCTGAGAACGTCAGGACAAAATTTAGTGCATCTAGTGAACTGCATGTCGGAATGACCTATTTTGCAAACTGGTTGCAATATATGTGAAATTACAAATCACATGTTTCAATTATAAGTTAGCACAAGTGACAACCATATTGCAGCAAATGTTTATTGGTCATTGCAGAACATAATCGCTCCATGGTGTTGAGCCTATAATAATTTTTGTGTATGAAATATGCACAATCAATATGAGCACGATAATTGAACGATCATATCATTCCCATATATTGGGTTATGATGTATGGTTTGCATGGTTGTAACTTTTAACATCTCAGCCATATATCAATTGCAGGTTAAAAATCACTGAAAATCGACACAACCAAAGTATCGAAACCAACGGGTTATAATTGCCAAAGGCAAGTCACTGTCGGTCATTGGATGACTATATTTTTTATTAATAGAGTTAACTTTTAACTATGTATGAATAAAGGAAATGTTTTAATAATACACAAGGAGGGATATTTCCTCGAGTTGAGGAGCTAACCTAATGAGAATTTGACCTTGCAACAATTATCTGCAAAATTGATTATGTCATTTTGCTTATTTCATGTAAACCTGTGGGGCAATGCCCAGGGCCTTGATTTTCGCTCGTTCTTTTCACCAGGATGGGGTTTTAATGTTTCTAGAACCAAAACCTTGATTACATTAGTTTTTCCCAGCGCAACTGGATCGTCTTCTGTTATGTCTGGTTTGAGATCTATAGATTGAGGAACGTTTCGTTCTGGCTCCGTCTTCACATGCGCCAGTGTCTACCTCAAAACTGACGCGTTGGGTCCGGTGGTTATTGGATTTATCTGCCATTGATATTTATTGTTTTGGAGTCCATTCTGTTAGGGGGCCATGGCCTCTTCAGTGCTCACAGTTGGCTTCAGTCTGGAGGACATTATGAGATCTACAAATTGGTCTAGAGCAGGGTTTCTCAACTCTGGTCCTCAGGACCCACTAACAGGCCAGATTTGCCAAATATCTGACAGACAACATAGGTGACATAATTTGCAATATTCAGTGTGCATTTCCCCAAAGTGATACTTAGTAACAGAGTTGAGAAACACTGTTCTAGAGAATCCACAGCTAGGCTTTTTTCATGTGAGGGAGGCTCCTCATTGGTCCGCTTCTGTCATTCGTCAGCTTTGAACTAGCAAATATGAGCCTCCGAGTCCTGTTTTAAAGTAAGATTTTCCTAGTTTATGATGGGAAGTTTTGATTTTACCAAGGACTCTGAGGCAAGTATCTACCCCCCTTTTTCTGCTCCCTTAATGGACTGTTCTGTTTGTGTTGTACTTTTAGTTTGGTAGTTCAATAAACATTTGAAGAAGAAAAAAAATATAATTTGTGTATTTTTTCTCTGCGCTGGCAGAGCTTTGCTCCACTTCGATATTGAATATATTTTGCCCTTTCCCCTGTCTGGTTGTGATATTTGAATGTGCATACAGTCTCTGCTCAGCTTCCAATTCCTTTTTTCGTGTTGTGTTTTCTTCCAGTTTCCTGAGGACCTCTCCCCTTTATTTGGTTGGCCTTTTTACTGGTGCCCGAATTCTTCTGTTTGGATTCAGGTTTCTGTTGGACTTTTTTTCGGTTTTCGCAAGAAAGAGTAGTTGCGGTCATCATGGTGGGATTTTTAGGATTGGTTGGGAGGGACAGTGATGAGTGGGTAGACCCGTTGTGGGGGAAATTTTGTTTCTTTCCACATTGTGTTAACATTTTTTTCTTTGCTGCTGAGTGGAGAATAAAAAAGGGAAAGCAACGCAAATAAGAGTCTCCAAGACATTATTAAAATCAAAACCGTCATAAACTGGGGAACCTTGGGCAGGGTTAATTCTTGCATTTTGCTGCAGAGGAGCAAAGACCGTATAATGTATGTGAACAGTGAGCAAGTTACATTGTGGAATTAGGAATGACATTACTTGTGATACACCGTATAAATGGTTTACAATAGCTCCCAGTGAGAGGCTTAACACATCTTCATTTCACTTTTGACGGATAGTACACTTTCTTCAGTGTAATACAACTTGCTCTGACAATTCAATAGGAGGAGATACATGAAGCATAAGGCGACTCATTAATAATGGACAGGGCCTGCGCCAGAGGGAAAATACAATGCAATTAAAATGGCATGCCCTGTTTTTGCCTGACTGAACAGAGCTGTGACTTCTTTCATCACATCTTTATTGTTTAAAAAGAAAACTAAAGCGGTTATTCAATAACCTCTGGATTGGCTCCGGATTGCACCAGTGAATTTCACTTTTCGGTGCAATTCAGGGCCAATTAGTCTATTCACTAAGCTGTCAATTTGCCAAATACTGGTAAACTGACCGGAAACTATGGTGCAATTCACTGCACCGAAATTGCCCCCACAGAAGACTATTGTGTCTTCTATTCACAAAATGCACCGAAATTTCAGGGAAATGCCCTGATTTTCGGTGTTTCAGTTTTAAGACAGATGAATCCCATAGGATTCAATGTAAAAACCTAATATTTTACAAAAAAAAAAATAACCTCCCTGGCGTTACGATTCATATTTGCTATGTCAGAATCGTTACAATTCATTTGGCCCCCTGGTGGTATCAGAGAGTGTGGCTCGGGGTTAATTTCAGCGCTGAAAGCGGTAACCTCGAGCCACACTCTGGGCTGGATACATTACCTGGCCCTGCGCTCCCACACTGTCCCCTCCGGATGATCGCGACATCATGCTTCCTGGTTCCCTTCTCGCGAGAAGGGAACCAGGAAACAAACCACCGCGATTGCCGAAGGAGAATGCGATCGCGGAAGTCAGTGAGGGAGCGCAGGGGCAGGTATGTATCCAGCCTGAGTGTGGCTCGGGGTTACTGCTTTCAGCACTAAAAGTTAACCCCGAGCCACACTCGGGAAAACCGCCAGAGAGGTTATACATAGTTTATTCATTTTCAGCAAAATGCCTTATTTTTTTGAACACCTTTTTGTTGGTGTATGCGACATTTAAAAAAAAAAAAAATAAAAAAAAAAATTTTTACCCTCCCTGGCAGTCTAATTTTTGTGAAAAATGCATCTAAAAGCAGTCTATCCCCCCCCCCCCCCAGCGGTATTCCCGAGTGTGGCTCGGAATGTCGCTGTACCTCTCCCTGCGCTCCCTCGATGCCCCCAGCTGTCTCCTCCGGCAACCGCGACCTTATACTTCCTGGTTCCTTCCTCACGAGAAGGAATCCAGGAAGCAAAACGCCACGATCGCCGGAGGAGACTGCAGAGATCATCGAGGGAGCGCACGGAGAGGTAATGTATACAGCCCGAGTGTGTCTCGGGGTTACCGCTCTCAGCGGTGAAATTTAACCCCGAGACACACTCAGGATAACCGTCAGGGAGGTTAAAAGGCTTTTTTGTTCTGTAACGGACCTTTTTATTATTATTTTAAAAAGACCTTTTTTATTATTTAGACACGTTAATACATTTATATTGGTTTAAACACCTATTAGGAGAATAGGAGACTTCCGTTCTTTTTTGCTGTTCTGTGGAATTCACCGATAACAATTCGGCGGTTTTCGCCAAAGTCTGATAACTGCTTCGGTGACTCTATTTTCTAAATAGCAAATTCACCATATTTAAAGATGTATTGAAATCGCCGAAGGGTAGCAAAAAAATGGGCCAAAACGCAATGTAACGTGAATTGCACACAATTTCAGTGCTTTGAGAATACACCCTTAAAAGTTTAGTACGAGTTATAGGTAGCTAAGCTTTTAATAGAAGACTTCTAGAGAATTGACAGTACATTTCAAAGTTTGGTGTGAAACAAATATGTATCTATTAAGCAAGAACCCGAACAGTCATTTCATCCAGGCATATAGTTGTGCAGGAATATTTTTTAGGTCATGTTAGAGAAGGCAGTTTCAAATGAGAGGAGTTCCGGGCACTGCTGAATCCATGCATTTTTTACATTGTTGTAATTGGGCAAGCAAAAGAATAGTCAAGGTTTGAAGATGTTGGGATGATGTTTGACCGTGAACAAGCAGGAAAGGAATATTTGAAAATAAGTTTTATTGATATTGATTTCAAACATAATAGTTTGACATTATACAGAGTCTTGCCATTAAACATAAATTACATCTTTACGCTGAATAAGCTCTATATTTATACAATTTCTTATAGTCAATGCTTTCCTGTATAGCGCAGTCAGATTGACCAAGGGTCAGTACTCTGGTTTAGGAGCTCAATCGCTAAATGATTCGCTCCTGTGTCCTGGAACCACTAGAACATGGTTTGTCAGTTGCTACCAGTATTTTGTCCTTTCACCGTTCAACACTAAAAAAAGGGAATTCAATTTTATAATGCCAGAGCCCTTGTGGTTTGGTTATACTTTCTAAATATATATTGGATGGTAAAAAAACATTTTTTGTTGTTGCATATATTACAGATTCTCTATAATAGAATGTAGAATAGTTACCAGAGTCTGTCTTTGGCAAGGTGAAGTACGCAATTCTTTTCTTGTTCAAACCGAGGTCCCATCTCACAGTAATGTTGTCCTGGGTCTAAATTATATTTTAAGGAAAAGCAAAAAAAAAAAAGTTAAAAATAACACCCTCCTGTATACATACATTTCCACAGTTAAAAGGGACAGTACCAAAAAAAAAATGAAATGTTCTTATTTTATGTTGATATCTTACATGTGTTGTGGTTTTCTCTTGTATACTTAGTTGTAAAATATTTTACATGTGTCGCTGGGTGCATCCATTGTGTGATCTTTTGTTTCGTTAACTGCCCCCCGTATCTTTCCATCATTTGCTCCTCACTTTATGGCAATGGCCATAGAGTGGCGTTTAAGGGTCAATCACGGACTCAAATCATTGCACGCTTCCCACATCGCTCCACATGCGGTTTCAACCAGCTAACACCGAGTAATAGCCATGTCCCTGTCTAAGCCCACCGATTTAAGCCCTCAACACTCTGCCAATGCATCGGACTCCAGCTCCATGCAGGCACAATCTGGGGACCGGAAATACCGCAAAAGGTACTCTAAATCCGAGGCACGTCTCCAGTGTTTGGAAGCTTCCCTCCAGGCCTCCATGTCATCGGCTGTGCAGTCTGTTCCCATGTATCAGCCAGCGAGGATACAGCAATCACTGAATGCCACCCTAGACACTCAACATTCCCCTGCGCACTCCCAAGGTTCCAGACGCCATTCTGTGCAAGGCCCCTCTGTTGAGCCGGCACCTGATCCCCCCAGGGGACGATTCTGTGCCGCAACCAGCAGCCGCAAGCATGGCAGTCCCTCCACACTGCAGGGTCCCAGCACCCAACTGGTCCCTCGTAAGAGAGCCCTCGACCGCGGGGCCCCTCGAGCAGTCACCTCCAAACGACAACGCCAGGCGACACCAGCGCTGACCGAGTATTCGAATGAGGAGATCCACGCTCCAGAGGATCACGCCCTCATGGCCGCAGTGGTTCCCGCCCGAGCTGTCTGCTCCAAAAGCTTGGTCATCCTTGACCCCCAGGGCAACCCACTGTTCGAGCCAGAGGACCTCAAACATCCTAGGTCCACAGCCTGGTGTCCCGCTGCGCACATCGAGCAATGGGTTGATGCCCATATGCGCCGGCCACTCGAGAAAGTGGACCGTGCAAGATTAGGGGCAGAATGCCCTAGACCCACCACCACGGGTAAAACGTGTCTGACCCCCGTGGTAGACAAGAGCTTCCAAAAATACACCGGCAGGCGCGGTTGGTCAGCCAAAAAAGGCATTGACAGTGTCCTGAAAGGTTGTCAGGACAAAGTTCTAGATGTTGCAGGCCCTATGGTCCGCATATTTGAGTTGGTGGAGGAGGCCAAGACTCAAGATCTGTTCTTAGACCCCAAACAAGTGGGCGAGTGGCTGCAGCGTGCATTTGCCTCCTGGGGAACGCGAAGGCCGCTATTTCTGCTGAACCCAGAAAGAGTATTCTCTTAAAACTTGACTCCGGCCTGGTTGACCTGGCCACCAATGATTTGGGTGCAAAGGCCCAGGGCATGCTCTTTGGCAAACCTTTCTTAAAAGATATGGGCGAATACACCCAGGCTTTCCAGTCCATCGACAAGTCTGAATCAACCATGAAACGCATCTTCGCCAACAAGAAGCGAGTTTTTGGTAGAGCCGGCAGCTACAGAGGTCACGCTGCCGGCCGAGCGGGCTATAACAACTCCCGCAATGCTCAAGGCCCCACTGCTGCTAACACCTCCTCTACCAACACCGGTTCCGCTGGTCCGGTCCCGTACACGAGAGCCGGTCCCTGGTGTGGCAGAGGCTACCGTGGCGGCAGAGGTTCCTCCTACTTCCGACGAGGATCAGGTATGTCCTTATCAAATTATTCATTGTTCCCAAGTGCAAGTGGGGGGCCGCCTCCGTCTTTTTTCCAGCGCGTGCCGACACACATCATCGGACCCGTGGGTCCTTCAGGTAGTCTCGGGGCACCTCCTAGAGTTTGTTTCCCCTCCTGTACAAGACTCCCTCCCATTGCCTCTTCGTTTTGCGCAAGACCAGATGAATCTGGTTCAAGAGGAAGTACACGCGCTCCACAAGAAAGGCGCTAAAGACGCTCCACCTGGGTTCCTCAGCACCCTTTTTCTCGTAGCGAAAAAAGGGGGCCACAGGCGTCCCGTCATCAACCTCCGGTCCTTGAACGAGTGGGTGGTCTACCATCACTTCAAGATGGAAGGCATCCACACCCTCAGGGATTCTCTATCCCAAAATGATTTAATGGTCAAGCTCGATATAAAGGACGCCTACCTTTCGGTCCCGATCGACCAAGCGCATCGCGACTTCCTCAAGTTCGCGTGGGGCCCTCACACCTGGCGGTTTACATGCCTACCCTTTGGCCTGTCATCCGCCCCGTGGTGCTTCACCAAACTACTAAAACCGGTGGTGCACCACCTATGCGCTCGGGGTGTACAGTTGTCCCCCCTCTCGCGGGTCCCTATCACTGCATCTCTCTTGGACGATAACCCTCCAAGATCTAGGGTTCCTAATAAACGAGGAAAAATCTATCCTAGTTCCCTCACGTCACCTGGAGTTTCTGGGATTCCTGGTGGATTCAGCACAAATGTCATTACGCCTGCCAAACTCCAAAGTAGTTTCCATAAAAAAGGAGATTCGATCTCTCCTGCGAGCGGGCTTTTGCTCCCTACGCTCTCTGGCCCGTATGGTCGGACTCCTGCAGCGGCAAGACTAGCTATTCCCCCGGGTCCGCTTCACTACAGGGCCCTCCAATTCTTGAAGGCCCATTCTCTCCAGTCCGGATTACGCAGACAGCATCAGCCTCACTCCGGACGCGGTTGTAGATCTCCGATGGTGGCTCCTCAACATTGTTCGCTGGAACGGGAAGCCGATACATTCGACACCTCCCTCCATGGTGGTGGACTCCGATGCCAGCAAGACCGGTTGGGGTGCCCGCTGCAGCTCAGAGGAGACGGGCTGTCGCTGGTCACCAGAAGAAGCAGATTTCCACATCAATGCTTTGGAACTCCTGGCCGGTCTGTTCGCCCTCCAGTGCTTCACGAAGCAACGTCGACCGGACAGCGTTCTTTTGAGGATGGACAACGTGTCCGCAGTACGTTAAGTCAACGGGCTCGGAGGCCCACGATCACCGAGGCTGACATTCCTTGCCCAGAGGTTTTGGGAGTTCTGCTTCCGCATGAACATGACTGTACAGGCCCAGTTCCTCCCCGGCCTCCTGAATCCGGTGGCAGATTGGAACTCGAGACACCTCTCGGACTCCGGGGACTGGCGGCTTCATCCGTTTTCTCTGTTCTTTCCGACACCTGGGGTCCGTTCGACATAGACCTCTTCGCCTCCCACAACACCCACCTCCCGGTGTTCTTCAGTTGGCGCCCGGATCCGGAAGCCCTGGCGACAGACGCCTTCCTGCAAACGTGGTTGGTTACCCGTCCGTAAGGGTTTCCCCTGTTTACCATGATTACCATGATTGCCCGCTGTCTCCTTCATGTTCGACGCCATCAAGTTCAGATGGTCCTCATCATCCCGTATTGGACGTTGCAGTCGTGGTTCCCCACCCTGCTCAGCATGGCGATGGACGCCCCGCGATTACTCCCGCTATCCCGGACTCTTCTCCTGGATCCGTCAGACCAGTCACACCCGTTGGCATGGTTGATTTCTGGCAAACCCGCGGACCCACAGGCGTGTCGGACCGCACTGCAGACCTCCTCCTCCAATCCTGGGCTCCTGGAACACGATCTTATCGCGCAGCCTGGGACAAATGGACTGCTTGGTGTATGGGGAGGAGTTGGGATCCCTTTACGGCCCCTCTGAACGTGGTCCTAGATTTTCTCACCGTTCAGTTCGATGAGGGGAAGGCCTACCAGACGGCCTTGTCGGCTGGCCATGCGGGCTTTTCGGGGGTGCCTATTGGCAACCACCCGTTGGTTTGTCGGCTTTTACGCGGCATGCGTCTTACTAGACCACGCGCTCCCCGCTACACATCCACTTGGGATGTTACTCGAGTTCTGTCCCTCTTGTGCTCCTGGCAAGATAATGACCTCTTATCCCTCAGGGCTCTTTCCGCCAAGTTGATTATGCTGTTCTGTTTGGTTGGTTGCTTGTAAGCGCGTTAGTGATGTTCGCGCTCTGGATTTTGGGGCTCGTTCTTTTGTACCCGAAGGTGTACGTTTTCGGATCTCACGACGCACAAAGACTTCACTGACCTTTGTCCTTTTTCCCGCTTTTCGTGCCGAGCCCCTCGTGTCCAGTACGTTGCCTACGGACCTACGAGTCCTGTACTGCCCCCTTCCGTTCCCTACCAGACTCGCCCCTGTTTTTATCCTTTTGCCCTCCCCACCGACCGGTGGTTTCTGCTACTCTGGCACGCTGGCTTATGGAGTTGGCAGGAGTCAACGTCACCTGTTTTGGGGCTCATTCCGTACGTAGTGCGATGGCATCCAGGGCAGGGTCTGTGGGCTGTCGCATTGAGGATATTATGCGGGCTGACGATTGGTCATGAGAATCCACTTTCCGCACATTCTATTTTAAACCTATTGCCGCAATGTCAGATGCTGTCTTAGGACGGCGTTAAACTTGCAAATAGGAGCCTCCGAGTACATGCCTTAGAATTCATAAATTTTCCTATTAACATGACGGAAAGTTTAAATTCTAATAATGACTCGGAGGCGATTATTTCCCACCCTGTTCCTGTCCTACACACACCCGCCTATGAGGTTTACATTCGCGAAAATATTATTAAACTTCACACACTGTTCATGAGTAGTGTCTTTTATTCACACATTTAGCGCTGCTGTCAGTGTGCCTGTCTGAAAGGGTGTCTGTTATGGACGTGCCGTGTTGGTGTATACACCCTGTTACGGCTCAGCCTCTAACTTCCGTTCCGTGTCCCTTACTGTTTTTCAGTGTCCTAGAAGGAGTTACGTCTTGTGGATATGCCTGATATCTTCGGATCCGGTTTTCCGTTAATTGTTGAAGCTGGTCCGTCCTAGTTGGCTTTTGTTGCCTTGTCGCAGGCTCGGAAGAGGAAGTGGAAGCTCCCGCAGTGGTTACTTGAACTTGGGATTGGGGCGGGACAAGGACTATGGGAGGGCCTCCCCATGCTGGGGAGGGGTTTGTTTCTTCTGTTACAATTTTTTCAAAAGTTAACCCTTTGCTGCTGTTTGTGCAATAAAGGAAGAAATGCAAATACTCGCCTCCGAGTCATTATTAGAATTTAAACTTTCCGTCATGTTAATAGGAAAATTTATGAATTGCCCCCTCATGGGAGCAGCAGGGTAAGTATAAAGGTATAGATTTTATTCTTTTATACTTTGAACAGAAACCTCCATGCTTCACTGTGACACATGCAGGCTGATCCAGGGTATAAAATGGCTTGTGTATTAAAAAGTTTACTTTTTTTAATATATAATTTTTTTCTTTAAAAGCACAGCCCCCCTTCTCTTCTGTAGCTCTGTTGTGTATCTTTATAGATGCACAACAAAGGTTTACACACAGTTATGCCTCTCAGCATTTGCCTGTTAACCTTCTTAGGCTCAAGAACTTTGTACATGTAAAACTAATAGTGAGGGAAGCAGAGACTGGAGACTATAGATCACTTATTACCTTAAAATAAAAATCCTGGCTCCTAACTTTTTTAGCTGGATCCTAGATTCAAAGAATTTGTCAAGCCCAGTATTATATCAAGGGAAAAATCCCCCAAATGGAAAAAACTGGGCCTGGAGGTCAGAGCGAGTCCCCAGCTCAGCCAGGCCTCCAGGACCCAGGTTCGGTTGACTGATTTTTTTAAATTTTTATTTTACCTGATCTGCGCCTCCTCCTTGCTCATGATGGCGTGTCCGGAGTCCAGCAGGATGGAACACAGCAGGCAGGACACCAGCAGCTTCGATGCTCAAGCGGGGCTCCTAGGTTACAGGGCCCATGTCCAGGGAAGTGGGGCTGCACGGTCCTCCCAGGGCTATGGCACGCACAACCCTCCAATTTTACTTATTTATAAAGGATTTTACCCACAAGGATACATTGAGATTTCTCTCGTTTTCAAGTACGTCCCTCCAATGACGGTGGGGAGCCGCTCGGGGCCTGCTGATCCCTGGTCTTGCCTGCTGTTTCCTCTTTGGGGCTCCTCGCCCTCCCACTCGCCCGCTGGATCATTGCGTCACCAGGGAACTTGGCACCTATTGGCTACAATTTAGCCAATAGGAGCTGAGCTCCCAGGTGACCCAACAATCCAACGGCGAGCTTGTGGCCGAGTGTGAGGGGCCCTAAAGAAGAAACAGCAGGCAAGGCCGGGGATCATCAGCAGGCCCCAGGCGGCTCCACACAGTCAACGAAGGGATATGCGTGCCATAGGTCTGGGAGAACAGTGCAGCCCCACCCCGGACATGGGCCCTGTAACACAAGAGCCCCACTGGAGCATGGAAGCTGCTGGTGTCCTGTCGTGTGCCGAACTACTAGACTACAGACACGCCTCCAGGAGCAAGGAGAAGGTGCAGCTCAGGTAAAAAAAAAAAAAAAAAATGTCAGTCATCCGAACCTGGGCCCTGGAGGCCTGGCCAAGTTCAGGCAAGCCTCTGGGCTTGGCCTACATTTTCAGTTTATCACTACTTGAAACAAAGATAATAAAAAACAAGCAGCATGTGTTTTATAAAGTAGTTTGTTTGTAATGCATAAGTAATCTAGTTACAGCTTATTTAAGTGACAGTGTTCTTTTAATTTAGTGTGATTTAAATAAACACAATGTGCTCCTGTCAAAACTTCAATAATTTAGTTTTATATGCCTTAACAAGAGCCCTCTGTACCAAGTATACAAAGACCTAAGGTGCACTAGGTGCCATCCAGCCAGAACAGCACCAGAAAAATATTGTGGCACCGGAAAGGAGAGCTTAAAACATACTAGGCCACAAAATGTGGAAGGATGGATTGGAAGAAAACCTTGGGGGCAGGAGGGGTTTTAATTCATTTCCTAAAAATCTTGGCCGTAAAGATACATTATATGGCGACATTCACAATTTTTTCTCACCTGAGATTCCTTCAGCTTTTTGTCATAATCAGCTTCAAGTTTAACAAGTGGACCAAATATATTTTGGTATTGGTAAGCATCTTCATAACGAAGCAAAACATGTTGAGGCTCCTCATCCACACCAGGCTTTTCCAGATCTTCCAAAGTAGCAGAAGGGTTTTCCTAAATTATTGTATGAATGCAGAATTCAATAAACAGTTAAATGAGCCGACCTCAAACTGATCCATGCAAAATGTAGCAAATATTAGAATATGTCATTCCGAACAGCTTTCTGTGTCATCGGCATTGGGGGAATTCAAACTGCTCTTTCACAAGCATTGCCCCATAGGAACTAGCAGGCAAATTGCTGTAATACACCTGTGACACGGATTTTTACAAGGGATACACACAGCCTGCATGAATATGAGGTACATATGCATGTTTTGTACACTTATGCGACTAAGATTGGCTGTGAAATCGCAGCCTATAGATTATACAGGAAGCATAACAAAACAAAACCTAATGTGTATCAACATACATATAGATCTAAAATCTCTACAGGGGTGCTTTACTTTGTTGGTTTTTCAAATAAAACTGTCTCATAATTGGAGTATCAGACAGACATTTGCTCACAAGTATGTTATTTCAAAAGCAGACAACAAAGTAAGGTTACCTTCCACAGCTCTTCAAGTTTGTTGATTTGCTGAGCTGTGATTTGACGTGCTCGCAGTTGCTCCTGCTCTGACGGTATCTTAACAAGCCAAGAAAGGAAGCAACGGTCCTGGATCAGCGGCTGCCATTGAGAGCTGTCCCAATTAATATCCTTCAGGCTGCTCTGACTGGCGCATGGTTGCCTTTACACAAGAAAATCAAAAAAACTTAGAAAGGGTGGCGGGGGCAGAAACAAGAAAAGTGCAACATCCTTCTGCGAGTATGGGATCTAGTTTTACATACCTGCAGAGTAGCACGACCACAGAATCAGCCTTAGCAGGAATAAATCCAAGGAGAAACACATTACGACATCCACAGTTGTAGCATTCCAGGACGGTTTCTCCCAGAGGTCCATCCTTGTGCAGGGTTACTTCTTTGCACTTGGCTCTAACCAGATGATTCACAATATGGCTGGAAGAGATCAAAAAGCTGTTCAAGTTTCAAAATAAAAAAATTAGATACTATTTCAGATGGAGTCGTACTCTGAAAACTCAAGAGTATTGACTGTATTTCTTCCAAAAAATAAAGCTTGAAGTAATGGTTGTAATACTGAGGTGTTTTGTGGGTTAAGAAATAATCCATCTACACAATACAATAGACATTTTGTAGATTACTAAGTAAATTAACAAAAAGCCTGCAAGGTCTAAATACGACCAATATGTAGAACGTTAAGACATCTTCTGGAATCTGCTATTTGAGGGTCATGTGATTTTCTTCAACCCATTATTGGTAGACACTTACGATGACCTAAAAACAAAAATGCATATAACCACTTCAGAAGCCAGCAGGGTACTTCACGCTGAGCAAGCGTTCATACAGGTTTAGCTTGAAGATTTGTTTTCCCCCTACATCGCAAAATAAGAATTTTACATACCTGCCAGAAGTGTTGCCACGTCCGTTACAAAACCATTTCTTGCTTGTATTGCAGTACACAACGCAGGCTGGGTCATGAATCCCACAGTAGCTGTAACAGAAAACATTCACATTAGTGTCGTAAAACACCACACTGGTGAAATAACAGCACTGGTCTTGAATAAACTGGAGCGTGGGACTGTTTTTTCCACAGCAAAAGCAAACTAATGCATTTGACCTTGACGGATGACCTTGAGGAAATCCACTATAATAATGTAGAAAACACCATTTATTTTTGTAAATGATGCCCAAACTGCAGCAATTCTATCTCTAGAAGGTCTCCAGATTATAATATGATTGCACCATTATAAAAGGACAGTCCGTACAGTGTTTATGATCACACGCACAGCTCAGGCTGCTTGCAGACAAGTGCTATCTAGATATTGAGTCTGTGCATAGCTACATAAATCAGATAAGATGAACAGTGCAGCCCTCAAAAAACAGTGGAGGAGTGAGCTTAGGGACTGCCCCATGTTTGTAGTCTGGGAAGGATTGGGCAAGCCTCATCAAAATGTGAATTTTGAAAGTTGCTTCAGTTATCAGCGACTGAAAGGGAAAGTGGGGAATTTTAGTTTATGTAGAATCAGTTACGGTCACGGGAATTACCCTTTACACACGTTTAAAATGATTCAACAGAACTGTTAATGTTGAGAAAAAATAATATGTGCCCACCTGCAGGCATGAACTGGAAGATCCTTCGTATAATAGGTATCTTCTTCATCTTCTTCAAAGTTCAGCTCACCCAATAACTGGCTAGTTTTCCCCACTCCGTCATCAACTGTCCCATTCTGAAGAATGCCATCAGGACCATTAATCTAGGAAAGAGCAAAAGATTAGCATTTTTGTACTCTCTAGCTATAAGGATTGGTGCTATATCAGTGTCTAAAAGAAAATGATCGATCCCCCACAGCTCCAAATATGATTTCCAAGTAAATTCATTGAACACCAACTAGGAGAGGAAAGAGCATGCATGCGCTATAAAAAAATACTCTAGTCTTTCAAATAATCTTTCTAGATTCCAAGCATGATGTAATCTTAACCAGAGCTGTGGCAAACTTGGTAACTAAATAGACTTAACGGGCCCTATTCATTATGTTGGTAAAATAGACAGCAAGCAGGAAAATCTTTACCTGATGTGAGAAGAGTATGGGATTTAAATGGGGGGGGGGGTTGCACAGTGTATTAAGTAGGGCTGCAACTAACGATTATTCCCATAATCGATTAGTTGGCCGATTAAAAATCGATTCATCGAATAAAAAAAAATTTGTTTACTTAAAAGGAATTTTACGTAAAAATAACCACAACCCCTCCCCCATTTTTCATAAGCAATTTGCGTAGTGTACGTAATTTTCATATGTACAAATGCAAATTGCGTATCTTGCATACTTTTCACACAAGGTACGCGAGTACTTGGTCAGAGGGATGGGTTGATGCTGCATGCGCAGCTTAACCCTTTCACTGCTGAGCCTTTTCACGCCTCTGTGCTGAGCTCATTTTTACCGGTTTTGCTCATCATGTTTAACCGCGTTTTGAAGCCTTATTTTAATATATGACCCAGACATATTATATATCGTTCTTTCCGGCAGACTGTGCAGATTCATAATATGTCATTATTATATGTATACGTTATGTCATGTCTGTATATTATAACAAAAAATGCAATAAAATTTGAATTTTCAATAATTTACAATGTGTAAAGTGTTTTTTTTCACATTTTAAAATGCGATCGTTTGCGGTTATATTTTCTATGGGGTGCGCTTGTTAAAAAAATTAGAAATGAGGAATCGTTACTTTTTTTGGGGGAAAATGATGTGTTTTTTAGCAAAGGCCCCCCATAGAAAAAATCGTTAGTGCAGCATCATTGTTCACATTATAATTGAAATGGGAACAATATTGTTGCACTAATAAATCTAAAAAAAACATTTTTTTAAAAAAATATTTTTTTTATTTTTTTACATTTTACATGGTCATGTTTGGTATCATTGGAAAGGCCACGCTCTAGCCGTTCCAATGATAGCAAACATTAACCCCTAGCTGTCACGGATCCGGAGATAGGGGGTTCCAATGAACCCCCTATCTCCACTATAGGTGGCAGCAAGGGGTTAATTTCAAAACTGGCGCCATCGCGCTCTGCACGATGACGCCAGTCAATAGGGGGATATCCCGGAAGCTTGTCCGGGAGGGGATGTTGGCGCCATATCGCGATCCAGCCCCCTAGGGGTTAAAGACAGTCGCCGCTTGGAAGGGCAGGCTGTGCCCTTCCAGGCGGTGCCTGTCTTTAATCGCTGGCCCGCGGGGAAGGGGAGGGGGAGAGGTCCGAAGGACCTCCCCTTCAGGCACCTTCCCTGCAATGGGGGGGGTGCCTGAAATAGACGTCATCGCGCATGCGCGATGACGCCTATCGTGCCCGCCGGTGTCCCGGAGGCTGGGCTGACAGCGATGATGTCAGCCCGCACCGGTGGGCTGAGCGATCAGCCGGAATACCGGCTGATCGCGGCTGCAAAGGGAGGACGCACTCAGCGCATCCTCCGCAGCGAAGTACCAATGCGGTTGGACGCGCTGAGCGCATCCACCGCATTGAAGTAGTTAAGCCCAGGTTTGCTTTCTCAAATGAACGCAGCTACAAGCACTTGGTCATAGATGATGATGTCAGCATGAAATCGGGGTTAATAAGCTAAAGTGGTCAGGGTGCATAGAGTGTCCCTTTTTAAATAATTTCATGAACAAACTGAGTGGGAGGAGGGACTGGAGGTGGAAGGGAGTGACTTTGCTCAAGTGACTTGACCGGAGTGTGAGAGGGAGTGGGTATGGACAAAAGACCAGATCTGAGTGTGGGAGTGAGTTTGGGGAAAAAGACCAGACCAAAGGGAGAGAATGGCTGTTCCTGACCAAAGAGGGTGTGGCAGGGAGAGTGGTGGCACTGGACTCCAGCTTCAAGTAAAGATAAAACGCCTTTACCCAGTTGCAGTATCCTAAACTGGTTGTGTCTGACATAACCCTAGAACTAAATCATAGCTAGTAAAGCAGTGGCACGTCTTCTCCAACCGGCTCCGAAGCCAAGGTTATTTACGTTTAATTCAGTCTGACTCTAAACAGGGTGTGCTGTACACAGGACGATTAGTCAACACCAATTAAATCGATAATGGAAATAGTTGACAACTATTTTAATCATCGATTAGTTGTTTCAGCCCTAGTATTAAGTGATTTTTGCATTTGCGAAATCACATAACACCATATTAGAGTAGACATAACGTGTAAGTGAAAAAAACGTCTGTAAGAGCCTGCACTTCCATGCAGAGGTAAAAATGAACATCTCCCATAATAAGTATAGGAAACGTTCACATACATCCTCGCACAGAAAAATGCTCAGCTTGTGGCTCGAATGGAGTTTCCCCATCGATAAGCTATCTATTGGAGACCTTATGTGTAACATTCCCTGTAGTTAGCTTATCAACAATTTTGGAATATAGCATGGAATCAAGATCAGGCTAATACTTTGTCACTGGCAGTGGCTATTCCATGCATACCTGTAGCTTATGTAGCTTGCCTATATATTATATAGGGATCTCTTTGTAAATATTCTCCATAGTAGCAATTTGGGACAAAAATGGGCTTCTCCCTCCTGAGGACAGAAACCAGGTCCTAAGCAATACATGTTGAGCACCTCATCCAGAACTCTATATTGCAGAAGTCTCTGAAATCTAGAAAGCTCTGGGCCCCAAACCTTCAGGATAAAGGATAGTCAACGAGTATATTTAAACTATGAGCAATTGCGTAACCAGAGTTATGGGTGCCCGGGGCAGAATCCCCCCCCCCTCATTATATAAACGTCCACTCTGGTTATAAGCAGGCCCGGACCGGGACAAAATATTGGACCCCATAATTATACACACAGGCACTGGACCCCCAAAATTATATATACAGGCTCTGGACCCCCCCCCCACCCAGCACATACCCCTTGCAGCTATGCAGTGTAGGGTAACCCAGGCGTGGGCTGCCCAGTGCACCCTTTCCATGCTGCCAGAACACACGTGGCACCCCATCTGCACAGCCCTGCAAACCTTTTCCATACCATGGGCCCAAGGTACCCCCCTCCAGCTCACGCATGGATAGATTTGCCCCCCCCCAGCTCTCACGCATGGATAGATTTGCCCCCCCCCCAGCTCTCACGCACGGATAGATTTGCCCCCCCAGCTCTCACCCATGGATATATACGCCCCCCCCAGCTCTCACCCATGGATATATACGCCCCCCCCAGCTCTCACCCATGGATATATACGCGCCCCCCCCAGCTCTCACCCATGGATATAGTCGCCCCCCCAGCTCTCACCCATGGATATATTCGCCCCCCCCCCAGCTCTCACCCATGGATATATTCGCCCCCCCCAGCTCTCACCCATGGATATATTCCCCCCCCAGCTCTCACCCATGGATATATTCCCCCCCCAGCTCTCACCCATGGATATATTCGCCCCCCCCAGCTCTCACCCATGGATATATTCGCCCCCCCCAGCTCTCACCCATGGAAATATTCGCCCCCCCCAGCTCTCACCCATGGATATATTCGCCCCCCCCAGCTCTCACCCATGGATATAGTCGCCCCCCCCAGCTCTCACCCATGGATATATTCCCCCCCCAGCTCTCACCCATGGATATATTCCCCCCCCAGCTCTCACTCATGGATATATTCTCCCCCCCCAGCTCTCACCCATGGATATTTCCCCCCCCAGCTCTCACCCATGGATATATCCCCCCCCCCAGCTCTCACCCATGGATATATTCCCCCCCCAGCTATCACCCATGGATATATTCCCCCCCCAGCTCTCACCCATGGATATATTCGGCCCCCCCAGCTCTCACCCATGGATATATCCCCCCCAGCTCTCGCCCATGGATATATTCCCCCCCCCCAGCTCTCACCCATGGATATATTCCCCCCCCAGCTCTCACCCATGGATATATTCCCCCCCAGCTCTCACCCATGGATATATTCCCCCCCAGCTATCACCCATGGATATATTCCCCCCCCAGCTCTCACCCATGGATATATTCGCCCCCCCAGCTCTCACCCATGGATATATCGCCCCCCCCAGCTCTCACCCATGGATATATTCCCCCCCCCCAGCTCTCACCCATGGATATATTCCCCCCCCCCCCCAGCTCTCACCCATGGATATATTCCCCCCCAGCTCTCACCCATGGATATATTCCCCCCCAGCTCTCACCCATGATATATTCCCCCCCCAGCTATCACCCATGGATATATTCCCCCCCCCCCCCCCAGCTCTCACCCATGGATATATTCCCCCCCCAGCTCTCACCCATGGATATATTCGCCCCCCCCAGCTCTCACCCATGGATATATTCGCCCCCCCAGCTCTCACCCATGGATATATTCCCCCCCCCAGCTCTCACCCATGGATATATTCCCCCCCCAGCTCTCACCCATGGATATATTCGCCCCCCCAGCTCTCACCCATGGATATATTCCCCCCCCCCAGCTCTCACCCATGGATATATTCGCCCCCCCCAGCTCTCACCCATGGATATATTCGCCCCCCCCAGCTCTCACCCATGGATATATTCCCCCCCCAGCTATCACCCATGGATATATTCGCCCCCCCAGCTCTCACCCATGGATATATCGCCCCCCCAGCTATCACCCATGGATATATCCCCCCCAGCTATCACCCATGGATATATTCCCCCCCAGCTATCACCCATGGATATATTCCCCCTCAGCTATCACCCATGGATATATTCCCCCCCCAGCTATCACCCATGGATATATTCCCCCCCCAGCTATCACCCATGGATATATTCCCCCCCAGCTATCACCCATGGATATATTCCCCCCCCAGCTATCACCCATGGATATATTTGCCGCCACCCCCAGCTATCACCCATGGATATATTTGCCCCCCCCCAGCTCTCACCCATGGATATATCCCCCCCAGCTCTCACCCATGGATATATTTGCCCCCCAGCTCTCACCCATGGATGTATTTGTCCCCAGTTGTTACGCCACTGACAATGAGTATCAACTTTTGTGGCATCTCCTACATGAAATGCACAAAAAGGGTAGAAGGATGTGTTTGAGATTAAGGAGTCAAAAAAAAAAAAAAACTCTGGCCAGAGGCAGACGTGAAAAATCATTCAGGTGTGGAATATCACTGCCAGAAAAAAGAGAAAAAAAGGATCTACCACATTGTTTTTGAGTTGATAGCTACCACCAAAACCATCCTCTAGATATGGAATTTGAGAATAAAAGGAATATATAGGTTCAAACAAAGACTGGCATATGACATTCTTGAGAGCAAGTTTAGCTCTAGAAGGTCTCCAGAAATTCTAATACGTTTGCACCACTAAAAGGAACGCACTACTCCCCCTTGACCATGTTTGTGTTTTAAAGTGGTCAGGATGTGTGGAGTGCTCCCCCCCTGCTCTGATCAGGTGAAAACACTGGGTAGCATGCCAAAGTCACCCTGAGACTGCCATCAGAGAGGCAGTCAATGGATTGGTGCACTTGAATGTGAAGCTCCAAGCCATCATTCGGCGCAGGGGCTAAGGAACTTGCATACTTAAAGTACAGAGGTCCCAAGCGATGCAGTTTACAGATCCTAGGCTACGAAATTTGAGTAGCCATGCAAATTACATAGCAACGTTACAAGGACTTTTGATTCAGAAGTCCCTGAGCTTAAGAGTAGAAGATACATTCGTTCAAGGACAAAAGGGGAGTAAACCCTCTACATTAAAATAAACAAAATGGGCAAGTGTTGTCAGCAGCATCTACCTAAGTATTTAAGGGTAAAAAAGAAAACATTTTTAATAGATACACGCTCTGAAACACAAGGCCCCTTATTCCAAGGTTGGCGATGAGAACTTCAAGGCATTATACAGTCTCAAATTAATATCGCCTGTAGTTCCTATTCCATTGGTGTAAGCGGTGTTTGCGCCTCAAGTGCTATGCTTCATACAGGTGGTGTTCATTTACACCTTCGTGTGGAAGCGGCGGCTATTCCAAGGTAGCCTGCGCTTCCACCTGGGAGATGGTATTTCACTGTGAATTAAGTCTCATAAAAGCTGGTGTTAATTGATTTTGCTTTAGCAAGATCACAATACACTGTCCTAACCCTCCCAAAAAAATCCTATACTCAACCACCTTGTACTGAGGTGGAGAGGGCGACGCGATCCGACACTTCCTCTTGCTGACAGCAGAGTGAGACTAGGAACAAATAGTTCAGAGTCTCCCTCCGATTATTCTATAGCGCTGCACGATCTTGCGAGAGTAGGCTTGCAGCCAGGACACGCAACGCTCCATGGAGTCCTATGGACTCCAGAACCTGATACTTGTGAATATATCATATGTACTTATCATCTGTCAGAATACTATAACAAAAAAATGTAAAGAAAATGTGAATTTCCATTCAGATGTCATTTACAGTGTGTAAAATATTTTTTTCCACATTATCATCCAAGCCTTTGTGGTTATATATTCTACAGGGCAAGCTTTTTAAAATAAAAAGGGGAACCTGTTACTGTATTTTTCTGAGAAAATAAATTGTTTTAACCAAAACGGAAAAAATTTAATTTTCATAGTGGGAAATGAGAAGATAAGTTAGTGCAGCATCATTGTTCACATTATAATTGAAAAGTGAACAATAGTGCTGCCTTATTATAAAACAAAACTGACCTTTCCAGCGATGCCTTTCTTGTACCTCTACCCCTGCCGGGGGAGGGGTGTGCCTGAAAATGCCATCATCGTGCCAGCAGGGGTCCCATGTAAGGGTCTGACTTCATAGAAACATAGAAAAATGTCGGCAGATAAGACCCTTTCGGCCCATCTAGTCTGCCCAATTACATGGATACTTTACCTGGATTTATCTTTTGTTTAGGATAGCCTTATGCCTATCCCATGCTTGCTTAAATTCAATTACTGTTTTGGCCTCTACCACTTCAACTGGAAGGCTGTTCCATGTATCCACCACCCTCTCAGTAAAATAATGCTTCCTGATGTTACTTTTAAACCTTTGCCCCTCTAATCTAAGACTATGTCCTCTTGTTTTGCTACTTTGTTTCCTTTTAAATATACTCCCTTCCTCTACCTTGTGGATTCCCTTTAAGTATTTAAATGTTTCTATAATATCTCCTCTGTCTCGTCTTTTTTCCAAGCTATACATATTAAGATCATTAAGTCTTTCCTGGTAACTTTTCTCCTTTAAGCCGTACACCATTTTAGTAGCCCTTCTCTGAACTCTCTCTAAGATGTCTATATCCTTCTGGAGATACGGTCTCCAGTACTGCACACAGTACTCCAAGTGAGGTCTCACCAGTGCTCTGTACAGTGGCATGAGCACTTCCCTTTTCCTACTGCTAATACCTCTCCCTACACAACCAAGCATTCTGCCAGCATTTCCTGCTGCTCTATTACATTGACTATTTACCCTTAGATCCTCTGAAATAATAACCCCTAAATCCCTTTCCTCAGATTAGGGATGCACCGATACCACTTTTTTAAGACAGAGTACGAGTACAGATACTTTTGTTCAAGTACTCACCGATACCAATTACCGATACTTTTATTTTATGTCATGTGACGCTTTCCAAGAAGAACAGACCTTCTATAAAGCCCCCAGGTCTCATGGATATTGCCCCAGCTCATGGATATCCTGCCCCCCCAGCTCATGGATAATTGCCCCCCAGCTCATGGATAATTGCCCCCCTGCTCATGATAATTGCCCCCTGCTCATGGATAATTGCCCCCTGCTCATGGATAATTGCCCCCCTGCTCATGGATAATTGCCCCCCTGCTCATGGATAATTGCCCCCTGCTCATGGATAATTGCCCCCTGCTCATGGATAATTGCCCCCCTGCTCATGGATAATTGCCCCCTGCTCATGGATAATTGCCCCTGCTCATGGATAATGCCCCCCTGCTCATGGATAATGCCCCCCTGCTCATGGATAATGCCCCCTGCTCATGGATATGCCCCCCTGCTCATAGATAATGCCCCCTGCTCATAGATAATGCCCCCTGCTCATGGATAATGCCCCCCTGCTCATGGATAATGCCCCCCTGCTCATGGATAATGCCCCCTGCTCATGGATATCCTGCCCCCCTGCTCATGGATATCCTGCCCCCCTGCTCATGGATATCCTGCCCCCCTGCTCATGGATATCCTGCCCCCCTGCTCACGGATATGCCCCCCTGCTCACGGATATGCCCCCCTGCTCACGGATATGCCCCCTGCTCACGGATATGCCCCCCTGCTCATGGATATGCCCCCCACTCTCCGGTCATACTTACCTTCCTTCAGCGACGCCGGGAAAGTCTTCGCGCGCGCGCGCTCCTTGGAAGGACCCCAGCCGCGACCACGTGGGACCATGTGATCGCGGCTGGGGTCCTTCCAACGAGCGCGCGCGCGCGGGAACTTTCCCGGCGTCGCTGAAGGAAGGTAAGTATAAACAAAGTGAGGAGAGCAGCTGCAGGGCCTGTCTGAATGCTCTATCTGCATTCAGACAGGCCCTGCAGCTGCTCACTTTGTTTAATACTTACCTTCCTTCAGCGACGCCGGGAAAGTTTCCGCGCGCGCTCGTTGGAAGGACCCCAGCCGCGATCACATGGTCCCACGTGGTCGCGGCTGGGGTCCTTCCAAGGAGCGCGCGCGCGCGAAGACTTTCCCGGCGGCGCTGAAGGAAGGAAGGTAAGTATAAACAAAGTTAGGAGAGGAGCTGCAGGGCCTGTCCGAATGCCGATAGAGCATTCGGACAGCCGCCGCAGCCCCTCGGATACCGGCTCAATGCCGGCTTCCGGTATCGGAAAAAAATATCGGGGGTACTGCACGAGTACCAAGTACTCCTGCAGTACCCGGTATCGGCACCGATATCGATACTAGTATCGGTATCGGTGCAACCCTACCTCAGATGTTGAGGTTAGGACTGTATCAAATATTCTATATTCAGCCCTTGGGTTTTTCCGTCCCAGGTGCATTATCTTGCACTTATCCACATTAAAACTCAATTGCCACAGCTCCGACCATTTTTTTAGTTTACCTAAATCATTTGTCATTTGGCTGATCCCTCCAGGAACGTCAACCCTGTTGCAAATCTTTGTGTCATCAGCAAAAAGACATACTTTTCCATTAAGGCTAGGGTCAGACGAGCGTGATTTCTATGGACTGCACACGGACGGACGTTAGTACGGAAGACGCAGTCGTGGCCACACAGTCCTTTATTCACTGATGTATATTTTGACGGATGTAGGAGGGAAAATAAATTAATAAGCAAAACCATTTTGTCCGTGAAAAATGCTGGACGTATAAATGCAGTCCATCTGACCACGTTCCATCTCTCACACACAAAGCTATGCGGACATTGCGGACGCAGCGCACTTTGTGCAGCCGTTCTAGGGGTTGTACATTCTTGCCTGCCTTGCGTCCATGGGCCGCGGCCGTTGTGCGTCCGCAGTTCAGTGCGGACGTACTTTGTGTAACAGGCTCCGATGGGCTGTCATGCTATCACAGACGTACTTTTAGGCGCAATCACGGACGTGAACACTACGCTCGTCTGACCCCAGCCTAATACCTTCTGCAATATCACTAATAAAAATAAAGATAATGGGTCCAGGTACCCCACTGGTAACAAGACCTTGCGCCGAATAAACTCCATTTACCACAACCCTCTGTTGCCTGTCACTCAGCCACTGCCTAATCCATTCAACAATATTGGAATCCAAGCTCAAAGATTGCAATTTATTGATAAGCCTTCTATGCGGAACAGTATCAAAAGCCTTACTGAAATCTAAATAAGCAATGTCTACTGCACCACCTGTGTCTATTATTTTTGTTACCCAATCAAAAAAAATCAATAAGATTAGTTTGGCATGATCTCCCTGAGGTAAACCCATGTTGTTTCTGATCCTGTAATCTATGTGTTTTTAGATGTTCAACAATCCTTTCCTTTAACATGGTTTCCATTAATTTCCCCACTACTGACGTTAGACTAACTGGCCTATAGTTCCCCGATTCCTCCCTACTACCCTTCTTGTAAATGGGCACAACATTTACTAATTTCCAGTATTCTGGGACGACTCCCGTTAACAAGGATTGGTTAAATAAATCTGTTAACGGTTTTGCTATTACATCACTGAGCTCTTTTAATAATTTAGGGTGGATCCCATCAGGCCCCATTGACTTATTTGTCTTTACTTTAGACAGCTGCTGTAGAACCTCCTCCTCTGTAAACTCATATGTAAACGTCTCGTGTTTCCTCCTAACTGAGGTCCCTTTCCTTCCTTTTCTTCTGCAAAGACTGAACAAAAATATTCATTGAGGCAGTCAGCGAGACTTTTATCCTCCTCTTCTACATTCCTTCCTTTGTTTTTAATCTAACTAATCCTTGTTTTACTTTTCTTTTCTCGTTTATGTATCTAAAAAATGTTTTGTCCCCCTTTTTTACTGACTGCGCTATTTTCTCTTCTGCGTGTGCTTCGGAAGCTCTTATAAATTGCTTTGCCTCTTTCTGCCTAATCTTATAGGTTTGCCTATCTTCTTCACTGAGTTTTTTTATAATTATTGAATGCTGTATTTTTGTTCACTATTTTGGCAACTTCTGCAGAGTACCACAGTGGTTTCTTCCCTTTTTTGTTTTTGCTAACAAGCCGAATGCAATTGCCAGTTGCCTTCAATAATGCTTCCTTTAAATAATCCCATTTCTCATGGAAGTCTTGGCTGCGGAATCCCAATGACGTGTGGGGAACGTCCTCAGCATATAGCGGAAAAGCCCCATGACATTCCCCACATGTCATCTGCAGCCAAGGGGTTAAGCACCAACCTTCGAATAGGTACCAAAAAAGGGAGACTAAAAAAAGATCTGCAGGCACACAGTATTATCTAACATCTTCCTTTTTTTTGAACCTTTGAATCGGGCCCAAAGTGCCCACATATGTGATTCCCTAAACTAGCCCCAGAGAATTTTCAAATAACGAGGTTACTGAAAAACCATACCTCCCATAGTCTGCCGTTATTTTTTATTTCAGATGCTTGAGAATTACACACTACCGCAAAGATTTTCTTTAAAAATCGAGTCAGCCAAAACCACCAAGTAACATAATAAAAGTGACAGATTTGACAACTAGGTGTCAGTTCCCCAGGTAAGAAGGTCCTGCTACCCAATTAGGGTTTCTTGGTATTCAGCTAGATAGCATAGGTATGTAGGCCAGCCTGCTGGAGGTGAAAATTCAGTGTATTCAGGAATGCTTAACGTCACGTTCTTGTTCAAAAGCTTTAGTCATTATCAGGCTTGTTGACATTGTGCATAATTTCTCAATGAAAGACCTTCATATCTAGATTCTTATTCTGGCTTCCCTCTATTCCGGATGGTGAATGTCAGATGGTACTAGAACTTGAATACAGAGCAGACTTACAAGACAAGGCGAGAGTTCCTAAATAATTGGACAGCAGGGCTAGGTTTCTCCCACAACCTTCAGATATCTCTCCTGAAGTCTAGATTGATGCAATGGCCATAGTTTGCTTCCTCAGATGAACGGTTAGCTGCCAAATGGCCCATAGAGACCGATTACTCAGAATTTTCATAACAGATTTGAGATTCACCTCATAGGAGCAGCAGGATCATAAAGAAAGGGAGAACAAAGGCCTTGAACATTATGATTTGCTATGTATCTCTAGGAGTGACAGTCCCACCACGCTTTGCAGCCCTGTTCTGTCTTGACGGGGAGGCTGAAATCAAGTCCGGTGCATCTAGTGCGCACGCTACACAATGTGGCCCTCCCTGTCAAGCCATCACAAAGCTGTGACGGACGCAGGGAAGAGCGGCCACATGGACGCATTCTGTGTGCTTGTGTGACCGCAGCCTTAATCAGCAGATGCTGGACAGTTTTCCATTACTGGGTGTAATTGGCAATCAAGAACTGTGGGTAAAAACCCAGGTTGGGGTTAATTATCCCCTCCGGATTTCTCCCTCCTCTCTACACCACTTGCCTAAAGTGTGTCTTTACAGACGTTTATCTACAGATGCACATATTAATATTTTGAGCCTGAAAGGGAAGAGGGGCTACATAATTTGTGTGGGTCCTAAGGTAAAAAACATGACTTAGTATTTAATTATGATGAGCAAAAATGGTCAAAATGAGCTCAGGGTGAATTGGCATTGCAACAAAAGGGTTATTACCATGGTTTGACTTTACCCTCTCGGAACCATAGTTTATAGTCATTGCAGCAATGGCAAACTACAGCCCTTACATAAGTTGTAACTAGATTACTTGTGCATTACAAAAAAATAAAAAACACATACTGCTGGGTGTTTTGTCTAAAGTAATTGCATGATAAAAGGAAAACTAAAATTGAGTATTTTATATTCGGATTCCAGTTTCTGGATTTTTTCCCATGATGCAACATTTGCCAAAAGCTTTGCTTTGTGGCTCTTGTTTATTAATCTACAATATTTACCAGTTAAGGCTATTGCTCCACAGGCTACCCAAAAGCTGGCAACTGAATGATATGACAGGGAGCTTACAAGACTTCTAATCTACCCCCGGTGATGTGCTTTGAAAACACGTCACACAAAAATCTGCTCCAAAAATGACTAAACAAAATGCAAAAGCGGGCTTCATCGAAGCCAGATCTGCGCGGGAGTCGCCGAGGAGGTGAGTATAACCTCCGGCTGGGCTCCTGACGACTAGTTCCATACTGGCCTGCGGCGTTAAAGCCCCCAAATGCAAGACGGCATGGAACGTCCTGCGGCGTTAAGGGGTTAATGTCTGAACTAAAGACTGAGTATGATGGACCTGCGCAGCCCCACCATTGTCTATTGCAGTGGCTCACAACCGCGGTCCTCAAGTACCCTCTAACAGGCCAGATTTCAAGAACTAAATGGGGGAAATGCAGAGCGAATCCTGCAATCACTGAGCAGCAAATCATATCACCTGTCCTTTGCTTCATCTATGTGGAATACTTGAGGACCGCGGTTGAGAACCACTGGGTCTATTGTATCGAAGGGAAAGGAGAAGGGAAGGGGGAGAAAAATAGGAGTAAAACAGGGGGGGGGGAGAGTTATGGGGTAGGGACAGGAATGAGAAGAGAAAACCCTTGCAGTGCCCCGATCCGCACATTGAGTAAGGAGTGTTTTTAACCTAGATTGTGTACATTATTGTCCTGAAGACAGTTCCCGTGTGGAACTGAAACTTGATGTTTTAGTGGTCCAATAAAGCTGAGGATTTTATGAGAGACTCCAGAGTGCTGGCATACATTCAGACTGAGAATTAGGGATGCACCGATAGAAGTATTGGTATCAGTGCAGATACTGCCATTTGCACGTGTACTTTGTACTTGTGAAAATGCCCCAATACCCAGAAACCAGCGCTGGGCTGGCTTATATGCAGCACAGTAGCCAGGGCAGCTGTCTGAATGTATTAGAAGCATTTGACTAGACGCGTTACCGGGCGTGCGCTGGGCTGTAACGCGCCCTCCAGCCGTGATCTCGGGGAAGTTGCGAGAGCACGTCACAGCCCTGCGGCAAGCCGAAAGGGAACGCTGGCCGAATGCTTTTAATGCATTTGCACAACTGCCCCGACGTCTGTGAGTATATCTGGGTCGGAGGTCTGTAAGTATACTTGTATCTGAGTGGGTATACATACTGCATATGAGGTCTGAGTGGGTATACATATATCTGAGATGTGGTGTGGAGTCTGTACGTGTGGTCAGGGTGTGTGCAGGCTGTGCAGTGGGTAAATGGGGTGTCTGGCCACACATTTCAATATCTACAGACTTTCAACAAAATCCTAAATTATTTATTGAAAAGGGGTCACATGACTTTAAAAAAAAATTGTCAGTACTCAGTATCGGTGAGTACCTGAAACAAGTATCTGTACTTGTACTCAGTCTTAAAAAGTGGTATCGGTGTAACCCTAGTGAGAAAATATATTACATAAAAACATATAAACAAAACACAAATCGCAAAGCCAATAGGAAGCACTCACAGGTCATGCTTAGGTAAAGAAGGGCTAACATACAAGGAGCCATTATCAAGATAATCTTGATAAATACTACTGGAAGAGTTGCATATTGCAATATTGCATTGATAGACAAACCTTGCACTTCCTGTAACCCTTTCACAAAAAGGCCCACACAATTTTGCAGTAAAATAAAATTAAAATGATCAGAAACCCTCACTTGCATACAATTGAAATAAAGAAATGAAATTATCTTTACATCTGTCATCCTGTATTACTAAAAAGAACCAGCAAGAAGCAGCCCCCACACACACAATATAAAAAGTTAAACAAACTTTACTGCTACATTACAAAAGCAAGGGAGAATGCAAAATCAATTGAGAGCTCTGGGGCCATTCAGGACAGGTACAAGGTGTTACTGTAATTTCCACATACAGGCATTAGATCACAGATTTTTAAATTCTCTTGGTATTTTGAGAAATCTGCATTGCTAATAATCTCATTGCGATAACTACAAATCCCCATAAGATATCTTTTCAATTTTTATCTGTATTTGATAAAAGGTCATTTCTGCCTGTATGCCAAAAAAGCAGCCCCTGTGTTAAAGTGTCCAAGGGACACCACCTAGAGATTACAACCTTTAGGCTAGGGTCAGACTGAGGCAGTGCGAACGCGTGTGCAGCCGCACTTAATCACGGCCGCACTAGCAGCAAGTGCCAGGCAATAACGGCCAATATACGAAGTACGGTCGCACAAAAGTCCGGCTGCGCAACGCAAGTGGAAAATGAACGCATTTTTTCGAGAACGTGAAACCGCTAGTACTGATGTACAGAGTGCGCTGCGTCCGCTAGAGGCGTGTGTGCGTGAATTGGAGACATCAGACGCTGCTAATGTCCGGCCAACATAACGTCCAGATGCAAGAAGTGTTTTATTGATGATCCGTACAAAATCACGGACGAAAATGCGCATAGTATGACCGCTATCACGTATTCTGTGAAAAAATGCGTCCATTCGTTCGAACGCACTTTTTCACAGACAACATAAAAATGCGTTCGTCTGACCCTAGCCTTAATCCCAGAAAACTTTCTGTAAAGGATACATAGAAAATTAAAAATGACCAAATTTACATTTACTATCCTATATGTAAGGGACACTCTAGGATGGCACTGTCACTGAAATGTAAGAGTGGTCACATGCCCTGGGCATTCTCACTCCTCTCAAGGGGTGTCTCAAGAGCTGATTCATCTCTACTAGCACAAGGTCTTGGCTCTAGTCAGAAGCTGATTAGCAGCTAGCATTGCTCTTGATTTCTGTGATCCGTTTTGGAAACCAGCTCCTCCCAGTGGCACGCCATGTGTTGGCAGTGAAACCCATTTAGTGGGCTGAACACTTGCAAATCCAGCCCCCATGTGACATGCTGTAGCCTGCAGGAAGCAAGCAGCAAGTGACATTTGAAGGAGAAAGGAATGAGTCCAGCAGTAGATTCAGGAGAGAAAAAAAATAAAGGAGTTATTCCAGGTTCCACTGTTGTAAACACAGACAAAAAAAATAAAATAGTATTAATGTGCTGACAAAATCGCCAGCATTTCACAAAACTAAAATCCAAAGAGCAATAGGAGAAGCTGCACTGTGACACTTCTGTTCCTTTTTGAGTTGCTTGCATTTGTCAGCACAGCAAAACCAGGAACTTTAGCTCCTCAAAAGGTTAAATCAGGACGTGGGGTGCAGCGTGGCCGGGTAATGTTTAAGCACTCCTTCCCAAGCTCTTGAATAGATACCATGGGGTGAAATAAAGTGTTAACTACTACTATAGGCCGCCACGGGTAATGACAACATGGAGCCTAGCGCGTCCCTTAATGACAGAGCTTGCAGGAGTTTGTTTGCTCAGGAGCTGCAGAAGTCTCCCACTGTTCGTAGCAAGAAGTGACAAATAAAAAACCCCTTCTGCATGGAGCTTTGGATTTTTTTCTGTGGTTTTATTGAGCTGTTAAAGTCACTTAGCACAAGCATTTAAGAGCATTTTCATTTCTGAATACTGGCTCGTGTAGAGAACAAGCATTATATGGTTTTACTAACAAAGCAAACAATTCTACTGCAATAACTCACCTTCTCATTTCCCATGCCAAGAGCAAATGGGGAGGTGTTGGCACAATGCATCATTACGCACTGCTTCATCTAAACCACAAGCCACTGCTGCGAAGAGAGGTCCTTTGACCTATGGATCTCACAACTCGTTACACCCCACATAGCAAACATGACCAAGTATATATTTCTTTCTAAGGCAGCGGCATTGTCCACTTCGCATAAAATGAACAATGCTGCAGAAATTACTCACATTCTCATTTCCTATTATGGGGCAAGTGTTGTGTTTTATAGTAGTGTTCTTAAAATGCAATGTGCAAAAATATTTAGCTAAAAATTTATCTTTTTTCAGTTTGTTAAAATTGCATATTTTCTTATAAAAATGCAATAACAGGTTTTCCCCTTTAAGAAAAAGTAGGGCTGCAACATTTTTGATCGATTCAGATTAAAAAAATATATTTTTTTAAAAAGGACCAGTTAAAAACTCAACCCCCCCTTTTAAAGCAATTTGTATAGTGTACATAACTTGCATGCGTACATATGCAAATTGCGTATCTCGCGTACTTTTCCCACATACTGTATGTGAGCGCCTCATCAGTGATGGATTTTTGTTTCTTGCGTAGCTCATGCCTGCTTCCTCAAAAAAGGAACGCTATTACGGGCACTGTGACGACATGAAAGCAAGACGAGTAGGGGGGACACTCCATGCAGCCTGACCACTTCATAAGCTAAAGTGACCAGGCAGCGTAGCGTGTCCCTGTAAAATAATTTCATTAAACTGAGTGGGGGGGGGCCTAAGGTGGGAGTTTGAACCAGGGACCCCATCCAAGTGTGAGATGGGGTGAGGAGTTTAGAGGAAGGGACTACATCAATAAGGGAGGCAGGGAGGGTGGTGTGGTGGCACAGGACTCCAGCTCCAAGTAAGGATAAAATACCAGCGGTACAACTCCTCCACCCAGTGGTAGCACCACAATGTCTGTGCTATGGTTCTGATACTGTCGTAAACTAAATAAAACCAAGCTGGTTATGACTAAACATAACACTATAACTAAACCATAGTGAGTGAAGCAGTGGCATGTCTTCTCTAATCAGCTCCGAGGTAGAGTCTGAGGTTATTAACATTTAACGCAGTCTGATTCTAAACAATGTGCTGTACACAGACTGATTAATCAATAATGAAAATAGTTGACAACTATTCTCATTATCAATACGTTGTTTCAACCTAAGAAAAAAACATTAAAACATTGAACATACAACCACAAAGGTTTCGGTGATAATATGTCGAAAAATACATTAAAATCCTAATAGAAGTTTACATTTTTTGTTTTAGTATTCTTGTGTGACATGAAATACACATAGCAATGATCTATTTTGATTCGGAATCCCCTGGACCAAATCTATAAATTTCTCGGGGGTCATACAATAAAACATGAAGATCAAAAATTATGACGATGAGCTCAGCAGTGAAAAGACTAAATTATGAAATATCACATCAATCTTTAAGACCTATGTGAGATACACCCCCTAATGGGATATAAAAGGGAACCCGACCCTTACAGGTTTACTTTAAAGCTGTGGATAGTGTCCCTTTAAAAATCTAGACTCATCTGACCACCTTAGCTTTTTAACACTTCGCCGCCGGACAGGTTGTGCCCCTCCTGCGATCTGCCTACGCAGTCGACACACGACGCGTGTTATTGGCTGCAGGGGGACAGCCTGAGTTAAACTGTCCTGGATGTGTAGAGTTTGCACCCCTCCATACGGCACTGACCTGGTGTAAATGATGAAGTGGAGAAGTTTCCGGTCTACACTAGTGTTACTAGCACCAAGGATTTTGAATTTCCTGGCTATCAATCACTAGTGTCACCCGCTCTAAAACCACCCGTGATAGCGTGCGTTCTCAGAGGCACATGAGGGATCAGTAACGCGCACGACTCAGATCCATCTTTCTGTGCATGCGCTAAGGAATTTGTCTAAGTCCAGAGTGATGCACATTCTCCAGGTCCTATGCAATTTTTGTAGCCATGCACATTATGGAGACACTTGGAAATTCCTGAGCTGATCGGGACAAAAAGATGAGTATGTATAGCTTGAATAATAAAAAAATAATTAGGCTGATGCTAGCCAACTAAGGACAAAAGAAAAAAAAATGGGGGGGGGGTAACAGATCGTTCCCTAAGGCTGGGTTCACACCTGCGCGTTTTTTGACACGCGTAATACACACATTTTTTGACATGCGTACCGCGCGAATGCCGATAACATCGCGTTCACGTCCATGTCTATGAATGCGCTGCAATAAGCCCCAAAGAAGCTCCTGTACTTCTTTGGGCGTAGGATGTTTTACAGCGCCTTCCTACACGCTGTAAAACGCCCAGGTGTGAACGGGCCCCATAGGAAATCAGGGGATTTCCGTGTTTAGGTGTTTTACAGCCCACAGGAATGCGCTGTAAAATGCCCAGGTGTGAATAGGGGACTTAAAATTTGGAGAATATGGGAATCAGCCATATACAGTGGCTAGGATGCTGCGATAGACTGGCACACTGCCTATGTACCATGAGGATGGCGCATAGTATGGATAGTCACGTTAGAGTGCCCGCACAGAGGGAATACAACAAGTCTAGACACATTCACTATGGCTCCTACAAGTCAAATGGGGCATTTAGGGCAGGGAGTCAGTGACCATGGCCAACCCAGATGTTTTGCAACTACATTACAGTCATTCATTAGCTTAGCAATGCTTCATTGGAAACCTAGTTCGAAAGCAAATGGAGGGTCAAAACAGCTGGCCCTTTATTTAGAAGGCAGCTACACACCTGTAGGAGCCAGGTAAAGTTTTATACAGCATTCTGCCAGACATAACTCTTGATCCCTAGGCGCCAGAAGTCACCTGAGCCCGCGACTCCCTGGGTTAATTCCATGTGTGCAGTAGAGGTAACCTTTCCCATCCCAGTTACGAGCATTTATAATTCGACAAGTTCTGTAGCACTGTACAATGGGAGAGACAGAATAACAAATATACATACTTACAGAACAGTAGGAGAGAGGACCCTACTTCAGAGTTTACAATCTAAGGCCAGTTTCCAACAAGCGCACCAGGTGGCTTCCGGCGTCCAACGCAGTGACGGGACCGGCCAGACACTGTTGCGTGCGCAACAGCGGCCATGCAGCAGGCCTCTCAGTTAAAGTGCTAGGACGCGCGTCGACAGAGCTGAAAAGCGAGATCCTCCGTGGGATCGAGCGTTGAGCGCATTAACTGCACTCAGTGAGGCAGCCTGACAGGCGTCAGAGTGGAAGGAATGTCCACTCTCACGGACGTTTCTTTCACTCCTCAAATCGCTCGTCTAACACTGGCCTAAGAGGAGAGGGGTGCCACACTAGATGAGGGCGAGTAGAGGGCAGGAAATGAACCATGGGGGATTATGGAGTGAGCCGATGGGTTTTCAGAGACTTCTTGAAGGACTGGAGAGACGAGGAAAGGCTAATGTTGCGTCGAGGGAGTTCCAAAGAAAGGGGGAACGCGAGAGAAGTCTTGTAGGTGAGACTTCGGGGTATGTATAGGAGGAACTGATAGCATTAGATCATTGGCAGAGCGAAGTTGTCGGGACGTAGCTACCAATATGGGAGAAGATGTAGTCGGGGTTGCAGTTATGGAGAACTTTGTACGTTAGGACTAGTATTTTAAAATGGATTCTGAAGGAAACCGGGAGCCAGTGTAGAAATTGACAAAAGGGAGAGGTGCAAGATGTGAGGTGAAGGAGTCTTGCACAGGCATAACAGACTACAGAGGGTGAATCTGGGATTTTTTTTAAGGCCAGAGAGAAGGAGGTTACAGTAGCCGAGGGAGATAAGAGATTGGATGAGCAATTTTAGTAGAGTCTTGATTAAGAAAAGGACGCGTACAATGTTCTTTAAGTGGAAGTAGCAAAATTTGTGAGGAGTGAAGGAAAGATTAGAGTCCATGAGCACTAGGGTTGCCTGATTGGCCATGTCTACCTAGAGACATTACTATTTCGGACGGGGTGGGGGGGGCACAGGGAAAAGTGCTGCCCTAAAACATGCATATGCTGCAGGAAGGACATCAAGGCAGGTCACCTGGGATTCCTTTTTAAATTTTACCTGAAGCATATGGATTCCAGACTGCATGGTTACATTTTTCATGCACTGTCCGTCAGCATGAATAAATAATATGTGTCCAGGAATCATGGCCGATCTGGCAACCCTACTCGGCACAGAGGATCCCTCCACGGCCTCACAGGAGAGGAACGGCAGCACACCGGGGAGAAGACACACGAGGTGCCCTAGGCCGCCCCGTCACTCGCCCTCCCAATCCCGGAAGCCATGAGGCCTACCTGTCCGTCCAGCTGGCTCTGGGTTTGCCCCTGGGTCTGCGTCTGGCTGGGAAGCGTGAAGTCGGTGAACTCAAATTCGGAGCCCTGCGTGTCCGCTCCGAGAAGCTCGGCCTCCTCCGTGTCCAGGAAGGTGAGGGTCTGCGAACTGGGCCCGTACGCCTCCACGCTCATGGTGACACCGGGTGGGCTGTGCGAGGCTACTCCTGTCTGCGTTTCTCCGCGGCGGCTGTGACCCGTCACCTTTCGGCCGGTGCGCTAGAGGTTAAAGCCGGACGAGGAAACCGAATCGTCTGAGACCGAGCTCCCACCACCGCCGCCGCAAATGACGTCACACGTCGCCGCACAGCAAGATGGCGCTTGCGCAGTAATGTGACGTAAACACGCAAGGGGGCCCCCCTCGGCGACCGCAGCTTGTAAATGGGAGGTTGCTAATGGCAACTATTCTCCGGGTCCGATCGGGACTGAAGGCGACCACAGCCGAGAACCAAGTACAAAAATAACACGTTAGAAGCACCCGCGTCCACAGAGCCTGTTGTCGTAACGACGTCGTAAGAGAAGATGGAAACGGTTGCATTGAGTTGTAAGCACCAGAGACAACACTCTGACTGTCGTTTGCAGAGGTGTCTCGGCTGTGCGCGTGGCTCAACGGCAGCGCCCATTAACGGCCCTGCACCTCTCCTCGACTTTAGTTGGCAAGATGGCGCCCGCCCGTGGAGCCAGAGGAGCGATGTGTCTCGCGGCTTTACAACTCTTTGCTGCCAGAGCGTGACGCAAACGACACGCAGACACAGAGGATCGAAAAGCTGAGACGTGTTCAGTTCCTCAGCAGCTGCTGAATTGCTTTAGTACAGCAGTTCAGTTTGCTGCAGCCGTTTCACTGAACGCTTTGGCTGTGAATATTGAAGCAATAGGACAGAGGGTTGCTTAATGAAAGGTGCTGTTTCTGCAAAATCCACTTTTGTCCATTTTATTACCACTGTAGTGTTAATGTTTACCATGTTCCAATAAATATTTGGTGTTTTGGTCCACCAAAACGTCAAACTGAACATTTTCTTATTGGTTTATTTGCTCCGTGGAGGCGGCCATCTTTCCCATGTCACACTCAGTTAACCCGCAGCACCTCTCGACCCACAAGTGCTAAGTTAGCAGTGCTGAGCACTGAGCCGCAGCATAGCATTCAGTGCCAAGTTGCCGATTTAGCACTTGCGGCGACTGAGGAACTGAACGCGCCTCTGGCCTGTGAAACCAGACTGGTGGATTAAGCGATACTGCGGCCATAGCGCACTCTGTTTACACCGTGTAGTGTTTTTTCTTAACTTTTTAATAGTATGAGGCCGCTAAGGGAAAATATATCAGTGAGCAAATAACCCTTGCCAGCTCCCAGGTACCCTTAAGTGTGTTCACTAGTAGCAACTGTGAGGCTGGTTGCTGTAGTCCTGTCACTGAATGATCTGTAGCAGCTTGGACTACTTTTCAGGAGCCAATCAGTTTACAGGTTAGTGCTGCAGCCATATTCGCTTCTGCTGCAAGTGCTAGGTTACCTGTGTAAAGCGCTGAATGCACCACCGTGGTCAGGTCCCATTTGCTATCTTAGCACTGGCAGCTGCGTAGGAACTAAACAAGCCTCTAATTCTCAGGGTCTGGGTACAGAAAGCAGGCACCAATTTGATTCCCTACTTCCAGCCATTGCATTTGCTGGACATCTGTTGTCCACAGTCAGGATGTGGAATTGTTCCTGGTGAGGGTATAAATATAAGCCCCTTAGTTTGCCTCTTAGCTGAGAAGCAGCATGAGGATATGTGGTTGCTTAGAAGAGCAGCTCATGGTTTCATTAGGTAGGACCCACCTGACCCAGAGGTGACGTGGTGGGTGGGCTTACACTTTGAGGCTGGCCTTCCACTGACACCTTATTTGTTTGATGGTGTGATCTCCCGATATTGTCTGAAGTCGTCTGACCGATCCTACAACGTGTAGGTGAATCAGTCTTCCACTGCATCAGACCACTATCTGACAATTTTATGCAATTACAACAGATAAGCGAAGTTATCTATTTTCATCGAATTTGGTGAGACTCCTCGACATCAGGATATCCGCTCCTCCCTTGTAGGACAGCATCATTCTGGCTCCCAAGTGTTTGTCCCGCCAGGCTTCAGCTCAGATGAGGGAGATGCCACTTCCTGGTTGGAGGATGGCGCAACTTCACCGGAGTCTCGGGACCAGCCATCTGCAGCCGCCCGAAAGAATTCACCCTAGAGCTGCTATTGCTGGGGCCAATGATGCGCTCCTATTCTGACTCCGATCGTTGTATAGCGATTTATCTCTTGCAGAGACCTCTATGCCTGGCCTGTATAAGTAGATGCAATCACCGAGGACAATCCTTATCAGATAGCTGAACTCACCAAAACACTGTTTCTTTCCACGACTTGCTTTATTCCGTACATCAGGTTACAGCAGATCACAGGATACAGCAGATGATGGAATGATAGGTTTTATATGCGGTCAAAAGATGATACTGTCCTAGCTTGCAGATGAATAGACATGTGCTGCTAGATATCTACACCATGCTACAGCTCTTACAAGAAAGAAGGGTGGAACTTCACACACACAGGAAGTGCATCATCATAAAGCGAGGGAAAAAAGAGAAAACATTTACAATACAGAAAGACCACTAGGTGGCAGCATAAGGCAACATAAGGATATCTATACAATATAAATCCCCATCTAAATGAATAACTGTAACAGCACACTCCCCGTCTGGCATTGAAAATGTCACTATATATAAACATCATAACGGTAGTTATGCAAGCGCAAATAACGACAGTGTAATTTGCTAGATGTCTTGAAAACCTAAGTAAGTTCAGTCTCCAAGCGGTAAGAGCAAAACAAGTTCCGTGATAGGTCTGATAAAAGTCTTTACAGTTCCTTGTCTTGCGACCTTCACCTCCACCTTACGTACCTTACCATCATCGCTAGAGATGCTCTTTTTAATAAGTCCCATAGGCCACTCTATCCTTTCGGCTTGCTGGTCCTTGAGGAGAACGAGATCTCCAACCTGAACGTTTGGTTTCAGGCATTGCCATTTCCTGCGTCCTTGCAGAGTGGAAAGATACTCCATCTTCCAACGATTCCAGAAGCAGTTGGCAAGGTGTTGTACTCGCTTCCACTGGTCGTAGCACATTTTTCCTGCTTTAAAGTTTCCAGGTGGAACAGGAACAGTCCCGAGTTTCTGAGTAAGAAGAGTAGCTGGAGTAAGGATGGTTGGGTTCTCTGGATCTGTAGACACTGGAACAAGTGGTCTAGAATTGATTATGGCAGATGCTTCTGCCAGGAAGGTGGTTAGAATCTCATGGGTGAGTCTTGTGGAGTTCAAGTCCATAAGCATTGAGTCCAGTATTTTACGTGTAATGCCTATCATTCTCTCCCATGAACCACCCATGTGGGAAGAATGAGGAGGATTGAAAATCCATGTACAGCCCTTTTCAGCTAAAAGGTCTTGGATAGGCCTTGAGTTAAGCTGCAACTCTCGACAGGCTCCAACGAAATTAGTTCCACAATCAGATCTCAATGTCTTGACTGGACCTCTGATGGCGAGGAATCGTCTTAGGGCATTAATCTTCGATGTGTACTGCACGCACACTCATACAGGTGAACATCGTTTACTATTTGCTTGGCCACCTCGAGTTCTGCGGGCTGTTATCATCCATGGTCCAAAGACATCCAGACCGACATGAGTGAAGGGTGGGTCAGTGCTTACCCTGTCAGCTGGCAAATCTGCCATTTGCTGTTGCTGCTGTTTCCCTCTCAGTTTGCGGCACTGAACACAGCTGTGCAGTGTAGCTGTAATCTGTCTTTTTGCTCCTATAATCCAAAAGCCTGCAGCTCTTATGGCACCTTCTGTGAAGTGTCTACCTTGGTGCTTAACCCCTTCATGGTAGTGCCGTATGAGCAAAGTGGAGACGGGGTGGCGAGCAGGTATGATGAGAGGATTCTGTTCTTGCTCTCCCAACTTAGCCTTGTTTAAACGTCCACCGACCCTTAGCATGCCATCATTGTCGATGAATGGGTTCAAATTAGCAATAGGACTGTTTCTTAGAACGTCCGTCTTGTCGCAAATGCATTTAATTTCTGAGCCGAAGACATTCTGTTGTACACTTCGTATTATGATCAGTTCGCCTTCAGCAATATCCCTTGCAGAAAGAAACCTTTGGCACATGTGCCAACCTTGACAGTGAGCCTCTGCGGGCTTCGTGTGGAAGCAGTGTGCAATATGGGCTAACCTCGCGATGGTGCGTACAAGCCTTGTCCACTTGGAGAAACGTTCAAAGCGTTGACAGCCCAAGACGAGTCTTTGTGCAGTTCTGGTGACAAGAGTTTTAACTTCAGGACGAATATCTGGATCTTCGTCAGGATTTTGAAGACCAAAGAAGTCAGCTGTTGTTTCTTCTGGATGATCCAGCAGGAATGCAGGACCTGTCAACCAAGAAGAATTTGCGAAGACAATTGCAGACACAGGCCTGGTGGCATGATCTGCAGGATTAAGTTCGGATGGAACATAATGCCATTGTTCAGGCTTAGATGTTTTCTTGATTCTTTCTACACGGTTGCTGACATAGACATAGAAGCGTTTAGTCTGGTTGTATATGTAGCCTAAAACGACCTTGCTGTCTGTGTAGAATTTGATGTCGTCCATCTGAACGTCTAGCTCTTGTAGCACGAAATCTGCAATTTCTACGGCTAGCACAGTCCCACAAAGTTCAAGCCTAGGAATTGTGTGTTCAGGCTTAGGTGCTAACTTAGCCTTCCCAAACAGAAATCCTATGTGGGTTTGATTGGAGAAGTCTCTTACCTTAAGGTAGGCGACAGCTGCTATGGCCTCTGTAGATGCATCTGAGAAGATGTGAAGTTCCTTTCTCTGACTTGTGGCAAGAGAAGCTGGAGTGTAGCAGCGTGGTATGTGAATTCCATCTAAGGCATGTAGAGATTGCTTCCAGGAATTCCACTTTGAAAGCTTGTCTACTGGTAGTGGAGCATCCCAATCTGTAATAGTCTCTGAGAGCTGTCTAAGTAAGGATTTACCCTGTATGGTAATGGGAGCCACGAATCCCACTGGATCGTATAAACTGTTCACCACCGACAGAACACCACGTTTGGTAAATGGCTTGTCTGCAGAGCCGACTTGGAAGCCGAAGGTGTCCTTTAATAAGTCCCACCGCAGGCCTAGACTTCTCTGTACGGGTGGCGTGTCCATTCCCAGATTTAAGTCCTAAAACCCTGTGGCATAGTCACCAAGTTGAAAGGCCTTCATGACAGCAACACTATTTGAAGCAATCTTGTGTAGTCTGAGGTTAGCTTCAGAAAGCATACCTTGTGTCCTTTGGAGCAGGTCTATGGCTTCTTCATTTGTGGGTAAGGATTTAAGTCCGTCGTCCACGTACAAGTCTCTCTCAACGAAGTGTCGAGCCTCTTTTCCATACTCCTTTTCTCCATCAAGAGCAGTCCTTCGTAGACCATATGTTGCAACAGCAGGTGAGGGACTATTTCCGAAGACGTGTACACTCATGCGGTATTCAATCATCTCATTGTCCATGTTGTTGTCACGGTGCCACAGAAACCTCAGGAAGTTCCTATGGTCTTTTTGTACAATAAAACAATGAAACATTTGTTCAATATCAGCAGTTATGGCGACTGCCTCCCTTCTGAACCTCATGAGTACACCTACAAGGTTGTTGGTCAGGTTAGGACCAGTGAGAAGAACATCGTTCAGGGATATGCCTTGGTGCTTGGCACTGGAGTCAAATACTACCCTGATTTGTTTTGGCTTACGTGGATGATACACTCCGAAGAAAGGCAGGTACCAGCACTCCTCATGTTCTCGAAGAGGTGGAGCTGGCTCAGCGTGATTATTGTCAAAGATCCTTTTCATAAATGCGATGAAATGGTCCTTCATTTCGGGTCTGTTCTTTAGTGTTCGTTGTAGTGACTTGACTCTGGATAAAGCCTGTTCACGATTGTTTGGGAGTTTGACCCTTGCAACACGAAGAGGTAATGGTGCTACCCAGCTGTTAGACTCATCCTTGAAGAATTCTTTGTCCATTACTTTGATAAATTCTCTGTCTTCAACTGATAAAGCTGTTTTGTAGTACAAAACACTGTGGTACCTAGGTTGTCATCATAGAGGATAGGGGTGACGTCGGACACACAGATGATGTCAAGAGGCTTCTCCTTTACGTCATAATGGTGAGGACACGGTTTGAAGTGGGATACACGTCCGTTTCCTAACACGTGAGTTTTGAAGGAGTGGATCTCAGATGACGTGTGCATTTTATCCAAGCATACATTGCCCACTATTACCCAGCCCAGGTCAAGTCTTTGTGCATAAGGGGCATCGTCTGGTCCGTCACACTGTTCGCGTACTTTATGTACTCTGAGAATGTCTCTCCCTAGCAGGACCAAGATTTCAGCATTCATGTCCATTACTGGAATCTCATCTACAAGATGCCTTAAGTGCGGATGGTGATATGCAGCCTCTGGAGAAGGAATCTCTTCCCTTTCGTCTGGTATCTGGTCACATTCAACTAATGTTGGTAGGAGTATTCCCTCTCTCCCTTTGACGTGAGAGACCATAAACCCGTTGGCCCTTCTGCCGAAAGTCTCTACGCGACCAGAACAGGTTCTGAGAGTATACGGTGTTGCGTGTCCCTTTATGCCGAAGATCTCAAAGAATTTAGGCTTAACAAGTGATCTGTTGCTCTGTTCATCTAATATGGCATACATCTTCGTGGCTTTCTCAGGTTGACCCTCTGGGTATATCTTGACTAGGCATACCTTGGCACAGCATTTGTAATCTAAGCCTTCTCCACAGACTTCCGTGCATGAAGAAGAAATATTCCCTATAGCTGGAGCATTACCTTGTTGCTCCCCGCCATGATTTGAGACAGGTGCAGAGGTAGGTAGCTGCTGTGGGTTGTCTGGAAGTGGAGTAGGGTGCATAGCCATAACATGTCTGTCGCTGCTGCATTCTGTGCACTTGATGACAACTTTACAGTCTTTAGCAAAATGTCCATAAGAGGCACAGCACCTGTAGCATACCCCAAGTTTTTGAAGAATCTCCCTGCGCTCTTGTAAAGTCTTTGCCCTAAGGCCACGACATTTCTTCAAAGGGTGAGGCTTCTTGTGAATAGGGCACTGACGATTAGGGTCTATATCGCTATCACCCGAATCCCTCTGGTTTGCACGAAAGGACACGGGTGGTGAGATGTCTGTCCTTTTAACAGATATTGTTCTATTAAAGTCTCTACGATTAGCCGCTGTGTTATCATACCTTGATGCGGATGCTGGTGATGATGATGAAGCTGGCAAGTTGGTTTCGCTGAAGCTGGGATCGTTTCTTGTCCAGGCTTGTTCGCTGATGAACCTGCAAAAATATGAGAATGGAGGGAAGGATACGTTATAGTCTCTTTTGTATCTTGAGCCGTGTTGCGCCCATTTCTCTTGCAGGCCGTATGGCAGTTTAGACGCCACTGGATTGACACCATGAGCAGTGTCCAGGAAGCTTAGTCCAGGTAGACGTGGGTCTGTCTTTGCCAACTCTAGCTCCATGAGGAGATCACTCAGTTCTTGGAGCTTGCGATAGTCTTTGTTACCTATTTTTGGGAAGTTTTGCAGTCTCTTGAACAGAGCGCCTTCTATGGCTTCAGCGCTGCCATAAGCTTGCTCAAGTCTTGCCCACGCAGCAATGAGACCTGCATCCAGGTGGTCAACATGTACTGTTCTCAGTCTTTTAACACGATCTGTGGATTCTGGCCCCAGCCACTTTATGAGCAAATCAAGTTCCTCCTTGGTAGTAAGGTTCAGATCAGCAATAGCAGCCTTGAAGGTTGATCTCCAGGCCCTGTAGCTCTCTGGACAGTCGTCGAACCTTGAGAGGCTTGTGTTAATGAGCTCTCGGCGTATCATATATCTGGCGAAGTCAGTCAAGTCTGATCTCTCACTCTTTGGTGCCAAAGTAACTTGAGGAACCGCTTGGGTGTTAAAGTTCTCTGGTGATGAAGGGTGAGGTTTACCAGGATAAAATGACGTTGCAAGAGCGTTTAACTTTGGTGTAGCCTCTAAGGCTTCTGCTGGCTGCGGCTTGAGCTGCGGCTTGTCACTGGGATTCACCTTGCTGGCAGAATGAGTTGATGTGATTTGCTGCGTAGATGTTCTTGTGTTGTGGACTGGAAGAGGCTCAGACATTTGGAGCTGAGAGGTCTCTGTATTGAGAGTCAGAACAGTGTTAGGAGGAGGTACAGGAGATGACTGTGTATTGTTGCAAATGTTATGCTGTAAAACGTATTCGCTAGTGCGTTCGACTGGGTCTTCCAGTTCTGCTGGGATAGGGCAGTCTGCATTAGTACTTTGTCCCATTGCTTCTTCGAGGACCTTCAGCCTCGCTACGGCACCTGCTTCCTCCTTTTCCATTTGCAGAATCTTGATTTGGGATTCCGTCTCTGCTTGGCGAACTTTGCTGTGAGCTTCTAACTCTGCTCGGCGGGCTTTGCTGTGAGCTTCTAACTCTGCTTGTCGGGCTTCTAACTCTGCTTGTCGGACTTTGCTGTGAGCTTCTAACTCTGCTTGTTTTTTTAGCAAAGGAGCCTTGCACTTTCTTTGACTCCGCTTCAGCGCGGGCCTCTATTAGCTTGTCGCTTAACGTTGAATGTCTGGAGCGAGAGGATCTGGAAGAATGTGCAGTGTGCTTGGTTGATGTGGATCTGTTCAATCTGGTCTCTTGCAGTTGAGCAATGCGGAATTCTGCCCTTTCTTTGGCAACTTGCACTAGGAGGTCTCTCTGTTGGTTTAGTGCATCAGTCTTTGTCAATTCTGCTGAAAAGTCTTTCATATTAGAGTCCTGCAAGAAGTCTGTGTATTTTTCTGACAGCCTCTGGTAACGTTTATATGCAGCAGACAGACGATCTATAGAGTCTCTTAATTCAGCTGGGTGATTGTTAAAGTGTGGTAAAACTGACATGGATTGTGACGTTCTGTCCCACAGTTCAGACAGATTGCTGGAGAGCTCATCTCTAGTGTATTCATAGTTTTCTCTGAGTTTCTGTGTCGGTTTTATTGTGCGTTTGGGTTTTACACTCTGTTCGACAAACTCTGCAGAATCTGCTCCTTGTACGTCTGCGGGTTCAGGGACATGATGAATCTGCGTCGGTTCAGCCATAATAGAGTGCACAGAACCTCGTCTGGACATTTTATACGTTTTTGCAAAAATAGTACTGTCTATTTAAAAAGATGAACGGCAGCTTAGACAGGCAGGTAACACAGTTAAATGCAGAGAAACCGTTTTCAATATTCAGTGAGATGCAGTATAAGTGAGATGCTGTAAGCTTGTGCGACCATGTGCTTCCCCAAGATGGCCGATGGCACTGAGCTTGATTGCAGATTAAACACACACATATATAGTAGCAGTCTGTAGGATTCTACACATCTTTTGACTATTCTGACTCCAATCGTTGTATAGCGATTTATCTCTTGCAGAGACCTCTATGCCTGGCCTGTATAAGTAGATGCAATCACCGAGGACAATCCTTATCAGATAGCTGAACTCACCAAAACACTGTTTCTTTCCACGACTTGCTTTATTCCGTACATCAGGTTACAGCAGATCACAGGATACAGCAGATGATGGAATGATAGGTTTTATATGCGGTCAAAAGATGATACTGTCCTAGCTTGCAGATGAATAGACATGTGCTGCTAGATATCTACACCATGCTACAGCTCTTACAAGAAAGAAGGGTGGAACTTCACACACACAGGAAGTGCATCATCATAAAGCGAGGGAAAAAAGAGAAAACATGTACAATACAGAAAGACCACTAGGTGGCAGCATAAGGCAGCATAAGGATATCTATACAATATAAATCCCCATCTAAATGAATAACTGTAACAGCACAGCTCCCCTCCACAAAAGGTGACATCCGTAGATTTATGATGAACATGCGGGCTCTGTGGCAATCAGAAGTTGATGGGATGAAGGCGGAAGTGGAGGTGGTGCGCTCCCAGGTCGCGGCGGTCCAAACGCAGACTACTGGCATGGTGGCGGCACAGACTCTCCTTAAGGTACAGATGGGAGTTATCAGATCCCAGGTTGATCTTCTGTCGTGTAAGGTAAAGACTCTGGAGTCCAGACATCAGACGTAATCGGAGTATCGGGGGTCTTCCAGAGTTAGTACCTGCAGACAAGTTGTTACCTTACGTTAACAGGCTGGCACTCCATATTTTGGGGCTGCCACCGGGCACACCTGCGGTGTTCAGATTGGAGTTCAGGATATGGAAGGCTGCGACTGCTCCCCCAGATGCCCCACAGGATGTCATTACGATTGTGCTGGACGTCGCCATGAAGGCAAAGCTTATGTCGACCTAGGATGCTCGGGACGCTCTGCAATTCAAGGAGAAGACATTACATGTATGTCATTACCTGCTCTTCGTCACTCTGGTGGCACATCACAGGTTTTGGGAGGTGACCGCTTCCCTTCAGGCTAGGGAGAATTGATACCGATGGGTGCAGGCAAGCTCCCTTACGGTGACTTATGAAAATGTGCTTCATTCCTTCTCTGATCCTGCTGAGGCCTGGCCGGTGCTCTCTGGGACGGGTCGCCCCTCGGGCCTGGCCTCCCCTCAGGCCAGGCAAGCTCCAACCCTGGATGACTCTCCTGCCCATTGTTTTTGATTTTCAGACTTTTTGACTATCCTGTTTATTGCACCCCGTGACTTTTTGGCGACCTATACAGTGTTGTGGGACTTTGGAGAAGCTCTACTGTTCCACTGAACCTTTCTGTTTTTTGCCTCTTGTGGTTTGCTGTGGATGACTACATCCCCCCTGTTTTTCACATTGTATGTCAGTCGCTCAGATTACTTATTTTCGTGAGTGTCTTTTTGGATGTCTCCCTATAGCCCTGTGTATTTCTGTTTATTCGCCGAGTATACAATCATAACATTTTATGAGCTATATAGCGGCTAGATATATATAAAGGCACTTGTATAAGCTTCATATAGGCCTACAAGATTATCTAGGAGCCCTTTGTATCTATCCATATGAGATAAGCAAAATGGCCGACCGGCGTCCATTTTATTGTCCGAGATAGCTTTTAATCCCGGCAGGCTAAGCATTGCCAGAAGCACTGTTGCTGTCCAACATAGGTTGCCCACAACAAACCCCTTCTCTTGCATCCTCTCCATGTTGGGATAAGTTCCCATGACCGCAATAAAATTTAAAGATTTCTAAACAAAAGAAGGCATTTAAATACATGCAACAGCAATCAAGTCACCATTCTAGTTGGCTTGGAAGAGCGGAAAAGTCCACAGTTTGCCATCCATAGTTAAACATTAGAGTAATTGCAGTTCAGAACAAATTTTCTGAGAGTTCAGAAATGCTCATCTGCAGAACTTTTCTTAACAAATCAATAATTATATAAGTAAAATGAAGAAAATATAGAACAGCCCGTAATTCATTGTAGTAAAAGAGATGGTAGAGGAAACCCTGTATGATGCAAAATAGTTCAAAGTGGTGCCGAAGTGAAGGCGGCACCTCCAGAATATCACAGCCACTGAACCTCACCCTTTTCTAAGCTGCAGCCCTGCGTAAAACCCCGCTCCATTGCAGGCAAGTCCGCCAGATGTCGATACTTGCACTTGGCCAAAGGAATCTCTTTATCCCCCTTCATGGCAGTTAATTCATCAGGGTCCACTCCATGCAGTAGATAATACAGGAAATGGGCACCTGTCTTCTTCGCGTATGATCGCGAACCCACCAGGTTGATGGAATGCACCTTCAGCTTGTGTCACTGTCACCATTCCTGTACCATTCTTGCAGGTCTCCCATGGCCACCTGGAGTCTCGAGAGACGGAAGCCGTCCACCCCACCCAAGGCCAGTGCAAAAAGGTTTGCCAAAAAAGGTGAAGGGTTGTTTTGCTGCTCTTAAACACCACTATTAATTCTTAACCCCTTCACTACCAAGTGATTTTCCAGAAAACCATTGTCAGAAACCATTGTTTTTAAAAAATAATAATTTTAAATTAATTTTAAAGTAAGAAATAATTGAGTTTATACCTGTTTTTGGCCCTCTACTGCCAAATTGAGTTAGCGGTTTTAGTGGCTGGTCTATTTTCTTCTATTCCTCCCTGCACGGCTGCTGGAACCCAGGGCTCGAGTCAAGCGGGAACGGCGTTCCCGCACTTCTCCCACTGCGGGAACGCAGCGTTCCCGCTGTGGCCCGAGCCCGAACGCTTTAGCAGGCGGCCGCCGAGCATTGCCGGCGGCCGCGTGCTTCCTATTAGAACGGCCGGCGACCGGAAGTGGAGCCGCTCGCCTGGCTGTTTCATAGATCCCAGGCGGGCAGCTGCACTTCCTGTCAGCGGCCGCTGAAGCAGGAAGCACGTGGCCGCCGGCAATGTGCGGCAGGAGCAGCAGAGGAGCAGCAGAGGTGAGCTGGGCTGGGGGCAGTATCCATGAGACCTGGGGGCAGTATCCATGAGACCTGGGGGCAATATCCATGAGACCTGGGGGCAGTATCCATGAGACCTGGGGGCAATATCCATGAGACCTGGGGCAGTATCCATGAGACCTGGGGCATATCCATGAGACCTGGGGGCATTATCCATGAGAGCTGGGGGCAATATCCATGAGACCTGGGGGCAATATCCATGAGACCTGGGGGCAATATCCATGAGACCTGGGGGCAGTATCCATAAGACCTGGGGGCAGTATCCATGAGACCTGGGGCATATCCATGAGACCTGGGGGCAGTATCCATGAGACGTGGGGGCAATATCCATGAGACCTGGGGGCAGTATCCATGAGACCTGGGGCATATCCATGAGAGCTGGGGGGGCATTATCCATGAGAGCTGGGGGCATTATCCATGAGAGCTGGGGGCATTATCCATGAGAGCTGGGGGCAGTATCCATGAGAGCCGGGGGCATGATCCATGAGACCTGGGGGCATTATCCATGAGACCTGGGGGCATATCCATGAGACCTGGGGGCATATCCATGAGACCTGGGGGCATTATCCATGAGAGCTGGGGGCATTATCCATGAGAGCTGGGGCAATATATACCCATATGAGCTGGGGGCAATTATATCCATGTGAACTGGGGGCAATTATATCCATGTGAACTGGGGAAAATATATCCATATAACCAGTGATGTGCATATTATTCTTGGGGTTCAGTGCTGTGTGTATTATTATGGGGGCTCAGTGCTGTGCATGTTATTATGTTATTCTTGGGGCTCAGTGCTGTGTATATTATCCTGGAGGCTCAGTGCTGTGTATATTATTATGGGGGCTCAGTGCTGTGTATGTTATTCTGGGGGCTCAGTGTTGTGTATGTTATTCTGGGGGTTCAGTGCTGTGTATGTTATTCTTGGGGTTCAGTGCTGTGTATATTATCCTGGAGGCTCAGTGCTGTGTATATTATTCTGGGGGCTCAGTGCTGTGTATGTTATTCTGGGGGCTCAGTGTTGTGTATGTTATTCTGGGGGTTCAGTGCTGTGTATGTTATTCTGGGGGTTCAGTGCTGTGTATATTATCCTGGAGGCTCAGTGCTGTGTATATTATTCTGGGGGTTCAGTGTTGTGTATATTATTCTGGGGGCTCAGTGCTGGGTATGTTATTCTGGGGGTTCAGCACTGTGTATATTATTCTGGGGGTTCAGCGCTGTGTGTATTATTCTGGGGGTTCAGCGCTGTGTATATTATTCTGGGGGCTCAGCGCTGTGTATATTATTCTGGGGGCTCAGTGCTGTGTATGTTATTCTGGGGGTCCAGTGCTGTGTATATTATTCTGGGGGCTCAGCGTTGTGTATATTATTCTGGGGGCTCAGTGCTGTGTATGTTATTCTGGGGGTCCAGTGCTGTGTATATTATTCTGGGGGCACAGTGCTGTGTATATTATTCTGGGGGATCTGTGCCTGGATATATATATATATTATATATAAAATGTGTTAGTCCAGTTGCCACAATCACGAGTATACCTGTACGTAGTGATACCTTTCACTGATCAGTATAGTTTCCAGTTTACACTCTTGAAAGCTTGTCTTTTAAATGTAAAGTTAACCCAATAAAAATGGTATCACCACACACTGCTATACTCGTGATAAAAATACAGTATATATTTTCTTAAGGTAATGGGGGTTGTGGAATTCGTGGGTGAGTTCCCTCACTTTTTTCCCAGGACTTGACCCCTGCTGGAACCCCGATATTTCAGAGCTTTGAGCAGCTGATTTTACAGTTTTAGCTCTTTGGGCATTATGCCCACATGGCTAAAACTTTGGGGGAACCTTCTGCAGCCCAGAAGCAAAGGAAATTTGGTTGCACCAAACAAATTTCCTTTGCTTTTGGGCTGCAGATCAGCATAGAGATATCTTGATATCGGTAGTGAAGGGGTTATGCGTAAATATATTATCAACCATTCTTCTATCTTTCTATATCCTTAATATTTGCTCACCCTCCTCTGCCACCCACATGTCTCCTGCCCTCCTCCTCCGCTCCCACTCTGACCCTGCTAATCCTTCCCAGACCCTCCTCGGCCCTATGCCATTTTTTCCACTGTGATCCCTGCCACTCCCATCAGCCACCTGTAATTTCCTGTCAGTCCCCACGGCGTCCCCTGTCACACTCTGACACCATACTGGTCTTCCCTGCCCCAGTGTCCTTTCACTCTTCTCAGCCCTCTGCCATCCTTCTCCGCTTCCACTTTACCACTATTCACAGCCTCAAATGTTACCAGTTTTATTGTCCTGTCACCCATGCGTCCTCTAACAGCCTCCCCAGTGCCACATTGAATCAGCTCTAGCCCTCACTGTTACGCTTCCTCACTATTACTATGTGAAATGCTGTCCTTCCTATGTTCTGTCTCCCTCCACAGCCCTCACTGTGTCCTCTCAGCCCCAGTGTGTCCAATGTTGCCTTCCCCAGCTTCCAGTGTGCCCTATGTCACCCTCCCTAGCACCCATTGCTCCCTTTTTCTCCCTCCCTAGCCCTCTTTTTTTCCTCAACTACCCTTCTCAGTCCCTGTTACCTGCCTCTCCCCCAGGTTCTGCAAGGCTGTTGACTCAAGTCCCAGTCGTTAGCATGCTCATTGAACTCACACTTTCACCCCCCTCTCTTTTATTCTCCTATTACTTCTGCTTGCCGATGATGTCTCTACTAACCCTGGCCCTATCCTCACTTCTCAATCTGCCACTAGGAATCCGGCTAATCTTATCCACCTTCCCTTCCTCCCCTCCTCTGCTCTCCCACTGCACTCTCTGGAAGGCCCGCTCTGTTTGTGGCCTCGCTAAATATTCCTCCATTCACACCATTTTTATCTCTCATTCCCTCCATCTCCTAGCTCTTGCAGAAACCTGGCTCTCCCCTTATGACAGCGCTACCCCAGCCTCCCTATCCTACGGCGGTCTCCAACCCTCCCACACACCAAGATCTGGGGACCGCAAGGCTGGGGGTATGAGATTTTTACTATCCAACCTGCACTTGCAAGCCTATTCCTCTCATGTCCTCCTTCCTATTCTCCTTCTTCGAAGTCCATATCGTCCGCCCCACACCCTAACGTGTTGCGGTAATCCACCCCCCCCTGGGTTTCCTGGACCTTTTCTGGAATATTTCTCAGCCTGGCTCCCTCACTTTCATCTTTGGAGACTTTAACATTCCCATCGACTCTCCTACCAACCCCCACACCTCCAAATTGCTCTCTACCACCTCCTCCTTGGGCCTTCCCTCCAATCTGGCAACACCCTGGAATTTATTTTCTCCATCCTCTGTACTATTTAAAACTTTAACACACCTCTCCACCCTTTCCGATCACCACCTCTTTTCCTGGAAACTTCTCCTGCTGCCAACCCAGCCTCCTGTTTCTGTCTCCACGCCTCTTCTACCTCATAGGCACCTTGGTGCCCTGAATCCGAAGCTACTCTCCACCGCTATCCATCCTTTTCTCCTTCTGATCTCAACATCCACCTGCACTGACAAAGCCACTGATCTTTACCCTTTCCACATCACTTGAGGAACTCACTCTTACCTCTCTCCGTCCAACAGTTAGTGTGCTCAGCGCTGCAAGGCTCGATCCTCCTATGGAGGATCCCGCTTTGTAGCTCCATCGAACGAGCGCCGTAGTGTTTAGATGGGGAGGCTTTCAGCACGTCCACTGTAGCGTGTTGTACAGCGTGTGGCCGTCCCCATCGAAAAGTCACAAAGTGCAACGGGTGTCGGAAGGCACGTCAGTATGGGCGCACATACTGCGCACGTCTGACACTGGCCTAAGAGATCCCAGATTCTCCCTCTGCAGTCTGTTATGAATGCCTGTGCTAGGTTCATCCACCTCACCTCTCGCATCTCTCGCACCTCACCCCTTTGTCAATCTCTGCACTGGCTCCCTGTTTCCTTTAGAATCCAATTCAAAATACTGGTCCTCATCTGTCTTAGATTGTAAACTCTCAAGCCAGGTCCTTGTTAGGTTAACATGTTAGCGCTTTATAAATACTTGTAACTGTGTAGGGTGTCAAGGCAGCTGTTGCTGGGCCTCGCTAGTCTCCACACAGCTGCAGACACATGCTGGTGCTACTGTGGGGATCCATGAACTCCTGGAGCCGATACTCATAGTGGTTCGCAGCGTCACTGCAAGTATCATTTTTGCTCTGCACTTCTTTTCGAGACTAAGTTCTAATAAAAAGCCTAGTTTGGATTAAGCATGGTAAAAGGGAGAGGGTGAGTAAAATGTGCAGATGCAGGTTTTTTACTTATCCCCTCCCATTTTAACACCAGCACTTGAATAGGGCCCTGGTATAAACTGAAACAGAGCTGGTGTAAACTTACCAGATACCTTATAATCTATGGAGTTTCTAAGGGGTTGAATAGAATGCAATTTCAGTGCTTTGCAATTCGGCTCACTTTGGCGTCTCCGTTTTGCTGAAAGTAAGGTGTAGTCACTATTTATCAAATGGTCACCGTATTTTGCCGAAATTGGAGTCACCGAAGCAGTTATTGGACATCAGAGAAAACCGCCAATAAGCGCTGAATTAGGCTCGTGGCAGACGAGCACACTGATCACGTCCGTGTTGCTGCACATTTTAATGTCCGTGGTAGAATACAATTATGATCAATAGAGACCCACACACGAAGTACGTCTGCACAGAAGTGCGGAAGCACAATGGACGCGGCAAATGGACGCAGGTTAGGCAAGAACGTAAAACCGCTAGAACGGACGTACGGAGAGCACCACGTCCGCAATGTCCGCATAGCTTTGCGTGTGAGTGATGGAATGCGGTTAGACGGACTGCATTTATATGTCCAGCATTTTTGACGGACAAAATGTTTTTTCATTATTTACTTTCCCTCCTACATCCGTCAAAAATAACGTCAGTCACAAAAACGGACTGTGTGGCCACTACTGTGTCTTCCATCAAAAAGTGCGTCCGTACTGCACGGGCGCACAGTCCGTAGAAAATGCGCTTGTCTGACCCTATCCTTAATTCACAACCTAGACCTTGGCACTGCAGTGAGGAGGGACCGGGGGACTTTGGAACCTGCATCCCTGAATTATACACCGCACAAGGTTAAGTGAGGTGTCATTGGAAAGGTCAGAGTCTAGTCTTTACTATTATACCAAACATGACCATGTAATGTGTAAAAATTAAAAAAATTAAAATAGTAAAAAAAAATTCTGTTCTACAGCAGAGGCAATATATGGTTTTACATATAAAACAAACAATGCTACTGCCTTCACTGCCCTCCTCCTTTAACCATTCTACCCCACTGACTCCCTCACTCCCTGCCCCCTCATCTACTATGTCTTCCTTTTCTACAGTCTCGGAGGAGGATGTAAGAGAACTTCTTATGTCCGCCTACCCGACCACCTGTCCACTTGATCCCATCCCCTCACACCTTATTCAGCCTGTCCTACCAGTTACTGTCCCGGCTTTGACTCCTATTTTTAACCGCTTCCTCTCCTCTGGAATCTTCTCCTCTGTATTCAAACATGCTTTGATCACCCCCATTCTAAAAAAGCCATCTCTTGATCCTACCTCCCTCTTGAACTACTGTCCCATCTCTCTGCTCCCCTTTGACTCCAAAATCTTAGGACGTCTGGTCTATAACCAGCTCACCAGTTGTTTTGTTGCTAACTCGCTACTCGATCCGCACCAGTCTAGCTTTCGCTCCCAACAATCTACTGAGACTGCTCTGACCAAGATGACTAATGATTTAGCTGCCACTGAAGCCGAAGGTCCGGTCCTCCCTCCTTCTGTTCCGTGTGTGTAACATATACAGTATGTATATTTGTTATTCTGTTTCTCCCAATGTAAAGCGCTAAGGAATTTGTTGGCGCTTTATAAATACTTGTAACTAACTAATTCAACTAAGGCATGGAGCAAACTCAGGCCCCATGAGCTCCAGCCAAGCAGTGTCAACAATAGTGGAGGCGAAGGAGAGGAATCGCAAAATAATTTACACCTGTCCATTCACCTGTGTTCAGCTCTGCCACACTTTATTGTTTTTAACAGTGAAGGTAATTCATCAATCTTAGCAGCTACATTATAGCTAACTAATATATGTACATGTCATTCCTGAACATGGTAACTAAAGCTTCGAGATATGAAGAAGATGCATGAAAATGTCATGATTCCAGCAACACTGCTAAATAAAAGAAAGAAAACCAAAGATGTGTGAAATGTGGTCATATTGCTCCCCCTTGTGGTAGATCTTGAGTTATGGTTACACTATTCATTTTTCACAATTTATTATGATCATTATATCTTACAGAACAAGTAAACGGATGCATTTATGTAGAAGAATTAATTGGTGTTCATTAGCATTTAACATTCTGGCAGCCTCTGAAAAATATGAAGATGCATTTTCTTCTAAGAAGTCATAAATAATGGAAAGGCCTCTGTTTCTGCTAGGGTAGCACTGGTTAATTCATACAACCTCAGAAATTGGGTCATGCATAAATTGATACTGAAAAAGAATCAAACTTGTGTATTTAGACAGTGGTCTTTGTATGATTGTTTTTACCAAATAAAGCTATTTCATATGTATTCTCTTAGATATTTTCCTGGTCGCTTGACATGACGCTCTGGAAAAACTCAGAGGTCAGTAGATTTGAGCAATTTCAGTGGTTGGTTATTTTCCTGCTTTTAACCAAAATGTTTAGGCTGACCTAGGAATTAGGGATGTGCATGGCTGAAAAATTTGTTTCGTATTCGGAATTTCTTAACTAATTTCATTTCGGAATTTGTTTCGTTTCGGAACGATTCAAAATTTCAGATCGATTTGAAATTTCGAATCGATTCGAATTTCATATATCAATTTGAATTTTGGATCACTAAATAAAAACCCAATTAAACAAATTTTGCTGTTAAAAGACAATCTATTAAGCTGTGTCACAGATTTAGTATTTGAGTCAAATTAAATTAATTTGTTTCATAAAGTCCTTTGCTGACTATTACCTGTATTGTAAGTTAAGATCAATTCAATAGTTGATATCAATTTGATAGTTCATTTCAAATTCGATAGTTGATATCAATTTGAAATTCAGATCACTAAATAAAAGCCCAATTAATCAAATTTTGCTGTTAAAAGACAAGCTAGGGTTAAATTTAAGCTGTCTCATAGATTTAGGGCTCTATTACATTCTTCACGCAAACGTTAACGCGTGCGCAAAAACGCATTAACGCAAGGGGCAAAACCCTTTGCGCTGAACATCGTATTACAATGTCCGTGCAAAAAATGCACGTTAACGTCTACCGCGGTTGAACCTGCGCGAACGCTGCACAAGCATACTGTACTGTGCGCGTCCTATACTTAACATTGTGAGCGTAACTGCGTTTGTGCGCTGGTATGCGGATGGTATTACAATCTATGCAAAAAATTAACGCACAGCGTTTGCGCGCATAATTTTAACGTCTTTGAAAAGTGGGTGTTAAAGGCAAATCTGAACGTCCTGGCCGAAACCAAATACACCAGCCTGAAAAAAAAATACAGAAAAGTATAGTTACACATTCTACACATACCCAAACAATAAATTTGAGAAGTCGTGCGTGTTTTTTTTTTTTTTGATGCAGCATATATGCGCAGATTGATTTTGACAGGCGCAAAAACGTAATGTGAGACAATTAAGGTTCTTAATTCTGATTGGCTGAATCGTGTGAAAAAATAGTCCGCACACCGATTTCTGCACGCGTTACTTTTTGACAGCTGAAATAATGCGCGAGGATTGTAATTCCAGCGTTAATTTACGCGCGTCAACTTTTAACGCTTTGCGCAAAAATTCACTCGTTTACCGTGCATTTTTGCTTGAAGAATGTAATTGAGCCCTTAGTATTTGAGTCAATTTAAAGGGACAGGTGCTTGTGAAACTAAATTAATTTGTTTCATAAAGTTGTTTGCTGACTGCATTACTTGTATTGTATGTATTTTAATTTAAGATCATTTCGATAGTTGATATCGATTCGAATTCTGGAACACCAAAAAAAAATTATTCAAATTTTGTTTTATGATGATGACACAGTGTAAAACAAAATAAATTCTTTATATACCTTTTGGTTTCGAATTCGTATCGTATCGATTCGTTATTCGGAAATACTTCCGAAATACGAATTATTGGATTTCGTCCCGAATTCTGAATTTTTGCCAAATGAGTGCACATCTCTGCTAGGAATATGCTAAAAGAAGTCTATGAAGTATCATATTACAAAACCTTTAGACCAAAGATGCCCAAACACCGGCACATCTATTTTTCTCCCTTCTGTTCAAAAAGAGAGAAAATAAGTCAATGCTTTAAAATGAATGTCTGAACAATTATGAAATAATGTATACATAAAACATATTTCTTTCACAAATGTGCTTTGGAGACCATTTAAATGGCCACTACACTCATCCTGACCACTTTACACTTCTAATTTAACCAGAGCTGTTGTAAATTTAACAAGCCCATAGATTATAATGGCTCTGGTAAATTTACAATAGCTCTGGTTAAATTAGCACCAATTTTGTAATACAGCCCCTAAAGTGGTGGGTGTCACAGCTAGGCAGTTGACAGCTGAATTATATTGCTGTTAAACTTTCCCTTTAACAATTTGAGTTGAGTAGTTATTGGTGTTGCTTGAAAATTATGACCTCCATGCTGTTAAAGCACTATAACCATTGCAATACGGTTCATTGATAATGTTTTTGGAATGTCGAGCACCATCGTTGTAGTTCTCTCAAGCATATATTCAGAATAGTACATGCTTTATTTATTTGCAGCACAAATCAAAAAAGTTCATGAGTAGGCTTAACCAGTCTTAAGTGAGCAGGGAGTTATTGAGCAACACATTTAAGAGAAGTTTAGCCAATTGTAGGTTCTTAACAAAATCAAGTGAATTGTGAATTTATACGTCTCTCTTATCATAGTCTTTATGGTTTATGAAAGAACTGTAGGCTACAGAGTCATCTCAAACAGATTTAATATCTATCCTTTAAACTTACAACAGAACCAATATCAGGTTCTGTTCCATGTCAGCATTTAGGCTGGGGTCAGACCAGCGCACTTTTAAGGTGCGTTCTGGCGCACATAATTACGGCCGCACTAGCAGCAGATGACGGGCAATGACGGCCAATATACGATGTACGGCCGCACAAAAGTCCGGCCGTGCAACGCAAGTGGAATTTGAATGCATTTTTCTGAGAACGCTGAACCGCTAGTACTGACGTACTGAGTGCGCAGCTGCGGCATAGCGGCGTGTTTGCGTGATTAGGAGATGTCAGACACTGCTAATGTCCAGCCAACATAACGTCCAGACGCAAAAAGAGTTTTATTGACGATCCGTACAAAATCACGCCCGAAAATGCGCGTCGTCTGACCGTTTTTGCGCATTCCGTGAAAAAATACATCAATGCGTTCGGACACACTTTTTCACGTTCGCGGGGAAAAATGCTTTCGTCTGACCCTAGCCTTTGTGTTTCTGAAAGAACCATTAACCTTTACCAGGCCCGTCCCTCCATGGGGCCCAAGGGAGCCTTGGCTCCAGATGGCACACTGGTGGGGGATGGCATTCTATTACCTTTCAGTTACCGCAGCTGTCCTGGTCGATTTCCCTCCCAGAGGTGAGTGTGATGTGGTCTGTGTTTCCACTGCAAAGCATCTCCAGGGCTGCACTCCGGCGATCACTGAGACACAGGAGCCACCCAAGGAGCTAGTGTGTGCAGGCCCAGATTAAGATCTCTATGGGCCTGGAGCTGAATATTTTGGTGGGCTTTTTTGGGAATTTAGTGAAATGAAAACATATTTTTCTTTATTTAATAATACAGATTTGAGTATATCAAACCAGGAAGATACTGTGTGATTAATTTTTCATTCAGATTTCAATCATTTAAAGAGTGTAAAACATTTTTTCCCCCATTTTATCATCCAAACCTTTGTGGTTATATATTCTATAGGGCATTCTTGTTAAAAAAAATTGTGAAATGGGAACCTGTTACTGCATTTTTCTGAGAAAATTTAAAATTTTAACCAAAAAATGAAAATAATGTTTTGAAACATGTTTTTTTTACGAATAATATGATTATGTATAAGACACTGACCTTGCTCCCAGCGTGAGAAATGAGAAGGTGAGTACTGGCAGTGGTATTGCTCATTTTATACGTGACAAATGGACAATGCCATCGCTTTAGAACTAAAAATAAATAAATAAAAAATAAATAATTTTCTTTTGTTTTAGATTTTACATGGTCATGTTTGGTATTAATGCAAAGGCCAGACTTTGCCCTGTCCAATGACACCTCACTTGACCTTGTGAGGTGTAAAGATTAGTGAGGCAGGGGTCCAAAGCTCTCTTCGCTGCAGTGTGGCTGTTTAGGTTTTTGATGTAACAATTCGTAACAATGGATTGTACCATCACTCATCACCTCCACACTTGTTGGTGACATGAGAAATGTGATGGTTAGTTAGTGCAGCATCATTGTTTACTTTATAATTGAAAAGTGAAAAATATTGCTGTTGGAAAGAAAAAGTTTTTTTTTTTTAACTTAAATCCTGGTCATTTTTGGAATCATTGGAAAGGCCATGCTGTGGCCTTTCCAGTGATACCTCACGTGACCCTTTAGCTGCTATGGAGTTGGAAATACAGGGGTCCAAATGCAGACATAGTTATCCTTTCTCTGGGCCTATTCTGGGGCATGGGCCTGGAACTGCTGCTCCATCTGCCCCTATGTTAATCCGGCCCTGAGTGTGTGCTGCACAGATCAGCACCTGCCTGCTCCTCCTCATCCTCCTACACTTCCTCTCTGCTATCCCTACGTGCTGGGGTGAAAGAAGGCAGAAAAGCATGAAGCAGCAGGAGGAAGCAGGGATCTGCAGCAGCCTGGGGCCCCATTATTAAAAGGAAGGCTGTTTGTGATAAGCCTCTAAAGGGTTAAGGGAGTCAGACTGCTTAGCGTTAATGTAGCCAGCTGTAACCCTCTGGCAGCACCCCTACCCCTGCAGCATGATAGAATAGTGGCTATTCTCTCACCTGACGATCACTGGCTTGGCAGGGAGTGGGATGTGGGGGGGATTCATGTGCAGCTCCACTATAGGATTTTTGCATGTGAATGGGTGCATGGGCGAAATAGAATGTGTGTATGAGTGAGTGCTGCTTGGATGTGTAGTGCATGAATGAGTGGTGTATGTATGTGTGCTGCATGGAGGTGTGCTGCATGATTGGCTGCTGCACAGAATGAAGGAGACTGCTGTATGATATACGAGAAAGAGTGCTGAACACTGAAAACATTTTATTGCTGTGGAGCTACGTAATACAGTAATGTGGATGTATGTGAGCGTTGTGATAAGAGATACTTTGAACTTGGAATATATGGATCTAGAAATGCATTTGTGAGGTTCAGGCCCTATGTTCTATATTGTTTTCCTGCCCTCTCCTATGTTGAAGTCACCCTCTACCTACAATTCAATGTGCCATTTGTGCTACAAATGAATACTGTTTTCATTATTCTCTATGTTTATCTGTTGCTGTGTGGGCAGCTGTAGCCCTTTTCAACTCCCACTATCTAGAATATGCCTACATCTGTTAAAGGTTGGAGTGGTCTTCATTTTTCTGTCTTGTCTCGCAAACACTATCCCATTATCTGATATTGTATAATCGTAATCCCCTGTTTATCCTTCAATCTGCTATATTGGTATGTTGCGCAATGTATTTTGGTGACCAGAATTAATCCCATTATCTGTCCCCCTGGTCTAATTATGCCACAGAGAGCAAGACACCAGGCAGTGATTTCTGAGCTGTTGCAGCAATATTCCAGGGGAGGGATTCTTATGAAGGGCAATAAGACGCCAGGGTGTCATTTTCCAATAGCCACTAGTCCCTGCCTTACACTGTATATATTATTCATTAAAGGCTCCGTTTCTGACTGACTGTCCTAACCTCAAGATCTGCATGCTGAGTCTGACTCATTTCTGGAGAATGCTATCACTGCGCTTTCAGTGAAGACTGCTGGTGAGAGAACGTGGGCCCGGCAAGTCTGTGGCATTAACAGATGTGACCCAGTCGGGGTATGGAGATCTATTACAAGCGTATCACAGAACTCCACAGCAATAAAAATCACAGTAATATGTGGTGTGTATGAGCATATGACAGAGCTACAGCAATAAAACTCACAGTAAACTGCAGTGTGTATGAGTGTTAGTTTTATTTTAGTGGAACTCTGTGAAATGTGTGGGTGTGTTTTCCTGGGCATGACTGGGAGGGGGGTGTAATTTCATCCATGGACCCAGGCAGCACAATGTCTTGGGCCGGCACTGACTTTTATGCTTCTGCTTATTTTCCAAATTGAACCTTAACTCTTTTTAAGGCATTGTGTAGGAAGAAGAAATGTACTGGGTAGATATGTACGATTCAGTTTGGATTTGGAATTATCAGTAATTCAGTAATTCCAAATGTTCTAAACTGTCTATGTCCATACCAGAATTGCACTCCAAATAAAAAATATCCTAATTGACTTGAGTCGAACCAAATATGAATGGCCAGAACTGATTATAATTGAATTTATATGGCTTCACTCTGAATTTTACATTTAATTAAAAATAAGGTAACCCTATTAAAAAATTTGCAGAAACTGTAACCCTGACTGTAACCATAATCATAATCAAGCAGAAAATGTAGTTGTGTCTATAACCCTATTAAAAAAACAAGCAGAAAATATAACTCTTACTCCAACTGTAACCCTAACCAAAAACCAAGCTGAACCCTTAACCCTATCTATAAACAAAAATCAAGCAGAAATTATAACTGCAACCATAACCTAAGTCTAATAAAAAACAAGCAGAAAATGTAACCCTAATAATAATAACTATAACCGTAAACCTGATAAAAAAACAAGCTGAAACTATAACCGTAACTGTAACCATAGCCCTGAGCCAAAAACAAACAGGAAATGTAACTAACTGTAACCCTATAACCAAAAGAAAGCAGAAAATCTGACTCGAACTGTACCTCTAAAACAGTATGGTGGCATGCGTGGCTAATATATCAATGTGTAATTAATATATATATACAGACTCATAGACATGGTTGTGAGATTTTAACTTTGTTATCATGGGACCTTATTTCTGCTCTTTCCCCATGGTTTACCATTCTTCATCATCTATATGCAGGTGGTCTAGCTTATTTTTGGGACCGCTTAATAAACCATTAACATGGCCTTTCATTCCATTTTTCCCTGTGTCTTCCTTTATGGCTCAGGATTGTCTCACTATATCTCTTTGCCACTCATGCATCTCTATCCACCTTTTTGCCAGCACATACATCTTTCCATAGTTTACAAATCTGTCTACAAATTGTTTATGCCCATCTTTTCGAGTTTCTCTATTTGTCTCTTTAACTCTATTTCTTTCTCTTTTCAGCTCTTTAACCAAACTCCCAGGGCTAAATTACGATCCTAGCGCTAAAACGCGGGCGCTAGGGAGGAAAAACTGCGCCTGCAGCTTTCCCACTAGCGCCCGCGTTATAGCGCTAGATTACAATGCAGGCGCTAAAGAAGCTGCCTGCATTGTTGGTGGGCGCTAACTGCAGCCGCGTGCATCTGCTCAATGGAGTCCATAGGACTCTATTGAAACAGACGCCAGCGGTCACGTGACCAGCCGGATCCCGCCTTGCGAGATCCGGCCGGTCAGCATAGTGATATGCAGGGGGAGACTTTTCCCCCCAGTCTTTCCCTGCTCCCGCCGGATTGAGGAGGCGGACAGAGCCGCGGTCATCGCCGTGGGACAGGAGGTGAGTATATCTAATTTTTTGGGGAGTTTCTGGATGGTGCTAACGGATTCTGCAGAAGCGGAATCCGTTAGCACCAAGTCCTGGCTCTGGTTAACTTTTTGTTAACTGCGGCTGGACGTTAATCAGCGTTAGGACTTTGTAATCCAAACGCTGATTAACACTTTGCACTCCCCATGTTAAATATAGGGATCGCAAAGTACAGTACCCTCGCACTGAAAAGCGCAAGATACCAAACGCTAACGGGTTACTTAACCCGTTTTGAAACCATTCAGGGATTGAGATGAGGGAAATTGCATGGAAAAAAGATTCTTACGTGATATGTTCATCACAATCTGTTCATGGAGACTGTGATATAAAAGTAGTTGCTTGTACTTGAATTTGTTGCAGGTGGTAAAAGAGGAACTAGGTACATCTGCAGGCATATGGGGATGTGGGAACACAAGAAAAACATGTTGGCATTCTTACAATATATTTCTGGTAAGCAATTGTTCAGGTTTAATTTTGCATTGGTTTCACTCATAGCAAAAGGCTTTTCACACATTACACTTGTCAAGTTTTGTATGACGTATCCTTATCCACAGCTGAGCTGTGTAAGATTAGGTAGATTCATTAGTGACCGTGATAGGAACTGAAAAGACCTAAAAATGACAACTGTTGGTCAACAGATCCCATAGATTTAAGGGTTTCAAAAGACTTTATGGAGCATATTTCATGGTCATCTAGTACGTAATTCACTTGCCATTAAAATTTTTCACTGTAATGCCAAGTAACACTTTTCTCAGGGCCTGTTTTATATCTGTATTTCTTAAACTGTATATTATTGGATTGCACATTGGAACTACCTGCACAAAGAGAACAGAGGTCACTTTTCTTTGACTGAGGTGATATGATGAAGGTGGTCTCATATACAAAGAGAAGATGACAATATAAAATAAGATAACAATGGACAGATGCGAAGAGCAAGTGGAGAATGCTTTTAGCCTTCTTTCTGATGAGTGGATCTTGAAAATGGTGGCGATTATAAAGCAGTATGAAGCAAGTGTGAGCAAGAAGCAGGTCATCACAAAAAATAAACCTTGTGAATACATGACCACTTGAGTGAAAACCGTGTCACTGCATGACATCTTCAGTAAGGGCATCATGTCACAGAAAAAATGGTTGACCTCACTTGAAGAACAGAAGTCCAGACTAGAAATAAATGCAATCAATGGAATGGCACCTACAAAACCGACAACCCAGGCACTGCCAGCCATCATAACACACATCCTTTTATTTAAAATGAGAGGATAATGCAAGGGCCGACACACTGCTACAAAGCGATCATATGCCATGACAGCAAGCAGAATATACTCTGTACTTGCAAAACCCATGAAAAAATAGAGCTGCGTCATACATCCAGTAAAAGTTATCCTAGTATTTCCTGTGATGAAGATATTTAACAGGTTTGGAACTGTGACTGAGGTAAACGACACATCCAAAAAGGACAAGTTGATAAGAAAGAAATACATAGGAACATGTAAATGATGCGAGAATAAAACAGTTAGAATAATTATTATGTTTGCAAGAAGAGTAACAACATACATTATTAAAAACAGTAGGAAGAGAGGAGTCCTCAGTTGGGGAACATCTGTAAACCCTGTAATATAGAAATCGGTCCCTTTTGATTTATTTTCCATTCTTAACGCCCTTATTCATGCTACCGTGTAAGCCAAGGAACTATGTTCTGGAATTGAAGTTGTATTCTGAAAATGTAGTTGTCTTCCATGACATACTATAAAAAATCACAAAGAAAGAAAAGCTTAGTGAATAGTGGTTCGAAATGCAAACATCTTTTACATTTCTGTAAAGTAAACCTTTGTTTTTCAATTTAGTTACAAGAAATGAAATATTTGCAAAACACATCTGTTACGGATTCTAGTACCCACATACAGCATGCTCCCCTCACCATCAGTATCCCAAAGGAGTGCTGGTTCTGGCCCAACACTCGCTCAATAACAGGAGATCCTTGCAGTGTGAAAACCAAACTGGGAGTGGCTTTATTCTGGGTTTCCAGTTACAGACATTCAAAAGTAAAACACGCCCCAGCGTTTCCATGCGGAAGATCCTCCCAATAGCCTCCCCACGCATACACGCCCTGGTCTGCTAACAAAGGCGGGGGAAGGTGGCTGAGATATCCAGTCCAACCAGTTTCTAGGGGTTTGGTGGAGGCAGAGCAAATGTTTACATAAAGGGAAAACAGCACAGTATATGCCACACAACACTCTACACTAAATACATAAGGGATTAATAGGATAACACAGACATCAGGGGATAGGGCACAGAAAACACAAACACTCTGCACACAAGAGAGGACAAGGAAATAATATAGAACATCAGGCCTGCAACTCCCAATTAAATCTCCAGGTCCATGCACCCCAAATCCAAAGCGACGCATGTCACATAATCTACACATCCAAGCAAATCATAGAATTTCTTTGCACACAGATCTCATTTGCCACACTCCCATATGTAACAATGACCTCTGGGTAGGATATGCTCCTTTGCAAGTGCAGTGCCATACTGGAGGGCTTCAAGCAAAGGTCAGGGTGTGCAAGACATAAGCCCCCCCTGAACAGCTGTTTCAGTCTAGTTACAAACACTGTATAGACACTGCAGAGTTGGTATAAGGCAAAAATTATACAGTATATTGCCTTCTAGTGAAAAATAAAGCAATATCCAATCAACCCAGCTTCTTCTCCAACAAACCGTTTATTTTCTCATCAAAGCTCAATATATATTGGTAGTTTCACTACTGAATATAACTGGTGGAAGGGCCGGCCGAAGACACTGTGCTAACAAATGGTTCAAGCAGAGAGATACGTGGCGCTAATTTTATATCAAGTCAGGAGGCTTCATATTTTGCATTCTCTTTTCTTTACTAAAACATCAGCAGCAAGGAAAGTTTACATAGCAACAGCAGTAACCAATCAACAACAAGAGTGTAGTAAGTCCTTAGCCACGCCCTCTTTTCTTGCTGCTGGCGACCAGGTGAGACGTTTTCAAAACAGCTCCTGGTTGCCAGGCTTTAATTTAGGTGTAATTTGTCACTGTTAGGTTTATTATGTAATTTTATACTCAGATTTATTATATGTACTGTGCACCTGATTGTTTTTTTCATAGGTTTCCTCCCTGCTGTGTGGGCACTCTCCCGCCTGCAGGTGCGCTTTGCTCGCGTTGCGCGACTTGCGGCGCCCCATCGTAATTTACTTTGTTTTAACAGCTCTGTTTTCTCCTTAAGGTTCTTTATCCCCCCTTTCTTTGTGTTTTGCGCGGCCCGCCGCCTTCCCGCGAGTGCGCGACTAAACTTTCTCCTCAGGATAGTATGGCGTTCGTCCGTGCGCACTCCGGCGGCCATCTTAGTTCTAACCAGCAATTGCCGCCATTCGGGACATCGCTTCTTCGCGTCCCGATGCAAACTAGCAGGTCAGCACTTACATGTTAAACGGCCTCAGGTTCTATTTATATAAATAAATTATTATTTTTGGTGGGATTTCTGTCTGCCCAACATAAACATCGGGTAAGCCCCGATACGCTTATACTATATATATACAAATAAATATTATTTCTTCTGGTGGGATCTGTCCCATGAAGGCATCGGGTGAGCCCCGATAGATAGATATAGATATATATATAAAAATAAAATTTTCTGACAGGATATCTGTCCCACGAATGCATCGGGTGAGCCCCGATAAGTAAGTAAGTAAGTATGTATATATATATATATATAAAAATAAAATTTTCTGACAGGATATCTGTCCCACGAATGCATCGGGTGAGCCCCGATAAGTAAGTAAGTAAGTATGTATATATATATATATATAAAAATAAAATTTTCTGACGGGATATCTGTCCCATGAAGGCATCGGGTGAGCCCTGCTAAGCTTATATATATAAACAAATATATTATTTATCAGGCGGGATATCTGTCCCACGAAGGCATCAGGTGAGCCCTGATAAGCTTATGTATATAAACAAATATATTATTTATCTAACGGGATATCTGTCCCACGAAGACATTGGGTGAGCCCTGATAAGCTATATATATATAAGTATATTATTATTCTGGCGGGATCTGTCTGTCCCACAAAGGCATCGGGTGAGACACACACATTAATTTATAATGAATATATTATTACCTTCCTGACGACTAGTACAGGATTTTTCTGTTTGGCCACACTAAACATCAGGTGAGCCCTGATATATATCCCTATAAATTTTAATATATATATATTACCTCAACAGGTGAGTCCCGTTATTCTGTTTTCCATGGATCCTCCTCAGCTCCCCACCAATCCAGAGGAGCTTTCGGCCTGGCTTTTAGCTGCCATTTCAGAAACACTGTCCATAGCTTGGCAGCCAAGCCCCGCTTCCCCAGCCAGAACCTCCGGTCCTTTCTAGGGCCCAGTCACCGGCCCTTTCTGAGGGCTCCCATTCGGTTCATTCTGAGGCTGCCGTGCCATCTCGTAAAATACTCTGGAAGGGTTAATCTGAGTCCGCTGGCTAGGGTAAGGGCCCTGCTACAAACTCCTCCCGCACTTCTGTCCCCAAAGAAGGGGACGATGATTATGACATGGATATTTACCAGGCTCACTACCCGAGGAGGACGGAGCCAATACCACCGGTGATCCACCGACTACTGCAAGCTCGACGGGTGAGCCCCGTTCTGATAGCTTAGCGATCGTGCCCTTCTCTACCGCTCCAACACCGCCTCGCTCCTTGGTGTCCTCGGATACCCCGGCGCCACTCCTCGATGCTAGAGGAGCTCCCCCCTCCTTTTTCGATCCATGCACTACCACCCACCCCAGGTCTTCGGCCTGGCTCCCGCCTGACCACACAGCGGAGTTTCTGCTCTTCTGGCTACGCGGTCTCTTAGTTAAAATTTCCAGGGCGCATCTGTGGGCAGGATGCCCTTGCCCGACGCTGCCTGACAAGGTATCTCTTGCGCCAGAGTTTGACGTGGATTTCGTCTCCTTTCTGGGCAAGGTTGGCAGGGATCCTTGTCGAAGTCGAACAGGGCTTCCGCATCGCCCAGGACAAATGCTGGAGGTTTCAGGCCCGCTCGTCACGGTGGACGAAGCACTACCTTCTGGAAACATAGAAACTGTCGGCAGATAAGAACCTTTCGGCCCATCTAGTCTGCCCAATTACATGGATACTTTACCTGGATTTACCTTTTGTTTAGGATAGCCTTATGCCTACCCTGCTCGGCCCTGCAATGGTCCGTGAATGGGCACAGCGTGCCCTCTGTCTTTAGGTAACGCCAATGTCAGCATCTCTTCTGCACGCCGCAATGAGGCGCTTTTTCGCTTTGACGCTAATTTAACAAGTATGTGCTCCAAAGAATTGGGTCCTGCGGCCAAGGGGTTGTTTTTTTGGGGACCTCTTCTTAAAAGAATCGAATCATAAGGTTAACATCTATACCAACCTTCCGACTCTTGGGTCCTACGAATCGTATCTGGTTTCTTGATAGACTTTTCCCAGGTTCCCTTCCAGTCTGTTTTCCCCATACAATGTGTTCTGGTACACAAGAAGTCTGGGGACCTTCGCCCGGTCTTAAACTGGATAGTCTTCAATCCCTTCTTGTCCTATCGACACTTCACAATGGAGAGCACACATCTACTCAGGGGTCTCCTATCCATCCTGCACCACCGACAGTTCACCTGCCTACCTTTCGGCCTCAGCTCCGCACCATGGTGCTTCAATGAAGCTCCTCTTACTGGCCATGGCCTCCATATATTCACAGGGCATCAGGTCTCTCATATACCTGGACAATATCTTCGTACTGGCTCAAGATCCGGTCCTGTTTTCCCATCACACGGCCCTAGTGCTTACTCTCCTGTAAGACCTCTGGTTCATTACCAACATGGACAAGTCAGCTTGTCGCCCAGCCCAAGTCATCACCCTTCTCCCTGGCCCACTGCATTATCGGGCGATGCAACGTCAGAAAACCACGTACCTCAGTCTCAATCCCTCCTACGACCAGCTGGTCCCTATCACTCCTGAGGCTCGAGTGGAACTCCTGTGGTGGCTGCGCCTCATGGAAGCCTGGAATGGGTGGGCCATTTTTGGCTCTCTACCGGACTTCGTATCGGAATCGGACGCCAGCCAGTCGGGTTGGGGAGCGACTTGCGGACCTGTATCCACGGGTGGGGCATGGACGCCAGAGGAACAGCCGCTTCACATCATCTGCCCTCTACTCCTTTGGGTCAACCTGTTTACTTCCCGCTTGACCCACCAGATGCAGACCGGCTTCAGTTGGCTAACGGACCTGCAGGCGGCAGCGGTGGATGCTTTCCTCCCACCATGGCCCCATCGAGGAGCCTACACTGTTTCCCCGTTCACGATGCTCACGTGCACGCTTCAAGAAGTCCGCAGATGGATGGTTTCGACTTCTACTCATGCCTCTATGGGATGCACAGAGCTGGTTGCCACTGACACTACAACTCCCTTGTCTACTCCTGCCCGCTGCTGCCGTCCTTTTCCATCCATTCTTCTGGACCCTCAAGGCAACCCTAATCCAGTGGTATTGGAGGGCAATCTTCCACTGGTGGCTTGGACAATTTCCGGGGACCCTGCATGCTACCAGGCTTATCAGCTGCAGCTCGCTCCCTATTATGGGAATCCTGGACTTCTGGCACGCAAAAATGTTACGCCTGGGGAAATTTGGTGTGGTTGGTGTGTGCCTGATCCTGCTACAGCCCCTCTAATTTGTTGGCGAGCCTTTCCACGGCCGGCAAGTCCTATCATCACCTGGTTCCGCTCGACCATCTCGGTGGCTCACGCTCCCCTGGGTGGCGTTTGTGTGTGTTGTCTCCTCAAGGGCGTTAGGCTCGCTCGCCCGCCGGCCCCAAATAATATACTCACTTTTGGGATGTGGCGCTTGTTTTGGAGTTCCTGCGTAACTGGCCAGATACTACTCGCTGTTCCTGCGTCAGCTCTTGATGTATTCTAACCATCATTTTGTGTTTGGGGTCCTTTAGATGTGTTTTGGATGCTAGAGCCTTCGATGCGCACGCTATGGTTTTCTCTCCTAAGGGAGTCGTTTTTCACGCTTACTAGATGTACAAAAACCCCCTTTTTCTAAGGTTTTCTACCCTATGTGTTGCTAGGTGCGTTACGAACTACCTCTCCCACTTAGGCTCTTTGCGCTCCCCTCCGGTTGGCCAGCTCTTGGTCTTATATTTCCACTTACAATCCTGTTTCCTCGCCTACACTTTCTAGAGGGGTCCCCTGGCTGCTCTCCCTAGCAGGTGTTGCTCCTCACTTCGGCGCTCACTCCGTGCGGGGTGCAGTGGCTTCTTCTGTTGCGGTCGCCGGCGGCTCCCTGTCCGACATACTAGCGGCTGCTGATTGTTCTAGGGCGGTCACCTTTCGTACCATTTATTTTCGCCCTCGTTCTCATGCATCTGGGGCTCTGGTGCAGCTTTAAAACTGCAAAATATGAAGCCTCCTGACTTGATATAAAATTGTGGATTATTCCAGCCTTGGTGTTAGAATAATCTTAATTTTAATAAAGACAGGAGGCGAATATTTTTCCCGCCCGCCCATACCCGGGATTGCTCACATTGTACCGGATTTACTGCTATGTTCGATTAAAAAAAAAAAAAATAATAAAAAAAAAAAAAAAAAAAAAAAATAAAAAAAAAATAATAATAAATAAATAAATAAAATAATAAAAAAAAATAATAAAAAAAAAAATTATAATAATAATAAAAAATAAATAAATTTTGAATAAAGGATGTAATTTACGTATCTACACTTCTTCGACTTTTGTCCATTATTGTCTAACTATTTTTCATTCCCCTTAGTAGGGTTTGCATGTCTCATTGGCCTAGCCTACGGCTACTGTCTCATAATTGATTTAACTATTGATAATTCTTCGCTTTGACTGGTCAGTTAGTTAACTGTTGATTGGCAAGCCTCCATCACATGGTACTTTCACGTATCCTCTGCTTTCTCCGTAGCTTGATTTGCTTCTGTGGCCCTGTTGGTCTCCCATAGTTTCGGACGCCCGTTGGCTTCCAGTTCTGCGACTGACCATCTCGTTGACTCCTACCTAGTCTTGGCTTTCACCTCTTCAGTTTCCGGGTTCTTCCTACTTCTTGGATTTCTGGAATTTCTACTTCACGTCTCTCCTGCTCGTTCGGCATACAAGAAAAGAGGGCGTGGCTAAGGACTTACTACACTCTTGTTGTTGATTGGTTACTGCTGTTGCTATGTAAACTTTCCTTGCTGCTGATGTTTTAGTAAAGAAAAGAGAATGCAAAATATTCGCCTCCTGTCTTTATTAAAATTAAGATTATTCTAACACCAAGGCTGGAATAATCCACAATTATATTCCAATGGAGTTATACGACTCTGCAGCTCAAAACACCCATGTATACCCCATACATATGATAGACAACAATTGGGCACCAGGCCCGGTGTGAGCGCACTTATCTTTCAGAAGTATCTTCAAATTCATCTTCGATAATTAATCCTCCTATTCCTTAATAAAGAGTGAACTTCCACATATACAAGTGGGGAGCCCAAATTGGCTCAGGAAGATTCGCCTCTTGACCACTCTGGGGTGGGTCACACAACCCTTATTTACGATAGTTCACACACGGATCTTCAATTGGTAACAACTTCACCACTTAAAAAGGAAAGAGGATCCTCATTGCGCAGACATCACCATTCTTATACCATATTAATTGTGTGTGGTATATACTCACAATTTTCTGAGCCTCTCCCAATAAAGTGGCTCAGTATAACAGGCATTGGAAGATCAATATCGATGTAACCAGCTTCCTTGAGCCATCTTCTGAAAGATAAGTGCGCTCACACCGGGCCTGGTGCCCAATTGTTTTGTTGTCTATCATATGTATGGGGTATACATGGGTGTTTTGCGCTGCAGAGTTGTATAACTCCATTGGAATAAAATTAGCGCCATGTATCTCTCTACTTGAACCATTTGTTAACTAGCTTGTACCCAAGAGAGTTTTAGGCTGCTGTCATCAATATGGACTTTAGAAATAAAGTCAGGAATCAGGATCAATGTAGAAGAAGTTTTTGGAGACATTGTGAATAGTACTCTAGAGAACAAGAGAAATGAAAGTTATAAAGACAAGAAAATCCTAACCAATAAACTAGAATTTCTTCTTAAGAAAGAAATCAGTCCCAAATGGGATATAATAATATTGGAAAGATATATTAAAGAAGGTATCACCCCAAGGGGACTCCGACGGCAAAAGGAGCAGTCATTAGATAAAAATGACGACTCCTTTTTAGAAGATTGGTGTAACATGTTACAGAGTTTCTCCATCCAAATTATGGAGAAAGTTATCCTTAAAAGAAAAGATATACTGACTAAATTAAATATGGAGATAGAGGATCAATACAGCAGAGTAATTGAGGGAATCACGATAGAAGAAAAGGGTACCATTTTTCCCCGAATAGAAGCAAGCTTGGAAAAAGTTGAGAAAGAGGTATCCAGTCTCAAAAAGAAAAGCAAATATATTTGTGAAAAGAAGGATTACGCCAACAATAAGGTATGGATATTCGCCCAAGAAAATACTCAAACCTTTAGAGAATCGAATCAACAATGGAAACGACCGAGGGAACCGTATATAAGGAATCCTACTTGGGTGGAGACATGGAACAAAGAAGAAAAAAGATCGGATATAGAAGATCCTATCCCTCAACAGAGGGAAAACATAAGAAAAGAAGAAGAGATAGTAAGGAGGAAAATACCCGCCCCTAAACCTTACATACAAGAAACAACACGAACCCCTATGGGGAAGGAACAACCGTATGATAAATGGGGATCTACGAATTATGAATCCCCTAGAAGGGGGAGAGGGAGATATCAAAGAGGAGGTAGATACCTAGAATATCAAAGAGGGGGTAGGTACTTGGGGTACTCAGGATACCCTCAATATCAACATCAATCAATAGAATTAACCAATCGTTTTCAAGCCTTAGAAAATGCTGAAGATGATCAATTTTGTCAGATGGACAGAGAATGGGAGGGAGGAGGAAAATCGTTGGAACAACGCAAAGGCAGATTGAAAGGAGCAGAACGGGGCCGACCCGTAGAAGGGAACTCAAAGAAGAGGTCATTAGAAAACGAGGAAGAAGAGGGGGAAGAAACACCCAGAAGAGAGAAAAGAGGAAAGTTATAACTTCAAAGGGAATTTTTAACCTTAGTGGAAAAGAACTCACACAGGGTGAAGTTCGCCTTCTTAATAGGGGTCTAAAATTTGTACCAAAAAAGCAAATGAATAGTTTTAATACGTATAATTCCTCCCCTCTCCTCCTCCCTCACCCCTGCTCTCACACACATCTTCAACCTATCTCTCTCCACTGGCTCCTTTCCATCCGCCTTGAAACACGCGCTAGTTACCCCTTTACTAAAGAAACCATCCCTCGATCCCAACTCTCCATCCAACTACCGCCCTGTATCCCTGCTTCCCTTCACATCAAAGCTCTTAGAAAAACTAGTCTTCAACCGCCTCTCCCTCTTCCTGTCCTCCAATTCCCTACTTGACCCCCTGCAATCTGGCTTCCGTCCCCTACACTCAACTGAAACTGCCCTCACCAAAGTCACCAACGACCTCCTAACTGCTAAAAAACACGGCCACTATTCTATTCTCATCCTGCTTGACCTCTCGGCTGCTTTTGACACTGTTGACCACCCCCTCCTTCTACAGACCCTCAACTCTCTGGGTCTCGGTGACACTGCACTTGCTTGGGTTGACTCCTATTTATCCAACAGGTCCTTCTGTGTGTCCTTTGCTGGTAACTCCTCCTCCTCATTGCCTCTATCTGTTGGTGTACCTCAAGGCTCTGTCCTTGGTCCTCTGCTCTTTTCCATCTACACCTCCTCCCTGAGCAAAATCATCAACAGCTTTGGCTTTAATTACCACCTCTACGCTGATGACACTCAGATCTACCTCTCTACCCCTGATCTCTCTCCCCCTGTCCTTTCAAAAGTCAGTGACTGTTTATCTGGCATCTCCTCCTGGATGGCCTCCCACCACCTAAAGATCAACATGTCATAGACTGAACTCCTACTTATTCCTCCCTCCAATGCCTCCCCACCTCCTGACTTCTCTATCACGGTGGAGGGTATCACCATCTCCCCATCAAACCAAGTTCGCTGTCTTGGAGTTACACTTGACTCTGCTCTTTCCTTCACCCCCCACATCAAGTCTCTTTCCTCCTCCTGCCGATACCAACTGCGTAATATTTCCAGAATTCGGCCATTTCTTACCGCTGTCACCACAAAACAACTCATACACGCCCTGGTAATCTCCCGACTCGACTAGTGCAATAATCTCTTATCTGGCCTCCCTCTGTCCCGCCTTTCCCCCCTACAATCCATCCTGAACGCCTCCACCAGGCTAATTCACTTCACCCGCCGCTCTGTCTCTGCCGCTCCCCTCTGCGAGTCCCTTCACTGGCTCCCCATCCACTGCAGAATTAAGATCAAAATCCTTATCCTTACCTACAAAACCCTCACTAACTCAGCTCCCCACTACCTGTCCTCACTAATCACCAAATACACCCCGGCCCGCTCCCTAAGGTCAAACAGTGACCTCCGCCTAGCTTCTCCCCGCATCACCTCTTCCCATGATAGACTGCAGGATTTCTCACGCGCAGCCCCCACTCTCTGGAACGCTCTCCCTCGTACTGTCAGACTTTCCCCTAACTTCTCTTCCTTCAAACGCTCCTTAAAACATTCCTATTTAGGGAAGCCTACCACCCAACTCACTGACGCAACCATCAATCATTCTCACCTTACAGTCCTCTCCTCCTGTTTCCAACCCCAACCCTCCCAGATTGTGAGTTCCTACGGGAATAGGGCCCTCATCTCCTCCTGTACTGTTTGTCAAATGTTGTTCAATGTATTGTAACCCTATACTGTGCTTATTGTACAGCGCTGCGGAATATGCTGGCGCTTTATAAATAAAGAATAATAATAATAATAATAATAGTTTCACACAGAGATCATTCAGCCGCTCCTCAGTCTAACTATCAGGCCAAGTCATGTGACGCTCCATTTGTATAGCGGATTTTACTCGTCGTATAGGTGGATCATTTTCATCAGTTAGTTTGAAAAAAAGTTTTTGCTTAGCTTGCAACCAAAAGGACAAACCACCCGCCTCAATAAACTAAGCCCTCCAGTGAATTGATCTTCAACAGGAATATAATACTCTACTTACAAAGTAGATATCATATGTTATGTATGTGGATCTTTTACATCAATTGCATGAACAGACCTTCTCAGCTCCTAGCTAAAAGGAGACACAGCTTGCATAGGTGGATCCTTATTAAGAATATGTTACTCCACTTATAGCGCAGATATCACACGTTAAATATGTAGGTCTTTTACATCAGTTGCATAAAGAGAGCTTCTCAGCTCATAGCAAAAAGGCCCCACAACTTGCATAACTGGATCCTTGTACCAATTGCATGGGTAAAGGCAAAACTTTCCAGTTTGCAGCCAGCAAAACAGAAACCACAAATCCCAATTTCTTAGTTGTCAGAATAATTAGATCGCCATCCAAAACCAATATGGGGATTCCCCCAACAAACTGTTAAAACATAATAGTCTAATGCTCAACGCGTTTCGAAAGTTTGCACTTTCTTCATCAGGAGCGAATTACCTTACATCCCACTATCCGCCATTTGAATTTATACCCTTCGTCTCCCCCTGTGTCCAGCTGATACCCATTTGGTTTCATTAATTGAGAGCGTTCGTAGAGGGAAGCCGTGCGTATCACCGCAGAGAGCTACGTGTGCGTTCCATGCTTGAGTGTTGGAACACATTCCCTTCCTCATTCCATTGTGCATGCGCCGAAAAATATTTATTTTGACAAGCATAGAGGTCCCTATATTGGAGTCTTGTATATAGATTGATCAAAAGAATTCCGGCATACAGCGCTAAAAGAATAATGCATGATGGATACATGGATAATAAATGTATTCCAAGATGGTCAGATTGAAAGACAGGTTAGCACACATAGACTATATAGCCCATAGTAAATATCGTAATTTGAAACTTCTCTCTTGGCTTATTATACTGTTGTTAATAATATATCAGCCAATTACTCTTATAACATGGATTCATAAGAATCTTACCTAGCTTAGTAGTATCAGCATCTAAATGCCATCCAAACATTAAAAAGTCGTTTGGTTTGTAATAGCTGATCACTAACGATGTAGTTGGTTAGGAGACTTAATATAGGGTCAGCTGACTTTATTATGCCAGGAGAGATCATGTAGTCCAAATGGCGGGAGTGGGCTATTAAAATATAGTGAAGTTAATTGCAAAAAGAACCATAATTCCATACGTATCATCAATTGCCTATAAACGGTGCGAATGTAAATCCTTCGTTGAGACCCTGTGGAAACAGGGTACCCAAACGATAAATCCAAAAAGCCTCTCTCTGTCTTAACCTCACGTCCCAATTGCCTTTGCGTGGTCCTGGACATACTTGATCTATAATTTTGAATTGCAAGTTTGATGCCATGCCTCCATGTACAGTTTTAACATGTCTAGAGATTGGTGTTTCTTTTACATAGTTAATTGATCTGACATGTTCCAAAATACGGGTTCTAAATTCTCTTATCGTTTTACCGATGTATTTTTCCCCACAAGTACAGGTAATTTGGTACACTACTCCCTTACTTTTGCAGTTATAGAAATTTTTAACCGTAAAGGATTTAGAATTGTCATGATTGTGAAAGATCTTTGAGTTCTTAGAGATAAAGTTACATGCTTTACACCTTCCACATTTGTATGTCCCTTCAAGGGGATTTTGTAACCAGTTTGATTTATGTACTTTTGATCTCTGAAAATGACTTTGAACAAGTAGATCGTTAAGATTTTTTGCTCTTCTTGCTGTCATAATTACAGATGATGAGATTTTCTTCTCCAGATGTCTATCTTGTGAAAGGATAGGCAGAATCTATTGCAAATCTCTTTTACTTTTTCCTAGCCTATGTCAAAATTTCCGATCAATCTGATATTAGAATCTTCTTTTATCTTTCTTGTATCGATCAGCAGACTATCCCGTGGGCAGAGAAGCGCTCGTTAATATGCTCTTTTAAGAGTTTTATTAGGATATCCTTTTTCTTTAAAGGCTTTCCTCAGTGTTTTAACTTTCTCTTTAAATTCAGTTTCTGAGCTGCAAATTCTTCGTAGTCTTAAATATTGACCTACCGGGATTCCTTTCTTTAAGGGTCTAGGATGAAAGCTATCCCACCGTAGGAAACTGTTGGTTGCAGTCGGCTTACGATATAAACTCGTATGGGGATTTGAATTGTGGTTTTTCCAGATACTGATGTCTAAAAAGTTGATAGAAACCATATTTGTCTCATAGGTGAATTTCAAGTTCAATTGATTATCGTTGAGATTTACCATAAATTCTTCAAATGTTCGTTTGTCGCCTCTCCAAAAAACTAGTATGTCATCTATATAACGTTTCCACATGACAATATGGTCGTAGAATTCCGCCATTTTGGGACGAAAAACAACCTTTTCCTCCCACCAACCCAGATATATATTGGCGTAGGTTGGGGCACAAGATGTTCCTATTGCTGTCCCAACCTTTTGGCGGTAGATTTTGCCATCGAATAGAAAAAAGTTGTGTGTCAGAACAAATGATAGTAGTTGAATTACAAAGGACTGATGTGCTTCAGAGAAGCGTTCATCTTTTTCGATGAAGTGTTGTACACATTTGAGCCCCAAGTCGTGGGGTATACTACTGTACAACGATTCCACATCAATACTACATAACATACAGTCCTCCGGTACAGACGTTTCGTTAAGGATTTTAAGCATTTGTTTGGTGTACCGAATGTACGACGGGAGAGATTCTACCATTCTCCTAAGCACCTTATCTATATAGATGCTACTGTTTTGTGTTAAGTTATTTCGACTGGACACAATAGGTCTACCAGGCGGAGGTATTTTTCCTTTGTGCATTTTTGGGAGGGCATAAAAGGTGGAGATGGTCAGTTGATTAGGACTCATGAACTTAAATTCATTCTTAGAGATCAGTTCTTTCTCCAAGGCTTCATTTAAGATTTTCCTTAATTCATTGGAGTAAGCATCAGTAGGATTTGTAGATAGTATCTGATATGTAGTTGTTTCCTCTAGAATTTTTAATACCATTTCACAGTATTGATCTTTATTCATAATGAGAACTGACTGATTTCTATCAGTCTGGGGTACTTTCTATTGTCAACTGATTGACCTTAATGTAATACAGTGAAGTATCCATATTGGAATAGATCCTTATACCCCTCCTATAATCACCAAGGTTTTACACCTTGGGTATCCAATTTCATGGTTACACATTCAGTTAGCACATTCGAAAGAGTGTTGTCACCACCCTTATTATACCACCTATCACAGTGATACCTTTGTCGATAAGGATTGAAATAATATCGCCTAATACTTTACATTGTTTATGTTTTTAAGATGTATGGTCCTTTCTGTGTGTTTAAAAAAATTAAAGTTTTTTGTAAGGTTCCTCCAGAGCCTTATACGGTATAATAATGGTACTCCCTTTCTGAACTCAGGTGCACACTAGTTGGGTAATTTTAATATAATTTTAATATGTATGCTATCAAATTATACATATATGCTTGGATCCTTTAATGAAGAAATTGTTATTACTAGAATATTATATTTCATTATCAATAATGAGATTAGGGTACAGCAGTAGAGTTGAGAGGATTACGTTGAGTTAATAAAGTTAGACTTGGCATACTGTATTTATAATATAATTTTGTTAGCGTTATTAGCTCTAATATAGATTATGGTATATTTGCCAGTATCAACAACTCTAATTTAGGTTTTTTTATACATATGTATAGTATGATCTATTATTATTTGTGCTCTTAGCATACGCGATCAAGCCGAGATCAGCCTTAGAATGCTTGCTGAGCGCATCGAACAAAACGTAACCTACTATGGAGAAATGGATATGACAAACGGTCACGTGACCGGAAGTTACCACCGGAAGGAGAGTATGTGGAACGCACACCGGAATTGCGGTTGAAACGAATGCGCGATCATCACGTACAGGTGATGGACATGTTAGATTATAGCGGCATGAAAATGGACAGATTATCTAAGACTGAGGAAGCCTACAGAAGGATTAGGCGAAATGGATCTCTTTTTATTCATTTTATGTCATTATTTTTTCTTTTATAATGTTGTTCTGATTGGAATAAATATTTTTACTTTGAAACCCACTTGAGATGCAGATCGGTTTTTCCAACTGGCGAATTCTGGCCACGGAAGCTGATTACATCGATATTGACCTTCCAATGCCTGTTATACTGAGCCACTTTATTGGGAGAGGCTCAGAAAATTGTGAGTATATTCCACACACAATTAATATGGTATAAGAATGGTGATGTCTGCGCAATGAGGATCCTCTTTCCTTTTTAAGTGCTCAAATTGTTACCAATTGAAGATCTGTGTGTGAACTATCGTAAATAAGTGGTGTGACCGCCCAGAGTGGTCAAGAGGCGAATCTTCCTGAGCCAATTTGAGCTCCCCACTTGTATATGTGGAAGTTCACTCTTTATTAAGGAATAGGAGGATAAATTATTGAAGTTGAATTTGAAGATACTTCTGAAAGATAAGTGCGCTCACACCGGGCCTGGTGCCCAATTGTTTTGTTGTCTAAGACACTGTGCTGCCTGGGTCCAAGGATGAAATTCTGCCCCCTCCCTTAAAAAAACATGTGGCATGTATGAGCGTGTCACAGAATTCAACAGCAATAAAATTCATACACACTGCACATTACTTGGCATTTTATTGCTGTGGAGCTCTGTGATACAGTAATGTGTGGTGTATAACCATATCACAGAGCACCACAGCAATAAAATTCACAGTAATGTGCAATGTATGAGCTTATCACGGAACACCACAGCAATAAAACTCACATTAATCTGTGGTGTGTGTGACTGTCACGTTTCCAGCCCTGTCCCCTGTATGTGAGCTGATCCGGTTCGGGTCTTGGTTCCCGTTGCCATTCCTGAGCCATTTTGAGTTTTGCCTTTCCAGTTTGTCCTGCTTCAAGCAAGTTCCTGTTCTGGTTGTATATTTTGTAAAAGTATATCTTTGGTTCCGTTTCCCTCCATCTGTTTGTTACTCCTGTCGCCGTGTTCTTTGTTTATTTCCTGGTTATTCCTTGTTGCTTGTCCCCCCCTAGCTCCTGTGTGGTTTATTTCATGGTTGTGATTTTGTTTTCTGGTTTTATTGACTCTGCTGATTTCATGTGTATGACCATGGCTATTTCTGATGTTCCTTTCTGGTGTTCTGATCCCTGGCTATTCCATGACTATGAGTGTACCTTAACCCATGAGATTTATAGTAACTTGAAATAGCTGCATTGTATTTGCACACACAAAAAAATGCCAGGATGCTTAGGTAATTATAGTATTTTTAAAAGTCAACTTTTGTTTGCTCAGCACACCAAGATTGTTAATATTTATAAAGTGAAATTGTAGAGCAATCTTCTAAAATGGAAAAACACAGCAGAAATTGGCAAATGTTTCTGCTACCTTGTCAAAAATCGTAATTATCTAGAGGGGTTATTCAAAGAACACCGAATTGTCATCGAAATTGCAACGAAGAGTGAATTTCCCGGTACGGTGCAATTCTGTGGCCATTTGGCTAATCAAAAAGCTGGCAATTCGCCAAATATTGGCAAATTGCCAATAAAAAATGGTGATCTTCGGTGGCAGGGAAATCCCCATAGAGAAGTAAGGTGTTCTCTGAATAGATTAACCATACATAACAGCATCGACATGTCAGTGAAATGCCCTGATTTTCGGTGGTTTCGTTCGACAGGTTTAAGATGAATCCCATAGGGTTCAATGTAAAAAAAAATCCATGTTTTTAGCAAATATTTATTCAAATGTTTATTCTTTTCATTTGCAGCAAAAAGGATTTTTTTTCATGAAATTTTATTGTGTGTGTTACTGCTGTTTGGCGGCTTGTCAGCTTTTTTCGGGGGGTCGATTCACCACACTTCGGGGACCCTGTGGTGAATGCTGAATTCACCGCTTGCTCTGTGAATCAAACTCGCCGAAGTGCAGCAAACAGGAGAGCTCTGAAATGATGGTGACATTTCGGTGCTCTCTGAATAACCCCTAAAGTATAATCCAAATGGAGCCAACATGTAGGTTTTCACTAAAATTCTAGCAATCCTTTATCATTTGCTGAGATGACCTAGAATGGCAAATAGGTAAATAGTTGCAACGTGCAAAGAATCAGTGGATACTGATAACATTTTAATTAATCAAGTTGTTATCTATCATCTTCTATAATAATATTCTTACCTGTTTTTTGTAAGCACAATCTTCATCTTTCATGGTTGTTTAATTGACTAACAACTTTAATAAATAACAATATGTTGATTATATTTTGTTGCATTCATTTTTAAATACATTTTTAAGTACCACTAAAATGGCATGTCTTGAAATTCAGCATGAAGAATGGGGATACGTATTTGTACTCTCCTTGTTTTATAGCAAGGATTTCTACTTCTTGTCTGTTTTATTATTGGTATCTCTTGACGCATAGTCTCATAGGAACATACTCTCATAGGAATTTTTAACAACAGTTAAATAAACAGTAATTTAAGGAACAAATAGGCAATGTTGTTGAATAACGGTAGGGCTGTTGGGTGGCCTGCAACCATCTCAGAGCCAGATGGGCTCTTAAACATGATATAGGAGGAAGATTTGAGAAAATATATGAACTTTTTTGAATCCATTCTTTGAAGGGACACTGTAGGCGCTAAACCTTCATCTGTGTTGTCGAGTTTTGTTCATCCTGCTGTTGTGTTCATCCATAAAATTCAGCTAATGTGAACCAAAACACCGAAGGAACTGTATTTGCTCACAGGTGGCTCTATGCCACCATAACATCCTATGTCCATAATAATAATGAAAATTGGGGGAGATCTAAAAAAGATAAACACATATACACATAATAGTGCAGTATAAAAGACACTCGATTCATAGCCCCCTAGAACCTCGCTCACACAGAGTATAATGATATCAGGCACATTAAGTTACCACTCCAATGGCTCCCGGGTCGGCCGTGCACTCGCTCCCATCAGGTACAGGAACCACAGGATAGCTCCACCGGATTACAAAGCAAATGGATGGTTTTATTCACAACGCAATTAAAATATTCCAATGCGTTTCGCCCATACACGTTTGGACTTCATCAGGGAATAACATGCACCTACTGAAACCCTAGTTATAAAAGGAATGTAGGGACAAGTGGCGCTATGGACCGTGCCTAAAATCGTGCAATAATGTTCTACACAGCCCGAGGGATATGTCTGACACCAGCAACACAGAGAGTATTTGTATAGGAATTAACCCTTTAGGCGCGTGGAACAAAAAATTTCTTGTAAGGTACACCAATAGTACCTATCAATGTTGTTACCTTTATAGATAAAACAAATGGCAATGATCGAATAACAAAATAGTTCACCATATATGCCTACAATGAATCTGCAAGAGTGAAAAAGTTCGTAGAGTCCCAGCTCTAATGGTTACATATAATAAAATCGACAAAGTCTATTTCAGATGGAATGTATGTCTTCTTAGAATATTCAAATATTGTAGGCAGGATCTTTCCAGAGGACCAGCTCAATCAAGTTTCTCGAGTGTCAGTGTTAAGAGCCCCTTATCCTGGCTCTGAGGAGATTTCGCCTTTAGGGTGTTTATTTGGCAACCCTTAGTCCTCTTTGGGATACTCTGCCAGCCCGGAGCCGTCCAGCGGTGATGGAAAGGGAATGATGAAAGAAATAAAAATCCACCTTCTGATGGGTTTTTAAAAGATTTAATAATAAATAAAAGTAAATAAAAAGCACTAATAGTGCCACTGAAACGCGTTTCGCCTGATAGGCTTCATCGGTCAGTGAACTAGGAAACAGTGTACAATATCTATGTATGGAGCGCTGGATAAGGGGGCCCTTTGAATGCTGCTCTGTGGTGAATGTGCTGGCAGAGTGAAACCCCAAAACACTTTGCCTATAGATACAATGTAGGGAGAAGAAAATACATTCCAGAGCGCAAATGGGTACCCGGCGGATGGTTGATATAAGCAGAGATATTTCTCACAGTGATTTATATCTTAAGTAATCAATTAATCATACAGTGGTGATATAATCAATGGTTCTTAGTCCTTATGAATTGTGGTTTTGGTGGTGTGTTGCCACATAGTGTCCGTATAAATGGATGTCTTTCAGTGGCTGGAATGTCAGACTTCCATCTGTGGCACTTCCAAATTTCTCTGTCTCTCTTGTTCCTCCGAGAGAGAGAATGAGATTATAATTGTGCCAGGCACTATAAGTATATAGATGGTATTAACGGAATATTGCACACTTACACAGGTTTAGATGTTTATGCTGCAATCTGCCGTTTCTTGAGACCACATTCCTCTTATGGCTTTTCCTCCTCTGCTCCGGTTGCGTTGTCCCTCAGGGCTCAATAGATCCAGTACTGCCCTTTCGGGGGTGTTAGGATCTTGGACTGATGCCTTGGTCAAATATGCACCGGAAGCACTCCTACTCTTACATTTCCAATGTATCCCTTTCTTCTGGCTCATTCCCCTCTCCTTTTAAGCATGCCACTTGCCCATTCTAAAGAAACCCTCCCTCGACTCACATTCTCCTCAAAACAAACGTCCATTTTCACTACTTCCACTAGCTTCAAAACTTTTTAGATTTCGACAATCCGAAAGTGAAAAAAAAAATAGTCGAAATCTATCCAAAGTCCCGATGTTTCACATCGGGACGTCGGATAGAGTAAGTTCTGGAGTTATCCCCTAGTTGCCACCAATGGTGGAAATAGGGGGTTCCAATGAACCCGCTATCTCCCGATCCGTGGCAGCTAGGGGTTAATGTTTGGTATTGTTGGATCGGCCAGAGCATGGCCTTTCCATCCCTACCAAACATGACCATGTTAAAAGTTAAGTAAAAAAATAAATAAAATAAATTAATTAATTAAAAAAATATATATTTTTTTATTTGCTAATGCAGCAATATTGTTCCCATTCAATTATAATGTGAACAATGATGCTGCACCATAAACGCTCGCATGTTAAAATGTGAAAAAAAACACTTTACACCTTGTAAATTATTGAAAATTCAAATTTTATTGTATTTTAAGTTATAATATACAGACAGGATACATATACATATAACACAGACATATACATTAATTATACCGCAGAGAGGCGCTTCTCCGCAGTGTGTGGATTCATATACTGCATTAATTATATCGCAGAGAGGCGCTTCCCCACAGTGTGTGGATTCATATCCTGCATTAATTATACCGCAGGGAGGCGCTTCCCCGCAGTGTGGGATTCATATGCTGCATTAATTATACCGCAGGGAGGCGCTTCCCCGCAGTGTGCAGATTCATATGCTGCATTAATTATACCACAGGGAGGCGTTTCCCCGCAGTGTGCGGATTCATATGCTGCATTAACCACTTGGCTGCTAAGGACGCGCTGAGCGCGTCCTGCCAAGTGCTCCTGCTGTGCTATGGACGAGCTGAGCGCATCCTAGCACAGGAGGCAGTAATCGGCCGGGATTCCGGCCAATTGCTGCGCCCCCCCGGTTTTGTTAATGCAGCAATATTGTTACCATTTCAATTATAATGTGAACAATGATGCTGCACTAAGGATTTTTGTATGGGGTGCGTTTGTTAAAAATCGTGTAATTTTCCCCAAAATTTTTTTAACAAGTCCCCTATTTATAATTTTTTTAACAAGCGCAACTCATAGAAAATATAACCGCAAACGCTCGCATGTTAAAATGTGAAAAAAAACCACTTTACACGTTGTAAGTCCCCTTCTGGCCACAGCCCCTCCAGCAAAGATCCCGCAGTGTGCGGATTCATATGCTGCATTAACCACTTGGCTGTTAAGGACGCGCTGAGCGCGTCCTGCCAAGTGCTCCTGCTGTGCTATGGACGAGCTGAGCGCATCCTAGCACAGGAGGCAGTAATCGGCCGGGATTCCGGCCAATTGCTGCGCCCCCCCGCTTTTGTTAATACAGCAATATTGTTACCATTTCAATTATAATGTGAACAATGATGCTGCACTAAGGATTTTTGTATGGGGTGCGTTTGTTAAAAATCGTGTAATTTTCCCCATAAAAAAATTAACAAGTCCCCTATTTATAATTTTTTTAACAAGCGCAACTCATAGAAAATATAACCGCAAACGCTCGCATGTTAAAATGTGAAAAAAAAACACTTTACACGTTGTAAGTCCCCTTCTGGTCACAGCCCCTCCAGCAAAGATCCAGCATCCCTGGGGACATGTGTGGAATCTGGGCAGGAGTGGTGTACCAATGATAAACCATTTTAACAAGCTGTTCTTGATGAGTGGTACATACGGATACACCCCTCATGGCCTCCCAGATGTCACCCCAATCCTCGGCGTCCAGTTTTTCTCCAAGATCATGCTTCCAAGCCTGTACGTAGCGAAGTTCCCTCCAGTCCAGTAGGGCCGTGAGTCATCGGTACAGCGTGGATATGAGGCCCTTGGGGTAGGACCTCTGGAAGCAGAGGTGTTCAAAGTGAGAGGGCGGGGTCAATGCTGCAAGCTTAACCCTTTCGCTGCTGAGCCTTTTCCCACCTCTGTGCTGAGCTCATTTTTACCGGTTTCGCTCATCATGTTTAAACGCGTTTTGAAGCCTTATTTTAATATATGACCCAGACATATTATATATCGTTTTTTCCGGCAGACTGTGCAGATTCATAATATGTCATTATTATATGTATACGTTATGTCATGTCTGTATATTATAACAAAAAATGCAATAAAATTAGAATTTTCAATAATTTACAATGTGTAAAGTGTTTTTTTTCACACTTTAAAATGCGATCGTTTGCGGTTATATTTTATATGGGGTGCGCTTGTTAAAAAAATTAGAAATGAGGAATTGTTACTTTTTTTGGGGAAAATTCTGTGTTTTTTAGCAAACGCCCCCCCATAGAAAAAATTGTTAGTGCAGCATCATTGTTCACATTATAATTGAAATGGGAACAATATTGTTGCACTAATAAATCTAAAAAAAAAACCAAAAAACATTTTTTTTTTTTATTATTATTTTTAATTTTTTTAATTTTATTTTTATTTTTAATTTTTTTCTTTTATTTTTTACATGGTCATGTTTGGTATCATTGGAAAGGCCACGCTCTGGCCGTTCCAATGATAGTAAACATTAACCCCTAGCTGTCACAGATCGGGAGATAGGGGGTTCATTGGAACCCCCTATCTCCACTATATGTGGCAGCAAGGGGTTAATTTAAAAGCTGGCGCCATCGCGCTCTGCGCGATGACGCCAGTCATTAGGGGGATATCCCGGAAGCTTGGACCGACATCCAAGATGTCGGCCAGCTCCGGGAGGGGACCGCGATACGGCGCATGTTGGTGCCATATCGCGATCCAGCCCCCTAGGGGTTAAAGACAGCCGCCGCTTGGAAGGGCAGGCTGTGCCCTTCCAGGCGGTGCCTGCCTTTAATCGCTGGCCCGCGAGGATGGGGAGGGGGAGAGGTCTGAAGGACCTCCCCCCCTCCCCTTCAGGCACCTTCCCTGCAATGGCGGGGGGTGCCTGAAATAGACGTCATCGTGCATGCGCGATGACGCCTATCGTGCCCGCCGGGGTCCCGGTGGTTGGGCTGACATCGATGAGGAATACCGGCTGATCGCGGGCTGCAAAGGGAGGACGCGCTCAGCGTGTCCTCCGCAGCCAAGTACCAATGCGGTTGGACGCGCTGAGCGCGTCCACCGCATTGAAGTGGTTAATGTGCTCTCGAGCCGCATACGCTTTCAGTTGGAGGTATGGCAGGGGGTGGGCCATCTGAGCCTGTAGTGGCGAAGGTAGGTCTGCGACTTGGAGTATGTGTCCCTTAGGATAGAGATGACAGATCCTGGTAATAGAAGACCCCCTCCACCCCTTGGAAGGGGAAGAAATGAAACCTGGCAAAAATTCTCGATTCCTCAGTATTGGTGTAAGCGGTTAAGGGAATGAAGTGAGGTCACATTTAGCCGCCAATTTGCCCCAAAGTCTAAGGGAATTTACAATACCTGGGCAGGACATCCACAGCAGAGGCCGGCGTGTCCGAGGAGGCCAAATCCACATGTGAGGTCGATCCGGATACATGAGGCCTCTTTCCAAGTCCACCCATTGGCGAGAGCAAAGTGGAGAGTGCCAAGCAACAATTTGTGCGAGCTGTGCAGCATAATAGTATGAGAAAAGGCAAGGCAATCCTAGGCCCCCCATATCTTTCGGTCTGTACAACGTTGCCCTTGCTATTCAGTGCTGATTGCCATTCCATATAAAGGAATCAATGGCTCGCTGTAAGTCCCGGATGTCCTCAGAATCCAGTGCCACCGGAAGAGCTTGGAAAGGATATTTAAAGGAAGAGGGGGAAGACAGCACAAAGGGAGTCTACCACAGTTTGAGGGACATGTATCGTAAAAGCTTCCGATTTGAAGACATTGATTTTGTAACCAGAGAGATGTGCATATTCATCTAGGGCCCAAAACAATCATGGGAGGGAGATGAGGGGCTGTGTCAGGGAGAGGAGGACATCGTCGGCGTAAGCCGACACCTTATATGAGTCGTCCAAAACTGCAATACCATGTATGTCAGGGGTTGCACGGATGTGCTGAAGAAGAGGTTCCAAATAGAAACATAGAAAAATGTCGGCAGATAAGAACCTTTCGGCCCATCTAGTCTGCCCAATTACATGGATACTTTACCTGGATTTATCTTTTGTTTAGGATAGCCTTATCCCTATCCCATGCTTGCTTAAATTCAATTACTGTTTTGGCCTCTACCACTTCTACTGGAAGACTGTTCCATGTATCCACCACCCTCTCAGTAAAATAATGCTTCCTGATGTTATTTTTAAACCTTTGCCCCTCTAATCTAAGACTATGTCCTCTTGTCTTGCTATTTTGTTTCCTTTTAAATATACTCCCTTCCTCTACCTTGTGGATTCCCTTTACGTATTTAAATGTTTCTATCATATCTCCTCTGTCTCGTCTTTTTTCCAAGCTGTATATGTTAAGATCATTAAGCCTTTCCTGGTAACTTTTCTCCTTCAAGCCGTACACCATTTTAGTAGCCCTTCTCTGAACTCTCTCTAAGATGTCTATATCCTTCTGGAGATACAGTCTCCAGTACTGCACACAGTGCTCCAAGTGAGGTCTCACCAGTGCTCTGTACAGTGGCATGAGCACTTCCCTTTTCCTACTGCTAATATAAAGCAAACAAGGCCGGTGAGAGGGGATAGCCCTGTCTGGTACTGTTGTATGTTGGAAAAGGGACTGGGTCAGTACCAGGAAGTAATATTTGGGCTGAGGGAGAAGAGTACAGTGCTCTGATGGCGTTCACAAAGGCATCCGGGAGACCCACACGACGCAGAAGAGAGAAAAGAAAAGGCCATTCCGCCCTATCGAACGCCTTCTCTACATCCAGGGAGAGAAACAGGGAAGGCGTCCGTGTTTCCCCAGCCCTCCACACCAAATCCACCGCCCGTCTAGTATTCTCATACGTCTGTCTGTTGGGCATGAAGCCTACCTGGTCCGGGTGGATAAGAAGGTGTAAAAATGGTTCAAGTCTGAGAGAGAGAATTTTAGCGAACAGTTTCAGGTCAGCATTAATAAGGGATATGGGGTGATAATTCCCGAGCGTCCAGTGATCTCTTCCCGGTTTGGGTAATAAAACAATAGAGGCCAATATACCCTCCTGGGGCAGAGGACCACCCTCCATAAGAACATTAAACAATTTAAGAAGTTGTGGGAGTAGGATTTTAGAGAAAGCTTTATAATATTGATATGTCAATCCGTCGGGACCAGAGCTTTATGAGGTTTCATCAAACCCAGAGCTTTGCGTATTTCCTCCTCCGTTATTGGAGAGGCTAAGCTGGCGAACTGATCTTCGTAAGAGAGGGAAGTGAGGCTCTAGCAAGGTAGTCTTCTATACAGTCGAGTAAGGAAGAGTCAGGAGTGGAGTGGGCAGGCGTGTGGTTGTAAATGAAACCAAAGTATTGGGTAAACGTGTCCGTAATTTTATCAGGGGCGTTCAGTAGGAAGGCCTTTATTAAGCCTACGTATGGGATCAAGATTTAAGGAAGCGCGCAAAAGGGGTGTCCATTTTATTCGATCTTTCATAGTATTATTGTTTAGACCAGAGGAGTGACAGTCCCACGTCATCAAGGAATAATCTGTTCAGGGTCTGTCTGATCTGAGACAGGGCGGCGTAGCTCTCTGGGGAAGGAGAGACCTTATGGGCCAACTCCCCCTCACGGAGTCGGTGTTGGAGGTACTGTATGTCACATAGTTTCTGTTTTTTGAAATGGGACGCGAGACTCAAGAGCGCAGTCGGACTTATCCCTGCATGTGCCTACAACATGTCATATATTGGACTTATCTCAGCAGCTAGCCTCCAATATATCAGGGATTATTATTCAATAAGAAATTTATACGAGACACAAATATCAATCGTTTATATTTCCTCGAAATTCTCCTAAATTCTTTTAATTGTCTGTGTTTTGCTTTGAAGAATACACTAATCAATAATCGGATAAAAATATATATATTTATTACGTATACAAAAAAGTTTCAAATCTCATATCATAAACAAAAATTTATAAACCACAAAATCCATCCACTAGCACATAAACAACTAGCTTCACAATATATGTATCTCCTGTTAGTAACTGCATTTATGATTAATATCATTTACCTTATCAGTTAGTAACTAATACACAAATGGTTAATAAACATTTCTGCTTCACGAAACATGTATTTCCCAGCAAACCAATGTTTAACAACTAGATCTTATAGAGATATACAGTGACAAGAAAAAGTATGTGAACCCTTTGGGATTACGTGGAGTTTTGCATGAATTGGTCATAAAATGTGCTCTGATCTTCATCTAAGTCACAACAATTTGAAAAACACAGTCTGCTTAAAATAATACAACACAAACATTATATGTTTTCATGTGTTTATTGAACAGAACATGTAAACATTCAAAGTGCAGGGTGGAAAAAGTATGTGAACCCCTAGCCTAATGACTTCTCCAAGAGCTAATTGGAGCCAGGAGTGAGCCAACCTTGAGTCCAATCAGTGTGATATTATTGGATGTGTTGCTGAAAGCTGTCCTGCCTTTTAAAAACACACACCAGTTTTGGGGTTACTGGTTTCAAGAAGCACTGCCTGATGTGAACCATGCCTCGCAGAAAAGAGCTCTCAGAAGACCTACGATCAAGAATTGTTGACTTGCATGAAGCTGGAAAGGGTTACAAAAGTATCTCCAAAAGCCTTGATGTTCATGTGTCCACGGTAAGACAGACTGTCTACAAATGGAGAAAGTTCAGCACTGTTGCTACTCTCCCTAGGCGTGGTCGTCCTGTAAAGATGACTGCAAGAGCACAGCACAGAATGCTTAATGAGGTAAAGAAGAATCCTGGAGTGTCAGCTAAAGATTTACAGAAATCTCTGGCACATGCTAACATTTTTGTTGACACATCTACAATAAGGAAAACATTAAACAAGAATGGAGTACATGGGAGGACACCACGGAGGAAGCCATTGCTGTCCGTAAAGAATATTGCAGCACGTTTGAAGTTTGCAAAAGAGCACCTGGATGTTCCACAGCACTACTGGCAAAATATTCTGTGGACAGATGAAACCAAAATTGAGATGTTTGGAAAAAACACACAACACTATGTGTGGAGAAAAAAAGGCACAGCACACCAACATCAAAACCTCATCCCCACTGTAAAACATGGCGGAGGGAGCATCATGGTTTGGGGCTGCTTTGCTGCCTCAGGGCCTGGACGGATTGTTGTCATTGATGGAAAAATGAATTCCAGAGTTTATCAAGACATTTTGCAGGAAACTGTAAGACCATCTGTCCGCCAACTGAAGCTCCGCAGAGGATGGGTGATGCAACAGGACAATGACCCAAAGCATACAAGTAATTCAACAAAAGAATGGCTTCAGCAAAACAAAATGCACCTTCTGGAGTGGCCCAGTGAGAGTCCTGACCTCAACCCGATTGAAATGCTGTGGCATGACCTTAAGAGAGCGATTCACACCAGACATCCCAAGAATATTGCTACACTGAAACAGTTTTGTGAAGAGGAGTGGTCCAAAATTACTCCAGATCGTTGTGCAGGTCTGATCTGCAACTACAGGAAACGTTTGGTTGAGGTTATTGCTGCCAAAGGAGGGTCAACCAGTTATTAAGTCCACAGGTTCACATACTTTTTCCACCCTGCACTGTGAATGTTTACATGTTCTGTTCAATAAAAACATGAAAACATATAATGTTTGTGTTTTATTATTTTAAGCAGACTGTGTTTTTCAAATTGTTGTGACTTAGATGAAGATCAGAGCACGTTTTATGACCAATTCATGCAAAACTCCACGTAATCCCATAGGGTTCACATACTTTTTCTTGCCACTGTATATATCTCTCTATACTACGTGGATCAACAAAAGATGAGCTATCACTTATTCTATTTTAGAATGATAAGTAATAAAAACGTATTTAGTGAATCCTCCCCTAATATCGAGAATTAAACTTCTAATCTTCTGCTTTTTATATTGTAGTTATATAATTCCCTGCTTATTAATTTCAATCACAATAATTTCCAAATTCAATATATATATATTGGTATATCAATCTTTACAACAGTTTCTTTTAGGATAAATCCTTATATCCAATTCTTCTTCATATCTCTATCTGCAGAATAGAAATATTTTAGATTCTGGATCTAACAGTATCTGAGAAATCTCAGTCTATCTGTTGCAAGAAATATTCCAAATATATATATGTAATTTATTTAATCTGAATAAAAATAGCTTTCATACATTAACTCCAATCTGGATTAAATGAGTTACTGCCTTGGAATATTCTTTATGTAATATTGTTTTTGGAATATGTGAAAATTATCAATATCAGATAATCAATGCATGGGAGTTAGAGATTTGGTGTGAGTTAGAGATTTGGTGTGAAATTTTGAGTGCATCGTCCTGGGATGGTCTGCTAGCCTTGTGTGTAAGTCTCTGAATGCCTCATGTCCTGGAATCTGCGGGAATGCCTCATGTAACCAACAGTGCGACTTCAATTATAGTCAATTTGACGTCACTGGCAATCTATTCATTACATTAAATATAATATTTACTATCCTCTAGAGGGCAGTATTGCACTTCTTAATTAATTCCACCATTTAATTTTTATATACCTTATCTCATGTCAGAGGTCAATTTGACTTACAAAGACCCTCTTCTCTCAGCAGTAGACTTTGAGTCTCTCATGCCACAATAAAATTGATGTCCCTACTCCTCTCAAACTAAATAAATTCCTTTCTAGTTAAATCACAGAATCTCTTCTTCAGTAATTATCTATTTATCAATTATACTCTCTACAATATAAATTGGAGCATCTATTTTCTACTGTAAATATAATAAAATATACCTTGATTATAAAAATATATTTTGTGAATATAATCATACATTTCAAAAATTTTAACTTTTATTTTCCTATACCCAAAGACAAAATATCTTTTTGTTTTAAAAACTTAAGACAACTCAATAAATTTAAATGTGTCATGTCTGGCACTTATCTTTAGCATTATATAACACAAAGACATTTTAAGGTTCCCTCATGTCTGGTATTTCTAAAAAAAAAATTAGATTTCACCTAGCCGTGAACTATTAAAAAAAAATCTCTGTTCATTTCTAAAACTAGGGAAAATTTGAAAAAGAAAAGACTTTCTATTTAAAACAAAATGGCTACAGGCATCCATTTTAATTTTTCCCTTCCAATATACCCGACAGCGCGCCCCAGACTACCAGTTTGTGGGCAGCCCAGAGCGTCTGGGTGGAGATATCAGGTGTGTCATTTATAAGAAAGTGATACTGTAAAGTTTTTGGCACCGAGTCCCGCACCCCAGGTTTGTCTAGTAAGAAAGGGTCGAGGCCCGATGAGGATGTAAAGCGTGTGGTCAGAACAGGTTATAGTGCCGATAGAGGAGGCGAGGACTGAGGGGAGGCAGGAAGGGGATGTCAATAAGCTGTCTATCCTAGAATAGGTGTTGTGGATGGGGGAATAAAAAGTGTAATCTTTGACTGAAGGATGCTGTACTCGCCAGACATCCACATAACCTACTTGATGTACAAAGTCATAGAACTGCCTATCCTGGAGTGAAGGGAGAGGAGGGGTCGGGACTCCGTGTAAGCCAGATATATCCGGGGGGGGGGCACAAGGTCACGTTAAAGTCTCCCCCTAGAAGGACATGGCCCTTAGCATGGGAAGCTATAAAAGCCTGAGTAGAGGACCAAAGTTAGTATCTGACATGTTCAACCCATAAAGCGAGACAAAAGTGTATTGCTGTCCAGACACAGTGCCTGACACCAAAACACAACGGCCAATGTCATCCACGTGGGATTCTATTACAGTAATAGGGCAGGAGGTCCTTATCAGGACCGCAACCCCGTTGCGTTTGGGGGTGGCGCAGGATAGGAAGACCCTGGAATAGGCTGGATCAGAGAGGCGGAAGGCCGCCGATTTAGGGATTCTGGTTTCCTGAATCATAGCTATGTCTATGGACTTACGCTTGTTCTCGAAAAAGCAAGCGCCGTTTGCGTAGCGAGTTTAGGCCTTTAATATTTAGGGACAAAATATTTACCGGAGCCATTCTAACAGAAGGTCATGGGACGATATAGCAGCCCTACGGGGACCCCTCCCTGTCGCCTCCTCCCCCGGCAAGCACAAGTGCCCGAGGGGATGTCAAGGAGGGGGCAAGGGTAGAGCGCCATACAAGAGAAAAAGAAGAGATAAGAGGAAAAATACAAAAGGAGGGAAGAAAAGATGCAGGATAGAATAAGGAAAAAAGACAGGGGACAGAGGACCCCGTTCTGGGCAGACACGAGGGAAGAAGAAAGCACCAACCGAACAGGAATACCAGAGGGGAGGTATAGTGGGGGGGGGGAGAAATAAGAGGAGGGAAGCCGGCGACCATCCCGTGCACAACAGGGAATGCATAGAAGGGGTGCCGCTAACCTGCCGTACAAAGAGAAACATTGAGACACGCGATCCTACGTTAATAGCAATAAGAACGATTTAAAACAATAACCTGCATATTTATAGCAGAACATTTTAAAGTAACAACCTGCACAGTGACGAAGCAAAATATAACCATTAGGAGCTTAACACCTTGGGTAAATAGCCCCTAACTTGGGTCTAGCCCCACAACGAGGGGGTACCCAAGGCATCTTAGGGGTCGACCCCATAGAAGAAGTGAAGGTCTCAGCCAAGACCATAAAGGGGAGAGTTCCTCTGGCAACCCATGATCAATCTGCCACTGTCGACCAATCCTGGTCCAGGCGAGGTAGTGGCAGAGGGGGCCCCAAGTCCGTAAGAGCTGGTGGCACTGGGAGGTCCAGAAGGTGTAAAATGTCCTTGGCTTGGTAAAGGTGTGAGAAAGCATGAGTGCGGTTATTTTTTGTGACCAGTATCTTAAAGGGAAAACCCCATGCATAGCGGATGCCATGGTGTCTCAGTATCCCCGTACCGTCTCTCCATTCCTTCTGGCATGTGAGAGTCGCAGGGGACAAGTCCTGATAGAAAGATAGGGAAGAGCCATCATAATCCATGATTTGTTCCCTAGTGACCTTCAGTTGGGCCTCTTTGGTGGGTTAGTAATTGAATCGTTCTACTACATCCCGTGGTGATGCGGCCTTATCGTTTCTGGGGCCCAGGATCCAGTGCACTTGGTCAAAAAGGAGTTTAGTCTGGGGAAGGTCAGGGAGGAGACGTTTAACGATACCCGTGAGTTTGGGCTGCAACTGGTCTCCCAGGATCAATTCAGGCAAGGAGCTGGATGTTGTTGATAAATTAGAATTTTAAGCAAAAAAAACAAATTCCCTATAATAATTACCATTTATGAAATTTCAATAAACCTTTTTCAAGTTTCCTCTCATATATCAAAGTTGAACACGGGCGCGGCGCTACACCATGGCGAGAGACACCAAAATCAGCCACAAAGCAATGTAGCATCAGTCATGTCTAAAATATCCTTCCTTAGACAGACTTTTTATTAGATTTCAAAGCATTTATAGCCAATCAGCAAACGGATACATTTCTACGTCAGAGTTTAACCAACAGTGAGACAAAAATTACTACATTTGATTCAGAGATAGCTTTTTTCTAGCTTACACTGTTCACACACCCTTTCCTGCACACAAAGGAAATGGCTAAATTCCACAGGCTAACATCCTATGCAAGTAAAAGACTTGCAGGGTTTGACACTTTAAATGGGAGGGGGGATTTCACACTAATGCAAGAATTAAAACTACCTATCATATTAAAATACCTTTCAATCGTCTCATTGATCACATATACAACCGTGATCACTAAAATGGATAAAACAAACTAAACAATTAAACTAATTATACCTGGGACCATAGTATCCTCGCCTAATACCTGTACGATATACGAAAAGGATTCCCCAAGGAGGCCCTTTATGAGCATAAAATACACTTATCTATCTTTATTTATAAAAGGATTTTACCAGGAAGGATACATTGAGATTTCTCTCGTTTTCAAGTATATCTAGATTCACTCTTCCAGCGAACCACACTTGGAGCGTAGGCAAAAATACCTAATCTAGACATTAAATAACTATTTATTCTCATTTCCCAAAATATAATTCACCGAACAAGAAAAGTATAATAACGTGAATGTAAAAGTTCATCTATCTAATAAACCAACATGAGTCAGATCTATATCTGTGTGTTTTCCTATGTTCAGCTTCACTCCACAAAACGCATACACACCTGCATTCACATACACACTCAAGAAATACATTCTCATTTTCACAAATCCAATCCTTTCTCACACTTATCTAGGGGATTAAATAAAAAAAATAATATTCTATAATCTAATACCGTAGTCCACAGTGCGAGATCAAGGTGTGGTCTTTTTCAACATCCCAATTTGAGACGCATAATCATTGAATGTCCTCAGAGCTCTCACCATAGGGACTCCTGAACAAGCTGTCTCTTTGCGCTGGTTGCTTATTACCTGTGACCTTTGACCTTGACACAAAATGTCCATGATTCGTTCCATATGCAGTCATTGTGACTGTCAGGTTTCTTGATGATGTGATACGGTTTTAGCAACAATAAAGAAAATAAAAAAGAAAAGAAAATATGTATACCCCGCTAATCATATACATCCATTCATTCATTGTCACTCACAAGTGCACGAAATCAATAAAAATGTTCATTTACACAAGAAGAGGCACAGATAATAAATTTTTAAATTTCCCTCACGCAATAAAAAAAATTATACTACTTCTGACTCATTGTTAGAGAAAAATATATATACGCAACTTTGGCTCAAAAGGGAAATAGCCGAAGTGCATACTCCACCCATTTTAAATATCAAAAAAAATATTTAATTACTATCCTATTCAGTCTTGTTCGGTGTTTTGAAACAAACCTGGTGTTTATAAAACACACCAATCCTCAAATGAAATCAAAAAAATAAAAACAGCTTTAATTTTACCGAATTAAAACTTTCCATTTATCACTATATATGTCATGAAACGTATTTATGCAAATGCATTCAATTATATGTTCCTAAATACATTAATTAACTCTAATTTTAATTGGATGTGATCTTCAATAATCCTAAATGTGTCAGGGAATTTGAACAATATTGATTGTAACCAAACAACAAAAATAATAAAATATAAAATAATAAAAGACACAAAATAATTATCACTTAGACGACAACACAAAGATAATCCATCAGCATATAAAAATACATTATCTTCTTTCTTTGTCTTCTGTCTTATTGGTTGAAAATAACTGTTTTGTAAAACTGACATGTCTTAAATTTTATTTCCAAATCAATGATCTTCTTTAATCGCATGATTTATTGATGAGTTGTCGATAAACTAGAATGTTTTATTGCATGGTGTCTGATAATTCCTTATTATCCGGCTGATGTAACATTGCAATGTGAAATGATAATGTGTTTGAGTAAATTTCCTTCAATTCCAACAGCTTTATCAATATTGGTATTCAATAATCTTCCATCTAGCTTGATCAAAGTTGGCATGCATGGGTAATTTTCACCTAAAGTAAAAAACTTGGGAAAAAAATGTATTATTAACCTGTCAAAAACTTTAAAATTTCTATGGTTAAAATACTTTTAAAATGGAGAAAAAATGCAACACATTTTTGGACACAAAGAAAAAGGAGTGGTCATGAGAGAGAGAAAATGGAGGGGCTGGGAGAAAATGTGAAAACTTCCTTTTACTTTTGCAACGGTCACCATTTTTTTCTAAAATGCTCTTCAATTCAAATAAAAAAACACATAACAAAAATATCATAAACTGGGAAAGAAAGTATAGAAAGGCATGTTTAAAACTTGATGCGTTAATTAGCACAAAGTTCTCAGGAAACTCAGAGAAAAAGATTCTTAATAAACATCTAAAACTACAATCATTATTAAGGATATTGGTTAAAAACAAACATTCAAACGTGAGGTGTTTGTGCAGCTATTTTACAACCTGTTTTATTCCCTCCAAGAATATTCAATGGGGGCACAGTCATACGTTGTTGCACTTCACACCAAAAGACAAAAACATCAGACAGCAAAAAATAAAACTAGACATCTGGCTACCAATGCAGAAAAAAGAAAACAAACAAACAATACTCAAGATACCAAACTACAACCTTCCATCTCCCTTAGTCAACTACAATAAAACAAAACAAAAACCACCTTCTCTCATTTGAAATCTGCCTAATTTCCTTTGTACAGCGCTACAAAACCTGTAGGCGCTTTACATTAAACTTTCACTCAAATCCTTCAGCTTTATATCACTTCATCCTCTTAGATTCCAAACAACTAAACATGAACCTATATATATATTCCATTATACAAGTTACAAAACCTGTAAATGATCTCAGTCAGCCATTTTGGCAAAACATATAACCTAAATTAAGTTGTGGTCGATCCCTTTGTGCTGGACTCAAACAAAGACCAGAGGAAAATAACCGACCATGCCTCTTTTGGGAAAATGTATAACTTATATTAAGGCAGATTGACGACGCCCATCACCGTGATACACTAATTTATTTTATATATATCATACATCAACTTATATCATCCATTTACAGTAAATCCAGCTCCTATAATTACTTTTTATTCCACATCTGTCTCCATAAAATCTTGGAATCATCCCAGCCATCCAATACGCTATATACCAATTAAAATACACATTTGAATCACACGAAAATACCCAGCACAAACAGCTACAATCACAGCTCTCCCATTATAGCATGAAAATTCTACACATTCCAGAACTCACAGCCAAATAAATCTTTCCTTTGTACATCATTATAACTACTACACATTGCAAATAGAAAGAAAACTTTTCCTACAAAATTTTATGAGAAGGAAAAAAAATTAGCAAGCACGATTGAAATGGTCTCCATTTCCTGTCTTTTTTTTTTTTTTTACTCAAGGCAAAGCAGTAAAAACACATACGAAGCAACCTGTGGTAAAAAAAGGCAGTCCCTATACATAAATTGCATATGAAAAACACAATATCAAAACTACGAAATACAAAACATCAAAATAAACACATACATTAATGGTTAGTAAAGAGAAACATTTAAATAAACAGACGTAATCAATGGCAAGAAACAAAATAAAAAAAATAAAAATAAAAAAATGGCTAGAATGCAAAAGAAAAATTGCTCTCAACGGAAGCAACACTATTTTGTTGTCTATCTTGCTATATGAGAAGAAACCAAACCTAAATTAATTAAAATAAAATGCTCACAATTACATGATATGGACTACCAGAAACACCAGAATTGAAGTACAAGATAGACACAGAACGGAGACAATACAACTAGAAACATCTCTTGTCTTTTTTTATGAGTTCAATTTCCAGCATATACAATACACTATACTCAGCACAGCGGGCGAGTTCAAACAACACACGTGAGGTCCTCAAATGATTTTTCCTTTACTACAATACATAAAATGACAAAAACAAACCAAGACAAAGAGTCCAACCTTGCACCAAAAAAATAAATAAATAAATAAATCAACAAGCTCTGAAACATAGCTTTAACTCCAAGGAAAATAAACAAGAGCCAAGACTGGAGGCAAGTTCGCAAAATCTGAACAAGCAAATGTAAGGATACATTCAAATGTAAAGATGCATTTAAATGTAAGGATACATCCGAATGGCAAATCCCACTTCAGACAACGACTGATAAATTAGAATTTTAAGCAAACAAAAACAAATTCCCTATAATAATTACCATTTATGAAATTTCAATAAACCTTTTTCAAGTTTCCTCTCATATATCAAAGTTGAACACGGGCGCGGCGCTACACCATGGCGAGAGACACCAAAATCAGCCACAAAGCAAAGTAGCATCAGTCATGTCTAAAATATCCTTCCTTAGACAGACTTTTTATTAGATTTCAAAGAACTTATAGCCAATCAGCATACAGATACATTTCTATGTCAGAGTTTAACCAACAGTGAGACAAAAATTACTACATTTGATTCAGAGATGGCTTTTTTCTAACTTACACTGTTCACACACCCTTTCCTGCACACAAAGGAAATGGCTAAATTCCACAGGCTAACATCCTATGCAAGTAAAAGACTTGCAGGGTTTGACACTTTAAATGGGAGGGGGGATTTCACACTAATGCAAGAATTAAAACTACCTATCATATTAAAATACCTTTCAGTTATTACAGTGGGAGCGGTTGGATTGAGCCTCCAAGGCCTCCTCCAGATGATGGACCCGAGCCTCTATGGCATCAGAATGCGCGGCCAGCGCATTGTAATCGGTTGTGAACTGCTTGAATTTGTCCTCCAGCTGGGCAGTCCATTCGCCCACTTCCTGGATGTCTGCTGACAGGCAGTGCGAGGTCTTGAGACCCATAATATCGGCCCTGGTAGCTGGGCAGGCCTCACCCTTGTAGTCTCCGCTCGATGCTGCGTGCGCCGGGTCGATTCGGATGCCATTTTGGGAGGTGTCATCGTGCCGAGACCGAGGAGAGAAGATCGGCACCATGGAGGGTTCCGTCTCCTTTTTTTGGGTCTTGAGTGTCCGCTTCATGTTGGGTGAATGTCAATGCAGTATGGTTTGCAAGTTATCTGGTTGGTAGGAGCATCTATTCGGCGGGTGTTAGCAGGAGCTCTCTCAAACCACGACCATCTCAGTTGCCGGCTCGACTCCGTTGAAAATCTAATTTGTATTGCATTGTGTGTTATAATATTCAGGCGGCACATGACGTATACACATAATAATGATATATTATGAATATGCCGAGTGTGTCGGAAAGAACGATATATAATATGTCTGGGTTGTATAATAAAATATGACTTCAAATCGCATTTAAACATGAGGAGTGAAATCGGTAAAAACTAGCTCAACACACAGGTGTGAAATGGCTCAACAGCGAAAGGGCTAAACAAGAGAAATCTCAATGTATCCTTTCTGGTTAAATACTTTATAAATAGATAATATACACACATTACACATCCATACATCTGTCCATCCACTACTTGGTACCCACTTTGTACCCTTAACCCTGTCTGTCACTGTCTGCCAAGGAGAGTGTTGGGAGAGGAGATGGAGGGAGGAGTGTTTGTGGGGAAGAAGAGGAGGAAGAGAGGTAAGGACTGGAGGTGTAGGGGCAGGAAGGAGAGGCAGTGTAAGGGAGGAGAGGAGCAGTAGGGGTGGCGATGGTAGATGGGGAGAGGAGGCCCAGGCTTCATGAGGGCGATGAGGGGTGATGGGAAGAGGAGGTCTACTGAGAGTCGACATGCTGAGAGGAGAACTGACAGGAGTCCTCTGGAGACTGAGAGCTGAAGAGTGAGGGTGCCAGGCCAGGTCCAGCTACGCCAGGGTCAGCTTCTGAATAATAATGCCGAATAGAACCACTGAACAGCAAGGCATTTCGGCAACTTTTCCCTGCTGTTTGGTGTTCTCTGCATAGACGAAGCATTGCTTCTCTATGGAGATTTCACTGCCTTCGAACAGGCACCGAACAGGCACCGTATGTGCAGGCAATTCGCCAAGATTTGGCGAACTGCCTACTCTCTGAATTTCAGTGTTCGGTTACCTTTCGGCCACAATTCGGATCTCTTTGAATAATCCCCATAGTTATTCTTTCTCTGGGCCTATTCTGGGGCATGGGCCTGGAGCTGCTGCTCCATCAGCCCCTATGTTAATCCGGCCCTGTACATGTATATATATATATATTTTTTTATTATTATTATTATTTTTATTTTTTTCAGGTAATGGTAATCTTGGGAGAGTTCCCTCACTTTTTTCCCAGGACTTGACCCCTGATTACAGGGCAGCACTGTTCCTTGTGCTCCGATATGCTTTAAATAGCAGTAATGTCCCCTGAAACATGTCAGATATTGGGTCACCCTAGTGATAAGGGACACATGTTGGAAGCATTATTCTATGTAAATCATACTTTTCATGCGCTCAGCAGGGGACCCTCAAATATCTCCCAAATAAACCAAAATGGTCTTTAACATCTTGCTTGTGCTGTCATGCTCTGGACACTCGTGTGGGCTGGGCAGCCACATGCATCTTGGGAGCAAGATCCACAAGGTTTAATAACTTCTAAAGGAGGTATTTAAATGTTAGCAGTAATTGCACTTCTGCAAATTTGACTCTCCGCAGTGCGGGGAGCACTGGAATTTTGGTGCTCTTTTGAATAGCCCTATATTTTACTAATGCCCTTTAATTATTTATAGGAGCACAGAATTAAATATTAAAAAATAAATCTTTTTATTCTGAAACAATATGCCATTTTTTTTAAATTACAAAAAGGTTAAAAAGACCAATAACAATTTTCTGTGAGTGTACAATCAGCGGTGTATTTAGGCCTAGGCCTTGTCGGCCTAGGGCGGCACTTTCCATGGGGCGGCGGCCCCGCTGCTCAGTGGGACCCGCCGCCCCATGGGACGTTGTGACTTGCCGCTGCATGGGACCCGCCACTCTGTGGGACCAAACAGTAGTGGCCGCCGGTTCTTGAATACCCGGCCGCCAAGCGTTTCTGTCCCTGAGTTGCAGCGCTGGGAGGAAGTGGTCATATGACGTCACTTTCTCCTAGCGCTCCACCATGCGTGCTGCGTATGCCGGGACGGAGGTGGATTACAGGACCCAGCCACCAGCCGTCAGCCCCCAGGTGGACATAGATCCACCACCTCAAAAAACAGAAAATAGGATGAAACAGAGGCGCTTTAGATCTTAGTACGGATCGCTACACGTTCGAGCAATTAGGGGTTTCCCTCACCACCAAAATAATTGTAGAAATGTGAACCAGATGCAAGAACAGCGCTCCTTTCGTAGACACTATAGAAAAAAGGCCACACAACACCTCAAAGTGATATGAACCAAATGGCAAAATTCTTACGTTTCCATGGAGAAGTAATTATTTGAGGGAAGTATCTCTAATGAGAACATGTAGTTATACTCTTAGAGGATCCAAATGGATAAAAGAAGGGGGAGAAAAAAAATATACAATAGTGCAGATCAGACAAATTGGATTAATGTATAGTATACAAAGTCTCATGCACTCACACTTTTCGAGAGCTTCCTAGCTCTATTATGTTCACTCTTCGAACTGTTAGAGGCCAGTCCGACAGCCAGAGATCACAGCACCTCTTCAACCTCTTAGATAATTTTTCTCCTTTAGAATCTCAGAAAGAGAGAAGAGGGCTCACATGGCATAATATTGTAGCTTTAATATAAGTTACAAAAGAGCAACCAGGGGAGGAGTGTTACTCACCCTATAAAGAGCTACACCGAGCTCTAGGGGTCCAGCGTGTGTAGATTGTTCAAGGCACAATTTATAAAAGCCAAACACCATAAAAAGAATGGTAGCAAAATCCCAGAATGTTAAGAATAAAAATATATTTAAAACAATATGTAGTACAAACAAATATAAAAGGCCAGACGCGTTTCGCGCATCAAGCGCTTCCTCAGTGGCGATAAGCAAAGAAAAAAGTTACATAGGTAGCCAACATATGTATATATATATACCCCTCTTACTCCTAATTGGAGTGATAACAGATGTTAAAAAACGCTAATTTTCGCGCCAAAATGAACTAGCGTTATTCAATCAAAGAGGCTTTTACTTCCGGTTTATCCCGCACGTCATAGTAAACATTGAGCGGGTTTCGTTTCCGGGTTAATAATTAACCAGCTTAGAAGCTTCCACTTTCGATTCCCCTTCAGAAAGGAGGACAGCCGAGTATTGCTTCCGGAGCAGAACTCAGTTGAACCAAGTTCACCCTCCGGGTCCCGTGCGCATGCGTAGAGATCCTCACTTCACTCTGGGTCCTGTGCGCATGCGTGGAGATCTTCTTTACGTACGATAACAGCGTCCATAATTCTCAGTATTCCGGACGAACAAGCACCCCATCCTGGCGCCCACCCGGAAGATGCATACAACATGGCCCCAGCAAAGAAAAGATAAATATATAAAAAAGACATATATGTAAAATAAATATATATGCAGAATAAGGAACACTATTGCACAATGTGACCATCATATTGATCAAAGCCTCAAAGGGTCATATATTACAAATGCCTAATTAATGCACGTAATGTATTTTATCAAAACCGTAATGGCCTTATCACTTATGTGTGGCATTAATGTACTAATTAAAATGCTAAAAAGTTTTATTATTTTTTACTATTTTTATAAAAAAATCATTGATTACACAACCTAACCGATTGGGGCAAAGGGCTCACAAAAAGTGGCAAATTTCAAAGTCCTTATTTAGGCCCCTTGGTATTAAAGTATCGAATAAAAAGATGAGCCTCATCTCTTCCTGGTTGATCTTTTTTAAAAAATCTTCTCCTCTCCAATCTCTTTCAACTTTACGTAAAGCAAAAAGACCAGACCTACAGGGGAGCTATTATGCACAGCGAAGAAATGGGAAGATACAGTATGCTTATCAAATCCACGTAGGATATTCCGAATATGCTCCAAAATCCTTATATAAAGGGGCCTAGTTGTCCGACCAATGTAAATTTTGCCACAAGGGCAAACAAGGGCATAGATAACATTAGTCGAATGACACGAAATGACCTTTTTAATTTTAAACGTATCATTAACACCAAAAGCTGGACAAAATTTTCTCTTCAGTTTTAATCTCTTACAAGCGGAACATAAGCCGCATCGATAGAAACCTTCCTTTATTGTTATTGTTTTAAAGTCACTTTTCGTTTGATGAACATGGCTCCTAACAATTTGTTGCTTTATCGTCCGTGCTCCTCTATTGACAATCTTTGGATTATCATCCAAAATATCCTGGAGCACCGGATCTTTCTTCAAGATATGCCAATATTTACGTATTGAATAATTAATGGCACGTGTGTCTGACTATTATAGTTATAAATAAAAGGGAGGGAGAAATTCTCTTTCTCCTCACGTTTCCTATATTGGATAAGGGCCCTCCTATCCTTACCCTGAATGTCCTTCATAACCTCTATCAGGCTTTCCTCTTTATATCCCTTTCTCTTAAGATCACCGATTAGTTTATTCGCTTGAAAATCAAATATTTCCCTCTCTGTGCAATTTCTTCTCAATCTGGTGAGTTGACTTTTGGGAACGCTTTTAAGCCACGCCGAAGCGTGGCAGCTTGTAGATTCTATATAATTATTAACGTCCACAGGTTTGAAGTATGTTTTGGACTTGACTCTTCCCCCCTCAATGTAAAGTGTCAAGTCCAAAAAATTGATGGTCTGCTTACTATACTGCAAATCCAATTTTATACCCCAGTCGTTCTGATTCAATAAACCATGGAATCCTTTAAGGCTTTCCTCATCGCCTTTTCAAATAAACAGAAGGTCATCTATGTACCTTCTGTACAGGATCAGGTTATGCGCCCAGCCACACAAAACCCCCGACCACTGGGATTCCCAGTGGGCCATAAAGAGGTTAGCGTAGCTGGGCGCAAAACGAGTACCCATGGCGGTCCCCCTACATTGTAGGTAGAACTGGTTGTTAAAAGAAAAATAATTATTCCGGAGGATAAAATTAATACCCTCCAAAATAAATTCTACCTGTTCCAAAGGATAGACTTGATGTAAATTTAAATGGTGACGTACTGCCTCACAGCCCCTGTCATGCGATATTATGCTGTACAGGGATTGCACATCACACGTGACAAGCTTCCACTTTCGATTCCCCTTCAGAAAGGAGGACAGCCGAGTATTGCTTCCGGAGCAGAACTCAGTTGAACCAAGTTCACCCTCCGGGTCCCGTGCGCATGCGTAGAGATCCTCACTTCACTCTGGGTCCTGTGCGCATGCGTGGAGATCTTCTTTACGTACGATAACAGCGTCCATAATTCTCAGTATTCCGGACGAACAAGCACCCCATCCTGGCGCCCACCCGGAAGATGCATACAACATGGCCCCAGCAAAGAAAAGATAATTTTTTTTATAAAAATAGTAAAAAATAATAAAACTTTTTAGCATTTTAATTAGTACATTAATGCCACACATAAGTGATAAGGCCATTACGGTTTTGATAAAATACATTACGTGCATTAATTAGGCATTTGTAATATATGACCCTTGAGGCTTTGATCAATATGATGGTCACATTGTGCAATAGTGTTGCTTATTCTGCATATATATTTATTTTACATATATGTCTTTTTTATATATTTATCTTTTCTTTGCTGGGGCCATGTTGTATGCATCTTCCGGTGGCGCCAGGATGGGGTGCTTGTTCGTCCGGAATACTGAGAATTATGGACGCTGTTATCGTACGTAAAGAAGATCTCCACGCATGCGCACAGGACCCAGAGTGAAGTGAGGATCTCTACGCATGCGCACGGGACCCGGAGGGTGAACTTGGTCCAAACTGAGTTCTGCTCCGGAAGCAATACTCGGCTGTCCTCCTTTCTGAAGGGGAATCGAAAGTGGAAGCTTCTAAGCTGGTTAATTATTAACCCGGAAACGAAACCCGCTCAATGTTTACTATGACGTGCGGGATAAACCGGAAGTAAAAGCCTCTTTGATTGAATAACGCTAGTTCATTTTGGCGCGAAAATTAGCGTTTTTTAACATCTGTTATCACTCCAATTAGGAGTAAGAGGGGTATATATATATACATATGTTGGCTACCTATGTAACTTTTTTCTTTGCTTATCGCCACTGAGGAAGCGCTTGATGCGCGAAACTCGTCTGGCCTTTTATATTTGTTTGTACTACATATTGTTTTAAATATTTTTTATTCTTAACATTCTGGGATTTTGCTACCATTCTTTTTATGGTGTTTGGCTTTTATAAATTGTGCCTTGAACAATCTACACACGCTGGACCCCTAGAGCTCGGTGTAGCTCTTTATAGGGTGAGTAACACTCCTCCCCTGGTTGCTCTTTTGTAACTTATATTAAAGCTACAATATTATGCCATGTGAGCCCTCTTCTCTCTTTCTGAGATTCTAAAGGAGAAAAATTATCTAAGAGGTTGAAGAGGTGCTGTGATCTCTGGCTGTCGGACTGGCCTCTAACAGTTCGAAGAGTGAACATAATAGAGCTAGGAAGCTCTCGAAAAGTGTGAGTGCATGAGACTTTGTATACTATACATTAATCCAATTTGTCTGATCTGCACTATTGTATATTTTTTTTCTCCCCCTTCTTTTATCCATTGGATCCTCTAAGAGCATAACTACATGTTCTCATTAGAGATACTTCCCTCAAATAATTACTTCTCCATGGAAACGTAAGAATTTTGCCATTTGGTTCATATCACTTTGAGGTGTTGTGTGGCCTTTTTTCTATAGTGTCTACGAAAGGAGCGCTGTTCTTGCATCTGGTTCACATTTCTACAATTATTTTGGTGGTGAGGGAAACCCCTAATTGCTCGAACGTGTAGCGATCCGTACTAAGATCTAAAGCGCCTCTGTTTCATCCTATTTTCTGTTTTTTGAGTATTCTTCTTCTTTTCCCGGGGATGTTGGCTGCTAAGATGACACTAACTGAGTATAGAAAGAATATAGGCCAAAATATTGATGAGATCTTTGGTGATTATTCCTTAGATAAAGCGGTCATACGAGCCCCCAATAGTCAAGAGTTGGCCCAATCTTTAGAAAAAATCTTAACTAAGGAAATTAAGTTCAAATGGGAAGTGATGACCCTTGAAAAATATCTAAAAGAAAAAATTTCCCCAAGAGGTTTGAGGTATTTTAAATTGCCCTCTTCGGATAGAGATAATTCTAAATTTATGGCTGGTTGGATTCAAATGATGGAGGATTTTGCAAGTCAAACTATGCGATACATTATACAACATAAAAGAGAAGTACTTCAGAATCTGAATGAGGGTATTCAGTCTCTAATAGATGAACTAAAATTAAGTACGGATGAGATCCATTTTGAGGAATTATCACAAGAACTGAAAGCTAATTTGGATAAAATAACCAAGGATGTTATAGAAGTTAAAAAAAAAATATATAAGGGATATAGAAGACTATAAAAATGATAAGATTAAACAGAAATATACCTTTGTTCCAAAATCAGGTTTGAGGGAGTATCAATATCAATACCCTACCCGACGGAATGATCAGTCGGGAGGCTATCGATATAATCCCTCCCATAAAGTTCCCTCTACACGTGGTGAGAATAGGAGGTTTAAGAGCTCTACCCCCAAAGGGAATCCGAACTTTATTCCTATTCATAGTCGGGCTCAAGTTAGGTTCTCGGAGAGAGTAAGGGAAAATCTAGTCCCTAAAATGATCCCCGCATCTGGGGGGATTTTATTTGGATGTCCCTCAGAATCAATTCAAGTTAGTGAACCAATTTCTAATAAGAAATATAAAAATAATAACAGCAAAAATAAGAAAGAGGACATTCCATGTGGCCTGAATATGGATAGTTGTATCCAGGTAGATTATCCAACTCCCTATTCTCCCAAAAGTAAAGATTCGAATGAAGATTTTGCTGCTGATCTCTCGAGTCTTCATAATGATGAGTCTATATGCAAATTTTTCCCGTCACCAAAGGAACCACAAAAGGTTTCGATGATAAAAAAAGATAATTCGAATATCTGTACCTTAATGATCAATCCGATTCTGAATACTTTGGAGGATAGCTTTGGATCAGCGGTGAGCCCTTCTGATTATGCCTGGAAATCCCCTTGGAATAAAGGCAAGCCATTACTAAGAACTCCCTCTATTGGTACAAATATTCTATCACATAAACCAATTAAGGAGCCTTTTTTAAAGTCACGCCCGATGGCCACAAAACAACTAAAACTCACCAACATGCCCCTAGAACCGGTTGTAAAAATTGTAAATCAACCAGGCGCTATTCCCCGCAAAAGGGGATGGGAAAAAGTAAACGGGGCACTAGGGGAGGAAGGTCACAGAAAGAAAGAAAAGAAATGAAAGGTCTCATTAAAGCATCAAAACGAGAGGTATCAATATGTACAAATGGCATATTCAATCTTAGCAGTCGAATTCTTAATGAGCATGAAATTAAAGCTCTTAATAAGGGATTAAGGTTCGCACCAAGTGCGAAGGTTGACAAATTTGGTGTTTTTGTAGATTTAAAAAAATTCCAGAGGAAGTTATGTCTGAAAAAGTTTTTTCTGAAGAATCCCATCGAAAGAGAGGTGCTTACCTCAAAGTTCACACATTCAGGGCTTAGGGAAGGTTCCTCGTTTTTTCCCCGTAATATGATCTCGGAAGAGATGAGGATCTTTGAATTGATGGTTATGGCCGACATTAACAAAATTCATTCAGAAAAACTACAACCAAATTTGACTAAGAATGAGAGAGACGCACTATTCAATCTAAAGAATGATTCCACCATCATTATTAAATCTGCTGATAAAGGGGGGGGGATAGTTATCATGGATAAAGAATTATATGACCAGGAGGCTTTCAGGCAACTTAATGATAACACTACCTATCGCTTGCTGTCCTCCAATCCCACTCAAAATATTAAAATGGGACTATTCAATTTACTCATTAAGGGAAATGATGCGGGTATTTTGGACCAACAGGAATTAAAATATCTTAATCCTCCATTTCCCAAGATTCCTATTTTTTATCTTCTTCCGAAGATTCATAAAGATCCACTTCATCCGCCAGGGAGACCCATAATATCGGGTGTACAGTCTGTTACGAGCCACTTATCGCAGTATTTAGATATTCTCCTGCAACCCTTGGTCAAATTGGTTCCATCGTATCTAAAAGACACGATGAGTCTATTACAAATATTGGAAAATTTTAAATGGGAACCCGATTTCTTTCTCGTCACGTGTGATGTGCAATCCCTGTACAGCATAATATCGCATGACAGGGGCTGTGAGGCAGTACGTCACCATTTAAATTTACATCAAGTCTATCCTTTGGAACAGGTAGAATTTATTTTGGAGGGTATTAATTTTATCCTCCGGAATAATTATTTTTCTTTTAACAACCAGTTCTACCTACAATGTAGGGGGGCCGCCATGGGTACTCGTTTTGCGCCCAGCTACGCTAACCTCTTTATGGCCCACTGGGAATCCCAGTGGTCGGGGGTTTTGTGTGGCTGGGCGCATAACCTGATCCTGTACAGAAGGTACATAGATGACCTTCTGTTTATTTGGAAAGGCGATGAGGAAAGCCTTAAAGGATTCCATGGTTTATTGAATCAGAACGACTGGGGTATAAAATTGGATTTGCAGTATAGTAAGCAGACCATCAATTTTTTGGACTTGACACTTTACATTGAGGGGGGAAGAGTCAAGTCCAAAACATACTTCAAACCTGTGGACGTTAATAATTATATAGAATCTACAAGCTGCCACGCTTCGGCGTGGCTTAAAAGCGTTCCCAAAAGTCAACTCACCAGATTGAGAAGAAATTGCACAGAGAGGGAAATATTTGATTTTCAAGCGAATAAACTAATCGGTGATCTTAAGAGAAAGGGATATAAAGAGGAAAGCCTGATAGAGGTTATGAAGGACATTCAGGGTAAGGATAGGAGGGCCCTTATCCAATATAGGAAACGTGAGGAGAAAGAGAATTTCTCCCTCCCTTTTATTTATAACTATAATAGTCAGACACGTGCCATTAATTATTCAATACGTAAATATTGGCATATCTTGAAGAAAGATCCGGTGCTCCAGGATATTTTGGATGATAATCCAAAGATTATCAATAGAGGAGCACGGACGATAAAGCAACAAATTGTTAGGAGCCATGTTCATCAAACGAAAAGTGACTTTAAAACAATAACAATAAAGGAAGGTTTCTATCGATGCGGCTTATGTTCCGCTTGTAAGAGATTAAAACTGAAGAGAAAATTTTGTCCAGCTTTTGGTGTTAATGATACGTTTAAAATTAAAAAGGTCATTTCGTGTCATTCGACTAATGTTATCTATGCCCTTGTTTGCCCTTGTGGCAAAATTTACATTGGTCGGACAACTAGGCCCCTTTATATAAGGATTTTGGAGCATATTCGGAATATCCTACGTGGATTTGATAAGCATACTGTATCTTCCCATTTCTTCGCTGTGCATAATAGCTCCCCTGTAGGTCTGGTCTTTTTTGCTTTACGTAAAGTTGAAAGAGATTGGAGAGGAGAAGATTTTTTAAAAAAGATCAACCAGGAAGAGATGAGGCTCATCTTTTTATTCGATACTTTAATACCAAGGGGCCTAAATAAGGACTTTGAAATTTGCCACTTTTTGTGAGCCCTTTGCCCCAATCGGTTAGGTTGTGTAATCAATGATTTTTTATAAAAATAGTAAAAAATAATAAAACTTTTTAGCATTTTAATTAGTACATTAATGCCACACATAAGTGATAAGGCCATTACGGTTTTGATAAAATACATTACGTGCATTAATTAGGCATTTGTAATATATGACCCTTTGAGGCTTTGATCAATATGATGGTCACATTGTGCAATAGTGTTGCTTATTCTGCATATATATTTATTTTACATATATGTCTTTTTTATATATTTATCTTTTCTTTGCTGGGGCCATGTTGTATGCATCTTCCGGGTGGGCGCCAGGATGGGGTGCTTGTTCGTCCGGAATACTGAGAATTATGGACGCTGTTATCGTACGTAAAGAAGATCTCCACGCATGCGCACAGGACCCAGAGTGAAGTGAGGATCTCTACGCATGCGCACGGGACCCGGAGGGTGAACTTGGTTCAACTGAGTTCTGCTCCGGAAGCAATACTCGGCTGTCCTCCTTTCTGAAGGGGAATCGAAAGTGGAAGCTTCTAAGCTGGTTAATTATTAACCCGGAAACGAAACCCGCTCAATGTTTACTATGACGTGCGGGATAAACCGGAAGTAAAAGCCTCTTTGATTGAATAACGCTAGTTCATTTTGGCGCGAAAATTAGCGTTTTTTAACATCTGTTATCACTCCAATTAGGAGTAAGAGGGGTATATATATATACATATGTTGGCTACCTATGTAACTTTTTTCTTTGCTTATCGCCACTGAGGAAGCGCTTGATGCGCGAAACGCGTCTGGCCTTTTATATTTGTTTGTACTACATATTGTTTTATATTAAATATATTTATTCTTAACATTCTGGGATTTTGCTACCATTCTTTTTATGGTGTTTGGCTTTTATAAATTGTGCCTTGAACAATCTACACACGCTGGACCCCTAGAGCTCGGTGTAGCTCTTTATAGGGTGAGTAACACTCCTCCCCTGGTTGCTCTTTTGTAACTTATATTAAAGCTACAATATTATGCCATGTGAGCCCTCTTCTCTCTTTCTGAGATTCTAAAGGAGAAAAATTATCTAAGAGGTTGAGAGGTGCTGTGATCTCTGGCTGTCGGACTGGCCTCTAACAGTTCGAAGAGTGAACATAATAGAGCTAGGAAGCTCTCGAAAAGTGTGAGTGCATGAGACTTTGTATACTATACATTAATCCAATTTGTCTGATCTGCACTATTGTATATTTTTTTTCTCCCCCTTCTTTTATCCATTTGGATCCTCTAAGAGTATAACTACATGTTCTCATTAGAGATACTTCCCTCAAATAATTACTTCTCCATGGAAACGTAAGAATTTTGCCATTTGGTTCATATCACTTTGAGGTGTTGTGTGGCCTTTTTTCTATAGTGTCTACGAAAGGAGCGCTGTTCTTGCATCTGGTTCACATTTCTACAATTATTTTGGTGGTGAGGGAAACCCCTAATTGCTCGAACGTGTAGCGATCCGTACTAAGATCTAAAGCGCCTCTGTTTCATCCTATTTTCTGTTTTTTGAGTATTCTTCTTCTTTTCCCGGGGATGTTGGCTGCTAAGATGACACTAACTGAGTATAGAAAGAATATAGGCCAAAATATTGATGAGATCTTTGGTGATTATTCCTTAGATAAAGCGGTCATACGAGCCCCCAATAGTCAAGAGTTATCAGAAAAAATCTTAACTAAGGAAATTAAGTTCAAATGGGAAGTGATGACCCTTGAAAAATATCTAAAAGAAAAAATTTCCCCAAGAGGTTTGAGGTATTTTAAATTGCCCTCTTCGGATAGAGATAATTCTAAATTTATGGCTGGTTGGATTCAAATGATGGAGGATTTTGCAAGTCAAACTATGCGATACATTATACAACATAAAAGAGAAGTACTTCAGAATCTGAATGAGGGTATTCAGTCTCTAATAGATGAACTAAAATTAAGTACGGATGAGATCCATTTTGAGGAATTATCACAAGAACTGAAAGCTAATTTGGATAAAATAACCAAGGATGTTATAGAAGTTAAAAAAAAGAAATATATAAGGGATATAGAAGACTATAAAAATGATAAGATTAAACAGAAATATACCTTTGTTCCAAAATCAGGTTTGAGGGAGTATCAATATCAATACCCTACCCGACGGAATGATCAGTCGGGAGGCTATCGATATAATCCCTCCCATAAAGTTCCCTCTACACGTGGTGAGAATAGGAGGTTTAAGAGCTCTACCCCCAAAGGGAATCCGAACTTTATTCCTATTCATAGTCGGGCTCAAGTTAGGTTCTCGGAGAGAGTAAGGGAAAATCTAGTCCCTAAAATGATCCCCGCATCTGGGGGGATTTTATTTGGATGTCCCTCAGAATCAATTCAAGTTAGTGAACCAATTTCTAATAAGAAATATAAAAATAATAACAGCAAAAATAAGAAAGAGGACATTCCATGTGGCCTGAATATGGATAGTTGTATCCAGGTAGATTATCCAACTCCCTATTCTCCCAAAAGTAAAGATTCGAATGAAGATTTTGCTGCTGATCTCTCGAGTCTTCATAATGATGAGTCTATATGCAAATTTTTCCCGTCACCAAAGGAACCACAAAAGGTTTCGATGATAAAAAAAGATAATTCGAATATCTGTACCTTAATGATCAATCCGATTCTGAATACTTTGGAGGATAGCTTTGGATCAGCGGTGAGCCCTTCTGATTATGCCTGGAAATCCCCTTGGAATAAAGGCAAGCCATTACTAAGAACTCCCTCTATTGGTACAAATATTCTATCACATAAACCAATTAAGGAGCCTTTTTTAAAGTCACGCCCGATGGCCACAAAACAACTAAAACTCACCAACATGCCCCTAGAACCGGTTGTAAAAATTGTAAATCAACCAGGCGCTATTCCCCGCAAAAGGGGATGGGAAAAAGTAAACGGGGCACTAGGGGAGGAAGGTCACAGAAAGAAAGAAAAGAAATGAAAGGTCTCATTAAAGCATCAAAACGAGAGGTATCAATATGTACAAATGGCATATTCAATCTTAGCAGTCGAATTCTTAATGAGCATGAAATTAAAGCTCTTAATAAGGGATTAAAGTTCGCACCAAGTGCGAAGGTTGACAAATTTGGTGTTTTTGTAGATTTAAAAAAATTCCAGAGGAAGTTATGTCTGAAAAAGTTTTTTCTGAAGAATCCCATCGAAAGAGAGGTGCTTACCTCAAAGTTCACACATTCAGGGCTTAGGGAAGGTTCCTCGTTTTTTCCCCGTAATATGATCTCGGAAGAGATGAGGATCTTTGAATTGATGGTTATGGCCGACATTAACAAAATTCATTCAGAAAAACTACAACCAAATTTGACTAAGAATGAGAGAGACGCACTATTCAATCTAAAGAATGATTCCACCATCATTATTAAATCTGCTGATAAAGGGGGGGGGATAGTTATCATGGATAAAGAATTATATGACCAGGAGGCTTTCAGGCAACTTAATGATAACACTACCTATCGCTTGCTGTCCTCCAATCCCACTCAAAATATTAAAATGGGACTATTCAATTTACTCATTAAGGGAAATGATGCGGGTATTTTGGACCAACAGGAATTAAAATATCTTAATCCTCCATTTCCCAAGATTCCTATTTTTTATCTTCTTCCGAAGATTCATAAAGATCCACTTCATCCGCCAGGGAGACCCATAATATCGGTGTACAGTCTGTTACGAGCCACTTATCGCAGTATTTAGATATTCTCCTGCAACCCTTGGTCAAATTGGTTCCATCGTATCTAAAAGACACGATGAGTCTATTACAAATATTGGAAAATTTTAAATGGGAACCCGATTTCTTTCTCGTCACGTGTGATGTGCAATCCCTGTACAGCATAATATCGCATGACAGGGGCTGTGAGGCAGTACGTCACCATTTAAATTTACATCAAGTCTATCCTTTGGAACAGGTAGAATTTATTTTGGAGGGTATTAATTTTATCCTCCGGAATAATTATTTTTCTTTTAACAACCAGTTCTACCTACAATGTAGGGGGGCCGCCATGGGTACTCGTTTTGCGCCCAGCTACGCTAACCTCTTTATGGCCCACTGGGAATCCCAGTGGTCGGGGGTTTTGTGTGGCTGGGCGCATAACCTGATCCTGTACAGAAGGTACATAGATGACCTTCTGTTTATTTGGAAAGGCGATGAGGAAAGCCTTAAAGGATTCCATGGTTTATTATTGAAATGGGGTATAAAATTGGATTTGCAGTATAGTAAGCAGACCATCAATTTTTTGGACTTGACACTTTACATTGAGGGGGGAAGAGTCAAGTCCAAAACATACTTCAAACCTGTGGACGTTAATAATTATATAGAATCTACAAGCTGCCACGCTTCGGCGTGGCTTAAAAGCGTTCCCAAAAGTCAACTCACCAGATTGAGAAGAAATTGCACAGAGAGGGAAATATTTGATTTTCAAGCGAATAAACTAATCGGTGATCTTAAAGAAAGGGATATAAAGAGGAAAGCCTGATAGAGGTTATGAAGGACATTCAGGGTAAGGATAGGAGGGCCCTTATCCAATATAGGAAACGTGAGGAGAAAGAGAATTTCTCCCTCCCTTTTATTTATAACTATAATAGTCAGACACGTGCCATTAATTATTCAATACGTAAATATTGGCATATCTTGAAGAAAGATCCGGTGCTCCAGGATATTTTGGATGATAATCCAAAGATTATCAATAGAGGAGCACGGACGATAAAGCAACAAATTGTTAGGAGCCATGTTCATCAAACGAAAAGTGACTTTAAAACAATAACAATAAAGGAAGGTTTCTATCGATGCGGCTTATGTTCCGCTTGTAAGAGATTAAAACTGAAGAGAAAATTTTGTCCAGCTTTTGGTGTTAATGATACGTTTAAAATAAAAAGGTCATTTCGTGTCATTCGACTAATGTTATCTATGCCCTTGTTTGCCCTTGTGGCAAAATTTACATTGGTCGGACAACTAGGCCCCTTTATATAAGGATTTTGGAGCATATTCGGAATATCCTACGTGGATTTGATAAGCATACTGTATCTTCCCATTTCTTCGCTGTGCATAATAGCTCCCCTGTAGGTCTGGTCTTTTTTGCTTTACGTAAAGTTGAAAGAGATTGGAGAGGAGAAGATTTTTTAAAAAAGATCAACCAGGAAGAGATGAGGCTCATCTTTTTATTCGATACTTTAATACCAAGGGGCCTAAATAAGGACTTTGAAATTTGCCACTTTTTGTGAGCCCTTTGCCCCAATCGGTTAGGTTGTGTAATCAATGATTTTTTATAAAAATAGTAAAAAATAATAAAACTTTTTAGCATTTTAATTAGTACATTAATGCCACACATAAGTGATAAGGCCATTACGGTTTTGATAAAATACAATACGTGCATTAATTAGGCATTTGTAATATATGACCCTTTGAGGCTTTGATCAATATGATGGTCACATTGTGCAATAGTGTTGCTTATTCTGCATATATATTTATTTTACATATATGTCTTTTTTATATATTTATCTTTTCTTTGCTGGGGCCATGTTGTATGCATCTTCCGGGTGGGCGCCAGGATGGGGTGCTTGTTCGTCCGGAATACTGAGAATTATGGACGCTGTTATCGTACGTAAAGAAGATCTCCACGCATGCGCACAGGACCCAGAGTGAAGTGAGGATCTCTACGCATGCGCACGGGACCCGGAGGGTGAACTTGGTTCAACTGAGTTCTGCTCCGGAAGCAATACTCGGCTGTCCTCCTTTCTGAAGGGGAATCGAAAGTGGAAGCTTCTAAGCTGGTTAATTATTAACCCGGAAACGAAACCCGCTCAATGTTTACTATGACGTGCGGGATAAACCGGAAGTAAAAGCCTCTTTGATTGAATAACGCTAGTTCATTTTGGCGCGAAAATTAGCGTTTTTTAACATCTGTTATCACTCCAATTAGGAGTAAGAGGGGTATATATATATACATATGTTGGCTACCTATGTAACTTTTTTCTTTGCTTATCGCCACTGAGGAAGCACTTGATGCGCGAAACGCGTCTGGCCTTTTATATTTGTTTGTACTACATATTGTTTTATATTAAATATATTTTTATTCTTAACATTCTGGGATTTTGCTACCATTCTTTTTATGGTGTCTGGCTTTTATAAATTGTGCCTTGAACAATCTACACACGCTGGACCCCTAGAGCTCGGTGTAGCTCTTTATAGGGTGAGTAACACTCCTCCCCTGGTTGCTCTTTTGTAACTTATATTAAAGCTACAATATTATGCCATGTGAGCCCTCTTCTCTCTTTCTGAGATTCTAAAGGAGAAAAATTATCTAAGAGGTTGAAGAGGTGCTGTGATCTCTGGCTGTCGGACTGGCCTCTAACAGTTCGAAGAGTGAACATAATAGAGCTAGGAAGCTCTCGAAAAGTGTGAGTGCATGAGACTTTGTATACTATACATTAATCCAATTTGTCTGATCTGCACTATTGTATATTTTTTTTCTCCCCCTTCTTTTATCCATTTGGATCCTCTAAGAGTATAACTACATGTTCTCATTAGAGATACTTCCCTCAAATAATTACTTCTCCATGGAAACGTAAGAATTTTGCCATTTGGTTCATATCACTTTGAGGTGTTGTGTGGCCTTTTTTCTATAGTGTCTACGAAAGGAGCGCTGTTCTTGCATCTGGTTCACATTTCTACAAATAGATCCACCACCTGCATGGAAGAAGATGAAGCCCACCAGTGTAGGGGAACCAAAGTTTTCTTCCTCACCGCTATATCATTTGATCCATGAATCTTCAGCACAAACAACTTTTCGAACGATGTTCCTTTTCTTTTTTATGTCCGCCCCTTCTTTCCTTCCCAAGCTTTCCCACCTCTATGTCAAGCAGGGAGCGCGTTCAGTTCTCAGACTAAGTGGCAGTGCTCAGTGAAGTTTCATGAAAAGAGATGGGGGGGTTAAATTAAATGAAATAGAGGTGGGGGTTTAAATTAAATGAAAATAGTGTGTGGGGGGTTAAATTAAATGAAGAGTGGGGGTATATATTAAATGAAAAGAGTGGGGGTTGTGGGTTAAATTAAATGAATAGAGTGGGGTGTTAAATTAAATGTGGGGGTTAGGAATTGAAAAGAGGGGGGTTAAATTAAATGAAAAGAGTGGGGGATATAAATTAAATGAAAAGCGTGGGGATTGGGGGTTAAATTAAATGAAAAGAGTGGGGGTATAAATTAAATGAAAAGAGTGGGGGTTAGGAATTGAAAAGAGGGGGTTAAATTAAATGAAAAGAGTGGGTGGTATAAATTAAATGAAAAGAGTGGGTGGTATAAATTAAATGAAAGGAGGGGGGTTAAATTAAATGAAAAGAGTTAATGAATTGAAAAGATGTGGGGGTTATGAATTGAAAAGAGTGGGGGGTGTAAATTAAATGAAAAGGTGGGGGTTAATGAAATGGAAAGAGTGGGGGCGTTTGGAATGAAATTAGTTTTATTGCTGTGCAGCTCTGTGATAAACGCTTATATACAGTGCACATTTCTGTGGGTTTTATTGCTGTGCAGCTCTGTGATATACGCTTATATACAGTGCACATTTCTGTGGGTTTTATTGCTGTGCAGCTCTGTTATACGCTCATACACAGTGCACATTTCTATGGGTTTTATTGCTCTGCAGCTCTGTGATACACTCATACACAGTGCATGTTTCTGCGGGTTTTATTGCTATGCAGCTCTGTGATATGCTCATACAGTGCAGGTTTCTGTGCGTTTTATTGCTGTGCAGCTCTGTGATACGCTCATACACAGTGCATGTTTCTGTGGGTTTTATTGCTGTGCAGCTCTGTGATACGCTCATACACAGTGCATGTTTCTGTGGGTTTTATTGCTGTGCAGCTCTGTGATACACTGAAAGTGCACGTTTCTGTGGATTTAATTGTATAACCAATTAGAGCGGCTGTGATCCAGTATACTTGACATGCATGGCTGATCTTTGTAAAAATGGATGAATTTAAATATTTCAGAATTTTATTAATCTCAATAGATACAACATTTGAAACGGTATACAAAATATACAAGTAGGCACTTGGTATCCACTTTTAATATCAAGAGAGGAAAAGGTGGAGCCTAAAGAGGAAGGGCGGGGTTTAACCAGGAAGAGGTGTGACCTTGAGAGGAAGGGGTGTGTCAAATGAAATGAAAAGAGTGGGGGTTGGGGTTAAATGAAATGAAAAGAGTGGGGGTTAAATTAAATGTGGGGGATAGGAATTGAAAAGAGGGGGGTATAAATTAAATGAAAAGAGTGGATATGCTCATATACAGTGCATGTTTCTGCAGGTTTTATGGCTGTGCAGCTCTGTGATACGCTCATACACTGTGCATGTTTCTGTGGGTTTTATTGCTGTGCAGCTCTGTGATACGCTCATACACAGTGCATGTTTCTGTGGGTTTTATTGCTGTGCAGCTCTGTGATACGCTCATACACAGTGCATGTTTCTGTGGGTTTTATTGCTGTGCAGCTCTGTGATACGCTCATACACAGTGCATGTTTCTGTGGGTTTTATTGCTGTGCAGCTCTGTGATACGCTCATACACAGTGCATGTTTCTGCGGGTTTTATTGCTGTGCAGCTCTGTGATACGCTCATACACAGTGCATGTTTCTGTGGGTTTTATTGCTGTGCAGCTCTGTGATACGCTCATACACAGTGCATGTTTCTGTGGGTTTTATTGCTGTGCAGCTCTGTGATACGCTCAAAGTGCACGTTACTGTGGATTTAATTGTATAATTGTATAATTGTATATTAGAGCGGCTGTGATCCAGTATACTTGACATGCATGGCTGATCTTTGTAAAAATGGATGAATTTAAATATTTCAGAATTTTTATTAATCTCAATAGATACAACATTTGAAATGGTATACAAAATAAACAAGTAGGCACTTGGTATCCACTTTTAATATCAAGAGAGGAAAAGGTGGAGCCTAAAGAGGAAGGGCTGGGTTTAACCAGAAGAGGTGTGACCTTGACAGGAAGGGGTGTGTCAAATTTAAATTGGGGTGCACGAGTTTAGTCAGGCCTAGGGCAGCATAAAACCTAAATACACCACTGTGTACAATGGATATATTAATTTGAGATGGCAAAATATAAAGCCTCAGGACATCTGCAGTTTCGTTGCCTTATTTAAGCACTTGTTTTCTACTAAATGACCTGTTAATAGCATTGATCACTTCTTTGTTTCTCAAGCTGTAAATCACTGGATTTAATACTGGAGACGCAATGGCATACAGAGCAGACACAACTTTGTCTGCTTCCAGTTCGTTGCTGAAGACTGGCCTCACATATGTGTAGATAACACCTCCATAGAAGAGGGTCACCACTGTGAGATGTGACGCACACGTGGAAAAGGCCTTCTTTTTCTTTGCTGCGGAACGTATTTTCATGATGGTCGTAATAATGTATGCGTACGATATAACAGTCAGAATAAAACAAATCATCCCTAGCAGTACGTCAGCAGCCACAATGACGACATCGTTGATGTACTTGTTAGAATTGGCCAGTTTTAGCACTGGCGGGATCTCGCAAAAGAAGTGATCTATGATTTTTTCCTCCTTGAAGGATAGTTTTAAGATGAGGCATGTGTGGGTCATTGAGTTCGTAGAACCTAAGATCCAAGCAGCCCCAGCCAAACATACACACAGTGTCCTGCTCATTATTGTCTTGTAGCGTAAAGGAAAACAAATAGCAACATAGCGATCGTAAGCCATCACCGTCAGTAATATCAGCTCAGTACTCAAGGCAGCGGTAAAGAGGTACAACTGCGAGATGCAGCCAGAAAAAGATATTGTTTTCTGCTCTGTAACAAGGATCTGTAAAATCTTGGGAATGGCAGCAGTGGTACAGCAAATGTCTAATATGGACAGATTAACTAGAAAGAAATACATTGGGGTGTGAAGTCGATAATCGGAACTGATGACGATAGTAATAAGTATATTTCCTGCAAAAGCTAATAAATAAATCAGCAAGAATATAGTGAACAACACGGGCTGCAGACATGGATAATGAGAAAGTCCAACAAGGAAGAACTGTGAATTTGGTGTGTGATTCATTAAGACAATATCAGGAAGATGATTTCTGCAAAATAGAAATAAAAGAAAAAATCTATTTTTGTACATTATTTACAGGATTTTCAGGATATACTGAAAAAACTTTAGCATTTTCTTTATGCAAATAAAATAGGAAAATAGATTACTTGGTTTGCACAGTATATAATGAATTAACTTAAGTTAAAGACACAGGGACGTACAACAGAAATGAGTAAAAAAAGAAAATAAATAGTGGGGGAAAAGAAATCGGCAAAATATGCTGTGGAATGGTCTGTTAAATGGTAATCTCTTAAGAGATTTAAGGGGTTATTCAAAGAACACTGATTTGACCACGAAATGGCACCAAAACAGTGAGTTTCAGCCTACGGTGCAATTTTGCGGCCATTTGGCTAGTCAAAAAACCTGTCAATTCACCAAATATTGGCGAATTGCCAGTGAAATACAGTGACCATCATCGGCAGTGAAATTCTCCATAGAGAAGTAAAGCTTAATCTATACAGACAACACCAAACGTACTGTAATGTCAGTGAAATGCCCTGATTTTCAGTGTTTTTGCTCGACAGGGTTAAGCAAGCGAATCCCATTGGTTTCAAAGTAAAACAATTTCCACATTTTTCTTAAATATTTATTCAACTGTTTATTCTTTTCATTTGCCACAAAAAGTCTCTTTATTGATTTATTTTTTAGGAATTTTTCAGCGACAGTTTGAGTTCCGATTTATTTTTTAATTTTTATTTTTGCATGCCGTACTGACAACGAAATACACACCATCCGAAATATTTCCCGATCCAAAATGAAAAAATTTTGTTATTTCGTATGGACATGAAATTTGTAAAATCGCAAGTCATTTTCATTCTATTTGCGATAACGGTTCCGTTACGGTTAATTTCAGACAACGTATTTTCGTATCGTTTTGAGTCCGTTTCGGTTCCGTTGCCGATTTCGTAATTTAGTACCGTCAGTCACATTTTTCACTTGTTCCAGTGCTTTCTTTTTTCATCAATAATATATTTATTTAAAATATTTATTTAGCTTTTCCCTAAATCCCCAGTCTAACAGTACAAGATATTGATATTTTATATGATTAAATAAAGTTGTGTAATGCATATTCATAAGAAAAAAAGGATCATTCATAAAAAAATACGTCCGAAGGAACGAATCGGCAGAATTACTGTATCGACCGAAATATCGGAACATCCGAAATACCATACGTCTAAAGTGAAAACGAAATGGACTCTTTGAAATGAAGAGAACAGACGATCCGAAACACCAAAATTCCCCAAATTCACAAAACAAAAATCGATATGAAACAACGAGCTGAAACAAAATGAGCTGAAATGAAAATGGCCGAAACGATCCGAAACTAAACTTTTAAAAAACCGAATGAGCTGAAACGAAACAAAAAAAAAATGCGTGCACATCTCATTCTCTAACGGGGACCCTGCGGTGAATACTGAATTCACCGTGGGGTCGGCATATTGAGAAAAATACAGTAAAAGGTTCCCATTTCTATTTTTTTTAAAGAAGTGTACCCTGTAGAATAGATAATCACAAAGGATTGGATGATAAAATGTGAAAAAAATATATTTTACAAACTGTAAATGATTGAAACCTGAATGGAATTTCACATTTGTTTTACATTTTGTGTTATAGCACTCTGACAGGAAATGACGTATATATATATATATATATATGATAATGATATGGTATAAATCTGCCGAGTGTGCTGAAAATAAGGATATACAATCTATCTGGGTCCTACAAAAAAACATGACTTCAAATCATTTTTTTTTCAGTTTTAGATAAAATTGTGTATTTTCTCATAAAAATTCAGTAACAGGTTTCCATTTCTACATTTTTTAAACAAGATTACCCCCTTACAATATATTACTACAAAGTTTTGGATGATAAAACCTGGAAAAATAATTTTACATGCTGTAAATGATTGAAATCTGAATGGAAAAATTTATACTTGTCTTACATTTTTTGTTATAGTATTCTGATGGGACATGATGTATACACATATAATAATATATTTTGAATCTGCCGAGTCTGCTAAAAATAAAGCTTATAATAGAACATGACTTTAAAACATGTTTAAACATGATGAGCAAAAACTGCCAAAATAAGCTCAGTGCATAGAGGAATAATGGTTCAGCAGTTAAAGGGTTCAGTATACAAGGGTGCTTTCCATGTTTTGGGAAACGCGTAGCTTAGATTTATGGAGTGCTGTATTTTTACATTTTTAAGCTGGTTCATACTAAAGTGCTGTTGGGAAACATATATTTGAGCAAGAGTTAAGTACAACCATGCCAATATTTTACAGCTATGTTCCCAGGTGGTGAGATGTATTGTAATTGAGTGGGTGTTTGAGAACATGCAATGCCAATCAGAAGAGAAGAATACTGCTCTTAAGTCTGTTTCTCCTTCCTGGTAGTGAGGGGTGAGAGAAAATATCAGCTGGAGGAAAGTTAAGGGTAAAGTGAAGAAAATTAGGGCAAATGCTCTAGTACACAGTGTGTAACTTTGGTGGTTCAAGGAATTATTATCCTTTATTTATATAGCGCCACATATTCCGCAGCGCTTTACAAGTTCAGTGTACAAGGTATTGATACATTAGAATACCACACATGGATGATGACCTAATTCAGGGGGTCCCTGTTCCCAAGGGAACTTACAATCTATGAAATGTACAAGTATTTTGTGAGGTAGGCGCATCCATATCGTTAGGTGTCTTGTCCAAGGACACTCGCTGGTGGTGTCTTCTGAGTGGGATCAAGTAGTCTTTCCATGATTGTAGCGATGATCAGTGACCTGGTGGTGGGTTGAACCCGCTTCTCGTAAAGTCGAGACTTCTCCACAGGTGTACCATAGGGATGTGCCGAGCGGGACCTTGACTTGCTTCTCCACGATCGAAGGTTAGAGATGTTACCACTGGACTCCACAGCCAATATTGTGTGGTAGGCAAGTATGAACCGTTATATGTCTTGCCCCAGGACACTTACTGGAGAGGTGCTCTGGCCGAGATTCGAACCTGTGACTCCACGGTTATAGAGCAGTGATGTTACCTCTACACCATCCAGCCCATAGATAAAGTGCTAGAATTGGGCACAAGTTTTGTATAGTATAGTTATATGTCATAAGTTAGGGTCTTCTTGTACTCATTCAAATGTCCCCAATACTTATACCGGAAGTCAGCATTGGGCTGGCTTGCCGGGCGGCAGGGGTCAAGTCCTGCAGGAACGCAGTTACCTCCCTATTTTGGCAGGAGGAACTTAGTTGCCTTTTGGCTGAAATACTGGGAAGCTGCAATACAGGGTTATATATACAGGGTTATTCAGAGAGCGTGAAAAGCAGGAGAATGATTGGAGAATGAAAAATTCTAGGTCAAAATAGCCAAACCAGAAAAATTCTCCCTTTCATCTCACTTTCTAAATTGGCTATTTAGACCTAGACTTTTTTATTCTCCAGTCATTCTCCTGCTTTTCACGCTCTCTGAATAACCCTGATAGACTCAGTTTTAAAAACCGTCTATATTTAGGGTTTTTTCCAGGATTCAAGTACATTGGGAAGGGATGGAAATGAGAATTTCTCAGTGTATTTGTCAATGGAATGGCAGTATCATGCACAAAGAAGTGCTGCAGCTGCCTCAGCTCTCTGTAATAAGAAATTTGCCCATTTATTATGTAGCAAACTTGCTAAAGCAAAACTTCATGTCACATCTCACGGCGACGCCGCAGAAAATTTCCTCCTGCATCATGTGCATCTCGTTAACATTGGCTGGTTTTCTTTAAATCAACCACACCCGCATCCAGCCAATGCTCTGACATTAACGTCTGAATCCTCACCTTGTGAGGACCTGCAGTTATTCTTCCAGAGCCTTGTGGCTATTCCTGTCTGAACTACCTGTGTACTGAATCTCTGCCTGTTTTCTGACCATCCAAGATCGCCGCCGGCCTACGACCATTGCCTGTTTCTGGACTTGCAAATATAACCCACAGTTCCTTGTGTTTTCTTCTCAGAAGAATTATTAATTCATTCAGGTTCCTTTCAAGTTTTCCCTTTGTTACCAAGGATTGTATTATTGAACATTTTCCCATTGTTTTATCAAGGACTTATTGTTTATACAGATTCCTACCCTTTTTTGTTTCATCCAATATATTTTCTGTTATTTTTATACCAATCCTTGTGTTGCATTTATTTTTATTATTGCAAATTGGGTTCTCACCTTGTTCACCAGTATTTACCGGATACGATTCCTGACACTTCATCTGGGGATTTGCGTCAGCGACATCTCTTAGGCCACAGTCACACAAGCATACTTGAGAGAGGAAGGAACGTCCGTGAGAGTGGATGTTCCTTTCACTCTGACACCCGTGTTGTCACCTTGCTGAGAGCAGTTAGTGTGCTCAGCGCTACAAAGCGTGATCCTCCTATGGGATCCGTCCTACATCCATTGTAGCTTTTTGACATAGAGTGTTTCAGTACATCCAGCATTGGGAACGCAACAGGGGCGCATGCTACATCATATGCCCCTCCCCGTCGAGCCGTCAGTAAGCTGCGACGGACTCAGGGAGAATGGGTCACACGGACGCAATCAATGCGCTCGTGTGACCGCAGCCTTAGCCAACCATGCATATGCTTATGACTAGTTAGTCTCATTTTCATGCAGAGGAACCATCACCACATTAGGTACATTAATCAAAAGTCAATAATGATATTACTTACAGGGTTATTCAAAGAGAATCGAAAAGTCACTGCACATTCGGTGACATTTCATTATCTTCAATTCGGTGCGATTTGGCTATCCCATTTCGGCGACCCTGCGGTGTATTCAGCAAGCACCACAGGGCCATTGTAGTGCAGGGAAAAGCCGCCGCAAACCTAACGAACACTCACCGCAAAACCCGGCAAACGCACACAGAAACCCGCAAAAACATCTGGATTAACCCCGCTGAACACGCCGGAGAAACCCGAGCAGCCGCCGGTCACAGCGCAGAGCAGCCGCCGGAAAAACCCAACAACACAGATGAATGGAGGGGAAAAAAAAAAACGGTACGCTTGAATGTTTGAAAAGTGAAACGCTGTTTGGAAAGAAACTACAGAATGAAAATGTCTGAAATTTACATATAAGATCCAATGAATGATCAGAAAAAGGGCTGTTACAGAAAAAAGAAAAAACGATTAAAAAAAAACAACAGAAAATTTTTTTCCCAAAAAAATCCCGAAAAATGCCTAAGGCTAAGGTCAGACGAAAGCAGTTTTAATGTGCGTTTAGCCGTACAAAATCACGGCCGTGCTAGCAGCAAATGACGTCCAATGCCGGGGAACATACGACGAACGGCCGCACGAAAGTTCGTCCGCGCAACGCAAGTGGCAAACGAACGCATTTTTTAGAGAACGTCAAACCGCTACTACTGACGTACAGAGTGCGCTGCGGCCGCATAGCGGCGTGTTTGCGTGATTGGGAGACGTCAGACGCTGCACACGTCCGGCCTACATAACGTCCAGACGCAAAAAGGGTTTTATTGATGATCCGTACAAAATCACGGACGAAAAGGCGCATCGTATGACCGCTATCGCGTATTCCGTGAAAAATACGTCCATTCGTTCGAACGCACTTTTTCACGGACAACGTGAAAAATGCGTTCGTCTGACCCTAGCCTTAAAGATTCTAAAAATAAAGAGACTCTTTACTGCAGAATATTGTAATGAACGGTTTCTTAGATATTGAATTAAAACGGGAATATTTTTAACATTGAAGCCTATGGGATTCTCCTGAATAAACCTGTCGAATGAAACCACGAATGGCAGGGCATTTCGGCAACCTTTCTCAGCTGTTTTGTGTTCTCTGAATAGGCAAAGCATTGCTTCTCTATGGGGATTTCACTGCCCTTGAACAGGCAACGAACAGGCACCGTATGTGCAGGCAATTCGCCAAATTTGACGAACTACCTGCTCTCTGGATAGCCGAATGGCCAGGAAAGGTAACCGTACGCTGAATTTCAGCGTTCGGTTACCTTTCGGCCCCAATTCGGATCTCTTTGAATAATCCTGATAATTTCTTTAAAATATTATTGTTGCAGATGCAGTTCTGCTGCTATGCTGCATTAAAACTAGAAGTTATTTTCCAGTCCTGCTTCTGCAAATGGTATTGGAAAATGGACAGCAGAAATTAATTTGGCCTTGCATATCCTTTTTATTTTCTTCTCATATTCAAAGACCTCACGTATCACTTACAGGGTTATTCAAAGAGGTCTGAATTGCTTGAGAAAGGTAACCGAACGCTGAAAATCAGCGTTCGGTTACCTTTCCTGGCCATTTGGCTATCCAGAGAGCAGGCAATTTGCCAAATCCTGGCGAATTGCCTGAACATACGGTGCCTGTTCGGTGCCTGTTCGAGGGCAGTGAAAACCCCATGAAAAGCACTGCTTCGGCTATTCAGAGAACACAAACCAGCAGTGAAAGGTTCCCGAAATGCCCTGCCATTCGGTGGTTTCATTCGACAGGTTTATTCAGGAGAATCCCATAGGCGTCATTGTTAAAAATATTCCGTTTTAATTCAATATCTAATAAATCGTTCATTATAAAATTATGTAGTAAAAAGTCTCTTTATTTATAGGTTTTTTAGGATATTTTAAGCATTTTTCTTTTTTTTTTAAAAAAAAATTTAAAAGTCCGATATTTTTTTTTTTTTTTTAAGTTTACTTATTTTTTCTGTAACAGCCCTTTTTATTATCATTCCCTGGACCTCATATGCAAATTTCAGACATTTTCGCTCAGTTTCTTTGCAAACAGCGTTTCGTTTCACAGATTCACACAAACTATTTTGCTAATTTATTCACCTCCCTCGTCTGTGGTCTCAGCTGCTTCGGCTGCTTCGGCTGTGTTCGGCTCCTGCTCGGGCTTGGTTTTCGGCAGGTTAATCCAGATGTTTTTGTGGCTTTTCTGCGTGCATTCGGTGAGTTTTGCGGTTAGTTTTCGTCAGGTTTGCGGCAGCTTTTCCCTGCAATTCGGGGACCCTGTGGTGTTTGCTGAATACACCGCAGGGTCACCGAAATGGGATCGGCAAAAGGAACCGAATTGAAGAGAACGAAAAGTCACCGAACATGCGGTGACTTTTCGAATCTCTTTGAATAACCCTGTTAGAAATCGATCTAAACTACACCACAACAATAAAGAACAAATTTCTAGGGTTCTTATTATTATTTCAAAAACTTACGACATAGGGTAAAATGTACTTAATTTAAAAAAAAAAAAAAAATTATTCCAACAAATATCTATTTTTAATTTTTGAATTAAATGTCAGTTTAAAATGTTGCACTGTATATACCATTTAAAGGTCTTTGGCCTTGAAATGAGCTACATGCAAAATGCTAAAAACCTATGCATTTGAATAAAAAAAATACTTTATTAACAGTAGGGTTTAATAAAAGGAGCAGCTGACATTCTCTCTCATACTGCTTGTCCTTACTTAACATTCTGGGAATAAAAATTAAACATGTCCTTACCCATTTGGGCTGAAGATGTTCTCATGTGCCATGATAATGAGATACATGGCTGCTGTGTGAACCATTTATTCTAAATAGCGTGTTGAGGATAATCCCTCAGCGGCTCCTCAGCGGCTTCCTCAGTACACTGGGAAGGAAAACAAATGTAATATTTAAACAATAATTGACCAATAAAAACTCATGGGTTATGCTGGAAAGGGAATTACAAAATACAGTTATCAAAATATTTTCATGGTGCGAAATAGACTTTTATTGACATATTGAGACATTTACTTACATCATTTATCTGAACTGTATATTGATGCAACCTTCTAGAATGTTTCTACATAATGATTAATTCTGTTTGAAAAAAAGAAAAGCAGACATAAGTCACGTATGTGAGCATAGATTAGTTTGTGTGTCACAAGCACTAAGGGTTAAGAGCTTTTACACAACTGACTCAATAACATCTTGGGTCTTATGCAGTGTCAGGAATGGGAAGATCCCAGCATGAGAGTTGCGAGCCGAAAAACACAGAAGAATAGAAAAGTTAAGGAAGAGATAGAGAAAATGCTTTCTTATACTGGTCAGGCTTAATGGGAACCCCAACCAAACATTACACTGCAGGGGTGCGCAAATCATATCGCCTGACGCCCGAGACATGCAGTTGCAAGTGCCTGGCAGGTGAGTTTTTTTTTACATTTAGCCCTGCTGCAGGCCAGCAGCAGGGTTTCAGAGCAGATATCGGAGCATCCTTTGGGTGCTCAGCACGTGCATGCGCTGACCCCCGACCCCGCGTCATACCACGTGTGCGCTATGAAGTCACAAACTGGGATTCTCCCCTGACCAGTGGTGTATTTTGGCCTAGGCCAACAAGGCCTAGGCCTAGGGCGGCACTTTCCAGGGGGCGGCAGCCTGCACTGGTGGCCCCACCCCTAAAATAAATAAATAATATATATATATTTTTTTTACTTTTGCAAAGTATTTTGCCAGGAAGGATACATTGAGATTTCACTAATTTTCAAGTATGTCCTGGGTAGGCAAGGCCTAGGCTTTCACTTTCCAGAGGGCAGCAAAAAACCTCACCACTAAATGGGTTACTCACAGAGCACCGAAATGACGCCAACATTTTGGTGTTCTGTAGTTCCCTGCACTTCGGGGAATATAATTTCCCCACCCTGCAGTGAATTCACCATTCACCGCAGGGTCCCCAAAGTGCATGGAGTCGACCGCTGAATGCTGCCACCGCAAACCCGTGGCCTCCTGTTTTCAAAAGAACTACTGAACGAAAATGTCTGGAATTTACAAATAAGATCCTATGACTGATAATAAAAAGTTCTGTTACAGAAAAAAGAAAAACCACTATAAAAAAAAGGGGGGGGGATCTTGCTGAAAAATTACTAAAAGGTACTAAAAAAAATCAATAAAGACTTTTTACTGCAGATTAAAATAATAAATGGTTTATTAGATATTGCATAAAAACGGGAATATTTTTAACATTGAATCCTATGGGGTTCGCCTGAATAAACTTGCTGATTGAAACCACCGAACATCAGGGCATTTCACTGCCATTTCTCTGCTGTTTGGTGTTCTCTGAATAGATTAACCATTACTTCTCTATGGGGATTTGCAATGCCTTCAAACAGCACCGTACTTGCTGGCAGTTCGCCAAACTTGTGTGTGAGCCTATCACAGAGCAGTGGTGTACTTAGAGGAGTGGCGGAGGGTGGGCCGCCCCAGGTACCAGTGATTATTTGGGTGTCATTAGGGGTACTAGGAGGTGCCACTGTCACTGTGTGTCAGCTTTGAACTGTGTTCTCAAACAACGAGCAGCGGAGCAGGGCGTTTGCATACGGAATAAAATCAAATAGAATAAAGATCCCCCTCTCCTCCCTCCATAGCTCCTCCCCTGCCCGCAGCAGCTCTAGGAGAGGGGGATGCGATTTGTGTGCAGAGAGAGAAGATGACAGTAAATGGCAGGTAAAGGGGGGGTTTATCAGCAGAATATGAAGCCCTGTCTGCTTACTGCTGTTTAAAGTGGACCTTTCCTTAACCAACACTGCAGTGATAGAAATTTGTCATTGAGCTGCCTGGCTCCTGGTGAGGCTGCGTGAGTGCAGGTCACGCGGTCCGGCCAGTCAGGTGGTACTGAGTCTCAGTACCACCTGACTGGCTGAACCACGTGACATGTACGCAGCTGCCCGCCCTTTCGTTAACACGGACTCTCACTCTATTCTGGACTGAACACGCACCGGGAAGGGAATCAAAGCCACGGTGCACCCTCTGGCAGTGGCACCTCACTGCTGACAAGATGGCTTCACGCACAGGCACAGCCGCAATCCTAACGTGGCCTGGAGGGACCTCCTGCTGAGTCCGTACACAGTCCCTGCTGACTCTGCACACAGCCCTACCACGGACAGAGGCCGGTAAATATAGAATAAATAATTGCTGTGTGCTCATATTCACTCGGTTTGCTGGGAGTCTTATTGTAGTGGATTCTGATGCACTCATACACACCGCACATTGCCTTGCTGGGAGTTTTATTGCTGTGGATTCTGATACGCTGACACACACCACACATTGCATTGCTGGGAGTGTTATTGCTGTGGATTCTGATACGCTGACACACACACCGCACATTGCATTGCTGGGAGTTTTATTGCTGTGGATTCTGATACACTCATACACACTGCATTGCTGGGAGTTTTATTGCTGTGGATTCTGTGATACGCACTGCATATTACTGTGAGTTTTATTGCCCTGGAGCTCTGGGATACGCTCATACACATTGCACATTACTGTGAGATTTATTGCTGTGCAGTTCTGATATGCTCATACACAGTGCCCATTTCTGTGGGTTTTATTGCTGTGCAGCTCTGTGATACACTCATATGCAGTGCACGTTTCTGTGGATTTTATTGTTCAACCAATTAGAGCGGCTGTGATCCAGTATACTTGACATGCGTGGCTGTTCTTTGTAAAAATGCTTGAATTTAAACATTTCATAGTTTTATTTATCTCAATAGATACATTTGAAATGGTATACAAAATATTCAAGTAGGCACTTGGTATCCACTTTTAATATAAAGAGAGGAAAAGGCGGAGCTCTAAGAGGAAAAGGTGGAGCTTAAAGAGGAAGGGTGGGGATTAACCAGGAAGAGGTGTGCCCTTGACAGGAAGGGATGCATCAAATTTAAATTAGGGGGTGCACGAGTTTAGTCAGGCCTATGGTGGCACAAAACCTAAATACACCACTGCCCCTGACTGTCAGGAATATCTCAAAGGAGATGTCGTTTGGACCTCCTGTATCTCTGGATTCATATGTCCTACAAGGACAATTGAGGAATTGTTCGAAAGAACAGAGTCTGGCATTTCCAATGATATCCAACATGGCCACATCATGTGGAAATGTAAAAAAAATTAAAATTATATATTTCTTTCCTTTTTTTTGTTCTAAAGCAGTGGCATTCCGCCCTGCTCTTTTTATAAAGGTAACAATGCTGCTGCACTCATTTAGTTTTTAAAATATTTTAATATATTTATGTTTTATTTTTATATATATTTTAATAATAATTTTTAAGATTTTATTTAACTATATTATAATTTTAATAAAATTTTAATATTATACTGTATATTGATATATACTTTCATTTAATAAATAAGTTTATTAAATAATATAATTAAAATAAACCGCATAATTGTTTTTGGGCCCTATTACAATCTTCGCACATATATTTGCTCCGGCGCAAAAACGCATTAACGCAAGGGGCAAAACCCTTTGCGCTGAACGTCGTATTACAAGGTCAGTGCAACAAACGTACGTATACGTCTACCGCGGGTGAACCTGCGCAAACGCTGCGCGAGCTTACTGTACGTCGCGCGTCCTATACTTAACATTGTGAGTGCAAATGCGTATGTGCGCTGGTGCGCGGATGGTATTACAATCTATGTGCAGTTTGTAGCGCACAGCCTTTGCGCGCATAATTTTAGCAACTCCTAAAAGCTGGTGTTAATGGCAAATTCTATCAACCTGTCCAAAACCAAATACACCAGCCCAAAAAAAAAAATGCTGCAAAGTATAGTTACACATTCTACACATAGCAAACTAATAAATTTGAGAAGTTGTGTGTGCATTTATTATTGCTGCAGCATATATGCGCAGAATGACTTTGACAGGCGCAAAAACTTAACGTGAGACAATTGTGATTCTTAATTCTGTTTGGCTGAATCGCGTGAAAAAAACAGTCTGCACACTGATTTCTTCATCGTTGCGCGCGTGTTTGTGCGCATCCATTTTACAAGCGTTATTGCTCGACGGATGAGAAAATGCGCGAGGATTATAATTCCAGTGTTGATTTACGCGTGTTAACGTTTAACGCTGGGCGCACAAATTCACACGTTGCGCGAGCGTTTTAACGTGAAGATTGTAATAGGGCCTTTTGAGTTTTAATGCTTTGTGATAGACTCATACGCACTGCACATTGCTTTGAGTTTTATTGCTGAGGAGCTCAGTGATACGCTCATACACAGTGCACATTGCTGTGAGTTTTATTGCTGTGTAAGTCTGTGATACGCTCATACACACCACACATTACTGTGAGTTTGTCATGTCCTGTGCCGTCCTTGGATCCCAGGCAGCCGGCAGCGCCTTCCTCACTGCCGATTGCTGTCAAGGGTCGAGAACGCAGATGGGGCACGGTGTGATTACCCAGGTTCCTGCCCTAATGTGGTTTTCACTCCTCTAAGTGCGTTCATTGTGTATATTTATCGGGTCACCTGTGTATGGCTTCTGGTTTGGCTAACAATTTCCCCTGGCTGTTAACCCCCTGGTTCCTGACTGACAACCTGCTCTGATATAACGACCCCTGGCATTTGGCTAACGACCTGCTCTGGCATTACGACCCCTGGTATCTGGTTCACGTGTATTCTGGTATTAACCCCTGGTGTCTGTTGTTCTGTTCTGGTTGTGTATACCTCTGATACTGTCTGTGTTTGGAAACAGATAGAAATCAGGCCACTTCAAGAACCGGCAGTGTAGGATAGTTGTTCTGCATACAGGGATTAGACATAATAACTAGGAGGTTTGTGACAGAGATTTATTGCTGTGGAAATCTGTGACACGCTCATATACACTGCACATTACTGTGAGTTTTATTGCTGTGGAGCTCTGTGATACTCTCATGCACCGCACATTACTGTGAGTTTTATTGCTGTGGATTCTATGATATGCTCATACACACTGTACATTCTCTGGCATGACTTTGCGAACGAAAATTAGGAAATGGGCCTCCCACGTCTGCTGCAAGTTCACTTGTGGCTGACTAGGCCAATGCTGGACAGGCAGATCCAGCCACAGCAGCTGTATGGGAAACTCTGTTCTGAAATTAAATTTGATGCCACTATATCGCAGTCCTTCCTCTGTTTACTTCTATCCTCCAGATCTGCTTTGTGTGGATTCTCAAAGGAAGAGACGGCGTAATGAATGGTGCATCTCCAGGTCTCACAGTCCGAGGTTAGAGCAGATCATTGCTGATGGTTGATGAGGTAGGCACTTATAGATTTCTTTAGAGAGTCCTTGTACCTCTTGTTTGGTGCCCCTGTGTTGCGGTGACTAGTGGAGAGTTTGCCATGCAGCACAACCTTGGGTCAAGGCCGGATTAAGATCAATATGGGCTTGGAGCTGAAGATTTTGGTGGGCTTTGTTTTTGGAATTTAGTGAAATGAAAACATATTTAGGTTATTTAATTGTGCAGATACGATCTAACCAGACAGATACTGTGTGAGGAAATTTCCATTCAGATTTCAATCATTTACAGAGTGTAAAATTACTTTTTAACATTTTATTATCCAAACCCTTGTGGTTATATATTTTATAGGGAATTCTTGTTAAAAAATTGAAATGGGAACCGGTTACTGCATTTTTTGGAGAAAATATACAATTATAACCTAAAAAAATTGAAATATTTCCCTTGTGTTTTGGAGGATGGTGTTTTATGAATAATCTGGCTATGTATAAAACAATGACCTTGCTCCCAGCGTGGGAAATGAAAAGGTGAGTAATAACAGTGGTATTGCTCATTTTATATGTGACAAATGGACAATGCCATTGCTTTGGAAGTATAAATTTTTTTTTTCGTTTCTTTTCTTTTAGATTTTACATTGTCACGTTTGGTATCAATGCAAAGGCCAGACTCTGTTCTGTCCAATGACAACTCACTTGACCTTGTGAGGTGTAAAGATTAGTGATGCAGGGTTCTAAAGTCCCCCCCCCCAGTTTAGGTATCTGTTGTAACAATTTGTAACAACGGATTGTGCCATCACCTCCACACTGAGTTAGTTTGTGAGTTAGTGCAGCATCATGTTTCACTTTATAATTGAAAATTGAAAAATATTGCTGTGTTAGAAATTAAAATAAAAAAATATTTATTATTTTATTTTTAATGTTACATATAACCTGGTCGTGTTTAGCATCATTGGAAAGGTCATGCTCTGGTCTTTCCAGTGATATCTGACCCTGTAGCTTCTATGGGGATGGAGATACAGGGGTCCAAATGCCCATCAATGCAGACAATGTTATCCTTTCTTTTGGCCTATTCTGGGGCATGGGCCTGGAGCTGCTGCTCCATCAGCCCCTATGTGAATCCATCCCTGCCTTGGGTAAGCGAAAAACTTCCATCCTGGAAACATGTCCTGCCCAGCGCAGCTGCATCTCAAAAGCGTTGCCTCTATTCTGGTGACCTCATTGGATAACTTCAATGTGAGTAACAAAGTCACTCCAGTGGATGTCAAATATAGAGGCAGCGCTGGTGGAAATGCTCAATTAGTCTCAGGTGGCAGCGGTAGGTAAAGTAGCATGGTCAGTACAATGTCTGTGTAAACGCTGATCTATGTGCCTCTTGGCAACCTTGGCATTTGAAGAGATGATGCACCCAAAGTAGCTGAACTGATGGACTGTCATCAACTCTGATTTGCCAATGGTGATACAAGGGTGGTGATAATACTCCTGAGGTGCAGGCTGATGGAGAACTTCTATCTTTTTCAGGCTGACATCTAGACCGGAGAGTTCAGCAGCCTATGCAAAAAAAAGGATGTCATTAGCTGCAGGGCTGTCACCATGTGGGAAACAAGGACGGCATAGACCATGCCAATGTCACATTAATCATAATTGGAGTGATGACCACTGCGCCCTCATTGATAGGGGCGAATAACAGTGATACATGGTTGGTAATGGGAACATACAACTGTTAAAACACCTTACTTCTCACTGAGGGCGCAGTGGTCATCACTCCAATTATGATTAATTATGATTAATGTGACATTGGCATGGTCTATTTGAACATAAGATTGTTGCAATCTTCACACTTTATAATGGGCTGGCTCATTATTGCTGCACTTGCAATTGTAGTATAGGAGTATATATTTATAGCTGGACGGCTGCTTGGGTTTTGGTTACCCACTCTTTAATTTTGTGATTTTGCCCCTATCAATGAGGGCGTAGCTGTTATTGTGCCATTGTGGCAATCTGTGGCAATCTGTGGGAACCCGCGCCGTTCAATTGTCTCCAATTATTGCTGTGTACAACATTAGAGTATAACCATCACGTTGTGCCCTTTAGAATATTGCATCACATGCTCCATATCGCATTCAGGGTAATCTAATTGCTATTTGCCAATTTTCTCAATATTGGTATTATACCACGTATGACAAGCAATTGGTTACCTATCCACGATTTGGTCAATCATCATCCTCTGGGTGATATATTTTTCAAGTATATGTTTTTATACGGTCGGTTGTTTTTTGTTTATGTACACCAAATAAAGTATGATTAGGTAGCTGGTGTCTACCATTGCTATATATTTTTTCTTCAAACGTATAATAAAACATGACTTCAAATTGTGTTGAAACATGATGAGCAAAAACGGTAAAAATGAGCTCAGCACATAGAGGTGAAATGGCTCAGCAGTGAAGGGGTTAATAAAGTTGGCCTTATTATATATTATACATATAACATAAATTATATCTTTTAGCATGCCCCCTATGCATGTGCTTTTTTGAGTTTATTTCAAAAGACAAAAAGGAGGGAGATGGGAACAAAAACTAGTGTCCCCCTACAAAGCAGGAAAATTTAAATCAGACCAAAGGGGATGTAAAGTAAACCCCAGGGAATTGTTCCCTATATCAAATTTACAAAGAAGGAAGAGCCAGCTAGGGCTGGATCTGGAAGCATAAGAAAAGATATCCTTTATTAATCAATAGTTACATAAACAACACAAGACGTCAAAACATTTAAAAACATGAAGGGAGCCAATGTATAACCTGAGAAATTCCCTTTGCAAGCATAATAGTTAATGTACAGATGGCACGACAATAGTGGAAATCCAAAAGGATATAATCCATATAGAAAAGGTTGAATTACATCTTCACAATAATTAAGGAGCACGCCAGTTAGTACTCAGCCTAATACTGATATGTACCAACAATTAGAACTAAAGTATACTTTAAGTCCAAGACCATACACCATATATCATTCCTATAAGATTAGTATGTCGATTTGCCATTGTAGAGAGCAGTAGATATAGGTGTTGGAGAAGGGTATTAAGTGGAGAGGAGAGTATTTATACCTCGGTGGTTCAAGCAACCTACCAACCGTTATAATAAGTATAGAAGGGATTCAGGTTAGAAAGGAAACAAAGCTATTAAAAGACATGACACTCGGCGCGTTTCGCCACTAGATGTGGCTTTACCAAGAGTGAGGAGCCCCCCATAACTCTACTTGTATTTATAACAGTAGCCAGCGGATGATTAAGCTGTCCGTGTTAATCATTTCACCTCTGGGTGTATGTGCGCATTCACTAAGACGCATTCCCCTAAGACGCCAGCGAATATACTGAAAATATGGGAAAATTTCTAATTACTACACATCCACATGTACCTGTATTATATACCATTCCTAAGGTACATAAAGACCCTCACCATCCACCTGGACGACTGATCGTTTCGGCTCAAGGTGGCCTTTTAGAGCCACTGGGTAAATTTATTGACGGCTGTTGCAAGGATACAGTATTACAATTACCTACCTGTTTAAAAGACACCAACCATTTTCTTCAACAAATTGAGTCTTTACCATTGCCAAACAATGAAATTTTATTGGCCACATTGGATGTAAAAATCTATATACGGTAATTCCACATGAACAAGGAATGGATACATTTAGATGCACCATGCTAAGCTCAACTCACTACAATGGTTCCTAATGGAACTGCTACGCATCTCGCTTGAATGCAACTATTTCAAATTTGAAAAGTCGTTCTACTTACAAACAGCTGGGACAGCCATGGGTGCCGCCATGGCACCATCCTATGCCAACGTGTACATGCATGCATTTGAACATGTACATATCCTACCCAACTGTAGGGATAAAATTCTTCTGTACACTCGTTTTATCAACGATATTTTTATTGTCTGGAAGGGCACGTCGACGATTCTTGACATGATGGTCATGTCAGTAATATTAATCTACTCCCTACGACCATTAAGGTCACCTGTACCAGCAGCACCAGCAAGAATTGTTTTCTTGATGTAAAAATCTTCAAAGATGGTAATAAATTGGGATACACTCTATTCCAGAAGGATACAGACAGGAACACATTACTGCAGGTGTCTAGCTTCCACCCCAAACATCTCAATGCTTCATTACCTATTTCCCTATATTTAAGGGTCCTGAGATATAACTCCAATGATGAACGACGTGAAATACAAATTGAGGAAATGACGAAGAAATTTGTCTCGAGCTTATACCAAGAAGATTTTAAGTGTGGCTTTAATGAAAGCTAGATCTAGGTATACACAACCGAAGACAAAATTAAATGAACATACTTCAAATATTGTATTACCTCTCACGTATCACACTGATGGGGCACAGATGGCCTCTTATATATGTAAATATTGGCAGTTATTTCAATTTGATAATTCTTTACCTTCACAATTTCGTTCCCCTCCATTAATCAGCTTCAAGAGGACTAGGAATCTTAAAGATTTATTGGTGAAGACGGATCCCATATCTTCATATGAACAAAGAAAAACTTTTCAGAAATTAGGTGGCTTTAAATGTTTTGACTGCGTCACCTGTCGGCATATGACATCTGGGTCCACTTTTGCCCACACACAGGGAAGAGGTATAAGATTAAACACCGAATCACCTGCCTTACGGATCATGTAGTGTACCTAATTATCTGCCCTTGCGGCCTATCGTATGTAGGTAAAACGGATTTAACCGTCCGTGACGTATAAGGGGTCACAGATCAGCCATTAACACGGCATACAGGGACGGCCATACTGACAAGCCTGTGGCCAAACATTTCTTGGAGTTAAGCCATCCATTACCCACTCACAAGTTCATTGTTATAGATCATGTACCACCACGTCAATGAGAGACTTTTTGGATCAAAATGTTGCAAACCATAGCACCTCAGGGACTCAATGAATATGTTTCGTTCTCATGTTATCTATACAGCCGTTAAAATTTTTTAGTACAGTGATTATGCAAATTATCTGGGATTTACATGTTCACCAAAATCAAGACACACAATTATTTGTTATACATTCATCAGCATTGTTTTGGAAGAAAAAACGTCTCTCGAATGCCTGCTTCTGTCCAAATGATTTTGAGAAGTTAGTCAATACACGTGCGCACTGAAAGAAAAACACAGACACTCTGGATAGTTGTCTATATAGTTCTCTCGGATTGAGCCAAGTAACTTCTGTTTATTTGGATTACAACACATGATTATATGCCACTTTAGTGCGTAGCGGAACAGGGCTTTAACTGGTACTTCCCTATTGTCAACGTTTTCATTGAAGGCGTGAACTATAATCGTCGAGCACATAAAGACACCTATAGATATGTATTAATGGATAAGTCAGATGGCAGCTTATTTCTTGTCGTTGACATCAACCGTTTGGAAACATCTAGGGTACAACATGTCCCAACATCCTTTCTCCTTGTACCAAAAGAGGAACAGCATGACTTGTGGTTAGCCCTCGTGGTTAGCCATCTGTTGAAGCGACGAGTTCAGAAAAATATAATGCTGAAAAGGCAGTTCTTAAAGCCGTTTCTTAAAGCCGTACTAACACACCTAAATGAGCATTTTTCTAAGCCTTTCTTTATCATTAAAGCAGATACATATTTCTTGTCCATAACAGCATCACGTCTCCATTCATCATGCTCCTACAGCATCACTATGTATTACACATTAGTACACTCCACTCATTCACTTATCACTTCGCCAGCAGTTGTTTTCTTTTTCGCATTTTTACTATGTTCATCACAATCACATCACCTTAGTGTCATTCACATACCAGCTATTTATTTATTTTATATACATTTTTCTCACGCACATTTCTTTTCACTCGCATATCCACACATTCACTCAGTAGGAGATATATCACTCACAGTTGTTCCAATCACCATACTATATTTTGACATTATGGTAATATTATAATTATTTTTGCTTGCTCAGTTTAGGCACAATTTAACCCTTTGCATACCTGTTGTGTTTATTACGGTGCTTGTATGTTTAGACATAGGTTGATTGATGGTCCTTGTTCCCCCCGCCCTCCTACCGACATCCGTCTGATCCCTGCTGTAAAGGATTTTATATCCAAAATTATAAGTAATTGAAATATGCATTTCACTGCTTCTCTCTCCCCCTCACTTGTCCTTAGGCCATCTGTCCCAAATCGCATTCCTCGGTGTGCCTGCTAACTCCTGTCTCTGTTCCTTTTATCCATATCTGATTGCCCCACCCGATCATGTCCCTAGTCAAATTCTATAAACCTGTTCCAGATAACATTCCATGATTTCTATGGGTATCAACGAATATGTGAAGTAGTTACTATATCTATTGATGTTATCTTATATGAAAGGAGTTGTTACACCCTTCTACACATGTTTTCTTTGTTTACGTGGCAATCCCTGATTGGCTAAGACAGGGCTCAAAATTTCCACTCGCCTGTTCGCATTTGGTGAGTGGAAATTAAGCAAGGGCGAGTGGAAATGCAGACACAGGCAGAACGATAAATCGTATTGTGCTGCCTGCGCTGCATATTCCGGCCGCGGCTGTGTTTTCTGTTTTTTTTTTTTTAGACCTGGTTGCCGGTCAGGGAATCCAAGATGGCCGGCGGTCCCCTCTGATTGGCCCCAAGCATTGCACCCACCCCCTGAAAGGCAGGGTTTCCAGCCCTATCTGGCCAGTCTCCACAGAGCGCAGCCCGCCAGGACCTCGGCGACACCACGCAGGCCAGTGAGTGAGGGCGGGGAGGGGCTGACAGCAGGTGTGCGGAGCCTTGACACTGACAGGAGGCCCTGTGGTGGGGGGGTGAGTGGAAGCTCTTCGGGCCAACTCATTCACGCCCTACTGTGTAACTAATACAGCTTCACGTACTGACTTTTACCTCATCTAGCAAACACACATAAGGCCTTCCTGCTAAATCCCACCTTGACATTGTACCTCACCCCCTCACTGTGCCCGGGAAGGGATGGGGACACTTCCTGTTTGATCACCTGGAATATGTGCGGCCCATGCCTTGGGGCGGTGCTGAGTCTCGGTTATAGTGCTCTATGGGAGTTTCTTTATTGCAATATGGGGCAGCCTAAGTCTGGTTTGTCAGGTGACATGTGTGAGGGGTGTGGGACAGTCTTTGGGTGTGACCTGGCACTTGGTGTCACAGTGCTGACATGCTCCTGGTGCTGCTCATAGGATCAGAGCTCTGCCATGTGAATTTGTGGAGGAGATGAGGGTCAAGAGGCTAATACATAATACCGGGAAGCAGTGTAGCATTGAGCCGCGGGCACAGAGGATCGCTGGTCATGCTGGCTGCCCCTGCAGCGGTGAAGCTTGTTCCCTGATGCAGGAGCTGTTACATTTGCAGGCAGGGGCGGACTGGCCTGAGGAGCAGGGAGGCAAATACCCCCCAGGGTGGTCATCAGCCCAATAAAACGCCCCCAGCTGCGGTTTGTGTTCTCATTGCTCTGCTAAAACTACTTCCCTCCATTACAGCAGCAGCGCTCGGAGGAAGTGACTGATTACACACCACTTCCTCTCAGTTGCCAAGGAGGGAAGTTCTAAAGCTGGAGCACTGGCTGTATGTGTGGGCAGAAATGGACCAGTGGAGGACTTGCAGGGGGCGGGTGGTAAGTGGTCACATGGTGCCGGCAAACCGCTTGCCCTGCTCGATCTCTTCCTGGATGCAGTCTATGCCTGTGTGCTCACTTCCCACTAGCTGCAGTGGCTGGAGCAGGTCCTCTACGTCAGATTAGGCTGTGGTCAGACTGTGTGTGCCTAGTGATGTGGGGTGGGGGGTCCCACAGAGGGTGCTGGGTCCCTCTCCCACAGAGGGTGCGGGGTCCCTCTCCCACAGAGGGTGCTGGGTCCCTCTCTCCCACAGAGGGTGCTAGGTCCCTCTCTCCCAGAGTGGGTGCTGGGTCCCTCTCTCCCACAGAGGGTGCTGGGTCCCTCAGAGGGTGCTGGGTCCCACAAGAGGGTGCTGGGTCCCTCTCTCCCTCAGAGGGTGCTGGGTCCCTCAGAGGGTGCTGGGTCCCACAGAGGGTGCAGGGCCCCTCTAACCCAGTGTTCCGATCTTGTAAAATTGCCTCTGTCCTTAAGGGGTTAATAAAGGAGTATTTATTAGGACATGAAAAATAGCCATAATCAATTTTTCCCCAGGCGTGAGAGTACCCCCACCTATTTTTCCAGAAAAAAAGCACTGCCATAAATTAAAAGTAAACATACTAGCCCCAGGAAGGGGGGGGGGAAACGCTGCAAGTCTGCATCACTGCAACATGCACAGCGCCTCCTGCCACCCTGACAGCACCTTAATGTCACTGTTGGTTAGCATCCCTTGCCACCCTTAAAACGTTGCCAACCTGCGTCACATCAGCACGCACAGCACCTGCTGCCACCCTCACAGCACCTTAACCTTACATGACGTGTGTCAGAGTTCCTTGGAGTATCCACCCTAAGAATTCTGTCACAAAGGAAACAGTCCTACTATTATCCACATTTTCTTTCTACTGTAATGATCTGGGTTTCTGTATGATCACCACATTGCTTGTTAGGGCAGAGCAGGTGTATAGCCAGAATACCCAGCCCTACCTGTGCTGAAATCTGAATATAACATGTAATCTATTTCACATAATTGTCTTGTTATACATGTATCTGGGGTCTGATATCTGGGTATTAATGTTGTTATTTTTGTAACTTTATTCTGAAGAAAACATTACAGTGTCATTTCATAAGACAATTTAAGAGGGTGTGTTTAGGGGTGGGGCTAAGTGCAGGGTAGGTGGGGCAACTGGTGGCGAGTAAATCTTGAGGCCTGGCTAGTAACTCGTAACTTGAAATTTTGAGCCCTGGGCTAAGACATCCTCCATGCTGCTTGTGAAGAATATAAATAATGCTCTATTCCTGAATACAATTTGAATTTGAAAGACATAGAAGTTCCGGCTTGGTGGAGTAGAGGGTCCACTGCTCTGCATGGAGAGAGCCTGTGGAGTCATGGGTTAAATCCCGACGAGCACCTCTCCAGTAAATGTCTTTGGGCAAGACACCTAACGGTACATACTCGCCACCCAGGACATACTTTAAAATTAGAGAAATCTCAATGTATCCTTCCTGGTAAAATCCTTTCTCAAAAAAAAAGTGTGTTTGTGTCATTTTCATTTTCCATGAACGCGCTCATTCATTGCCTCCAAGTATGAGGGACCAGAACAGAGATCAGACACCTGTGATCGAGATAGGGGGACAAGGAGACCCCCAATAAGGAGAAACCCATCAGCTGGTGTCAGAAGTGGGATCACATACTCAGGTGAGTTGAGTCTATTTTATTTCTCCTCTTACTGGTGTATTGTGATCCAACGAACTGTAGATATTGCCTCCAAACTCTTTCTGTTGTCTCCTACCTCTCTGTCATTTATTTTTCTATCAGAAGAGGTGCCTTCTGTGTGGTATGTTAGATGTATGAATGAGTTATACCAGATGCTTCACGCTGACGGATAACTTTATAAGTCCAAGTGCTATCCGCACCCAGCCAGCTGCGATGCGTAACGCAGAATGACCGGTTGTCAGTGGAGAGCAAGGGGTACTTGGAGCTGCGAGTGAATATGGGACACTTAGTCGTGTGTTTGTATATATAAACCCACTTATGAGACTCATCCATAGAGCGTTGAGAAGTAGGATCATCTGACACGTAAGCCAGGAAACTGGATAAAGTGAAAAACACCTTCACACACATTACTGCCCCCCCTGTACCACCATAAAGGCACCCCTATGATCATTTTGCTTATTCTGTTGGACTTAGAGCTAGGGTAGCACAAGTCAGGCCAGGTCAGGAATAGTCTTTGTGCTAGGGCAGCATAAGAATAAGAATAAGGAAAGGATAACCTGTAGGGATCAGTAAGGGTCCAAAGAGGTCTCTGGGTCCCCAGCACGAGTGCCGCGCCTGCTGCACCCGCTTCTGCGCTAGGGCTCTTATTCTTTCTCTTTCTTGAGTTACAGAATTTTATAGAAATGGGAACCTCAAACAGTAAGACAAAGAAGAAGGACCCCCATCCTATTTTTCAAGCGAAATTTAAAGGTCTTGCTGATGTACCAGCCTCTGCCCATGCCAGGACCAACAAGGCAGTAGTCCCTAGTCCACTCCATGGGGAGACCCCTCTGGATTTCATTGTCCGCCTTGCTGGTGGCTACTATGGCCATCCCTTCTGTGACCTGCTGGCGGGATGGACTGATGGTCTGAAATCTGCTAACCTGTTCCCTAGAACAGGGAGTATGGACATATGGCACATTAGTATGATCAAGGGTTTATGTTTGGGGGATACTGAGGCATTCCCATTCTTTAAAGGTGACCCTAAATGGAACAAGAAATATATGAAGGAATGTGGTCAAATGTGGGTCTGTTTATCTGTTTATTATGTACCCACTTCTATGTTAAATCCCCCTCCACCTGCATATTGTCCTCCTGTACCTAGTCTTCCTCCTGTTCCCAGTCTTTACCCTGCCCTTCCTTCTAATGGCCCTGTACTGGCCACTATTGCTGCTATAACTGCACAAGACAATGCAGTACAAAATCCCCCTGCAGTACAAATTTCCCCGAATATACCTGAAAATACTGTCTTGACTTCTGGATATACCCCCAGAAAGTCTGTTCCTATAGAGGCAGAATCCCATGAAAATCGCGATGATGATTCATGGTTCGTATTGCCCATAATTCAACAGCCCCCTCACACTCCCACTCAATTTCAGTCTTTTTCACCTGCAACAACCCATATGTGTATGTGGGAACACAAATTAAAGCCCCTCAACGTTTTAATGATCAGTATCCGTATTTGCTTGCAAGAAATAATATAATTATGCTGCCTGATATCAATACCCTTAATTCTATGATCAAGGGTGCACCCAATCCAGCCAAGTCACCACGCGCCACAGTCCAATACCTTAAAAGGGCCACACAAGGTTTACAATTCACTGCAGAAGATTATAGATTAGTTATCAATGGTGTTATGGGTTTTGACTCAGATAACCGCTTTGATTGGAATGCTTGTGATCTATTGACTGTACCTGTTGTAAATGCCAAAGGTGTTTTGCCAAATTCTAATGAGTACCCGCTGCAGACTCTCGCACAGATTGAAGCTATGTGGCAACAAGTGTTGAATGAATGGACACGTATACATGATGCGCGTCGGTCTATGGCTGCTGCTATTGCTTGTAAACAGGAAAAATCTGAATCAGTAACTGCTTTTGTACGAAGGTTTAAAAAGAATTGGCTGGAGGAGGCAGGAATGTCTTTGGATGGTGATTGTGGTATGATGTATACTCAAACCCTTGTTAACGGTTTGTGGCCAGATGTGATGAGAGTGGTTAAGCAGACTATTGATTTGTGGCCCACCCAATCTCCAGCAGACATTGAGAAAACTTTATTGGTAAAAGACGCTGCTGGATTTTTTGATCGGACCTCAAGGGAGGCAGGTACAAAAAAGTATGCTACAGGCTTTCCAGGGAAACTACTGTGGAGACAGAGGCAGGGGTAGAGGGAAAAGAATTGTAAGAAGGTAACCAGAATTCCAGAAATGAGAAATGTTTTCAGTGTAATGTCTTAGGCCATTGGCGTGTTAATTGTCCTCAGAACCCCAGTAACCAGAACCATAACCCAAATGCTAACAATTCAGAAATCCATGCACAAGGTGTTCCCCATAGACATAATATTGACTGGCAAAATCAGCAGCGCTAGGGCTGCCCAGAGGCTCTCTCCCTCTCCCTTGTCCAGGTTACAGCCAATCCCCACCAGCTGCCCCTAATTACATTGACTATTGAGGGACAGGTGACTCCTTTCTTGATTGACACAGGGGCCACAACATCAACATTGACTGATGACTGGTGTAAATGGTCTCTTGGACAGGCTGAGCAGCCTTCCATGGGAATTAATGGAGTTCTCACTGAAACCCTCAAGACTGTACCTTTGACTGTAACTGACGCTGCTGGCAAATTCCTTGCTTGCTGTCCTTTCTATGTCATTCCATCCTGTCCTGTAAACCTGCTGGGTCGTGATCTACTAACTGTGCTACAGATTTCTATTTCATGTACCTCTGACGGATCCCTTGATGTTTCCTCCCCTCTTTTTCCGGTTTCCCCTGCTCCTGAGCATCATCCCTATTCTCTCCACTGTCCAAACATCCCTGCCATTCCTGGTGTTCCTCACTATCTGTGGGCTCGAGATGAATATGATGTAGGGTCTATAGATTGCACCCATTTGCCATCACCCTTCTTCCTGGTACGCGCCCAGTGTTCCAGAAACAATACCGCGCTGCGGAATATGCTGGCGCTTTATAAATAAAGAATAATAATAATACCCCTTGTCTCCTGCAAAGGTAGAAGGGATCAGAGATTTTATTAAACAGTTTGTGGCCAAGGGCGTGTTGCGCCATATTGTCTCACCGTACAACACACCCATAAACCCTGTCCCCAAAGGTGAGGGTTACCGTTTCACACATGATTTACACTTGCTGAATAAGGTTGTGTACCTCTGTCCCCCATTGTCCCTGATATCCCTTCTATTCTCACTGCTATCCCATCCGCAGCCTCACATTTCTCTCTAGTTGATTTAAAGAATGCTTTCTTTTCCATTCCTGTGGACCCAGATACGCAGCCTCTATTGGCCTTCACTTTTGAAAGGGTTCAATATAGCTGGACACGCTACCCCAAGGGTATATTGGATTACCTGCAGTGTACTCAAGGGTACTCCGTGAGACTCTTAACGGGTTTACACTGCCCTCTGGTTCAGTCCTATTGCAGTATGTGGATGTCCTACTCATTTGCAGCCCCGATTTGATTGCATGTCAAACAGACACTGTTGCTCTGCTGTGCTATCTCGCTGCCGAAGGACACAAGGTTTCCTCCTCCAAACTGCAATTCTGCTGCTCCAAAGTTGACTACCTGGGATTTGAGCTCACCCAAGGTTCTCGTGTGCTGTCTACCACATGTGTACAAAGCCTGCTCGCATTGGCCCGCCCTGCCAATAAAACTGAAATGATGTCCTTCCTTGGCATGATCGATTTCTGTCGTCACTGGCTACCAGACTGCTCGTTCTATGACAACATTCTCCGCACAGCCACAAAGAAGGAGACGCTCCTATTGCTATTGAATGGACTCCTCAAATGACAAATGCTTTTAAGACTTTAAAGACTTTGTTGGCATCCGCACCTGCTTTAGGTTTGCCCAATTACTCTGTTCCGTTTCACCTGTATTGTAGAGAAGATTGTAAAACCATGGCTGCTGTATTGGCCCAAGTCCATGGAGAATCCCTTCATCCCACTGCATTTATATCCAAGGTGATGCCTCTGGTGGTCCAAGGAATGCCCCCATGTCTAAGATCACTAGCTGCCTGTGCTATGGCAGTTGAAGCTGTCCAGTCCATCACACTCAGCCACCCTACAGTCCTGCACACTCCTCACCATGTCCTCCAAGTTCTTCACAATCTCACCACTCAACACTGTATTGCTCAGCGTCTCTCTGGTTATGAAACTATACTCACGTCTACGTCTGAGCTCACTATCAAATACTCTTCTTCTGGTCCTGCTGTACTTAATGCATTACTGCGTTTGAAACCAGACACTGACGAGACTGTCCACCAGGAACATGACTGTTTACCATTGATTCATGCTACCACATACCCCCACCTTGACCTGTCCTCAACTCCACTGACAGGGCCAAATGTAAGACACATATTTGTTGATGGCTCTTGCCGCCGCCCCTCTGACAGCAACTATCTGACAGGCTATGCCGTTGTTGAACTGCCCTCCACTGTCCATGCTGCTGCTCCTATACCCCAAACATCTGCCCAGTCCGCTGAATTGACAGCTTTAACTGTTGCATGCGAATTGTTTGCTAACCAAGAAGTCACTATCTATACTGACTCCAGGTATGTATTTGGTTTTGTCCATGATTTTGGTGCTTTGTGGCACCGTAGACGTTTTGTTTCTGCTGAAGGTAAACCAATAGCACACTCATTGTTGATTGATAGACTCTTAGCTGCCATACTACTACCTACCAGGATAGCAGTTGTGAAGTGTAAGGGACATGATTCAGGTGACTCGTTTATCGCTAAGGGCAATAATTTGGCTGATATCACATCCAAACATGTTGCAGCACAAGCCCCTTCTACTGTGACCCCTGCCCCCTTGTCTCCTCCTCCATTACTACATACTTCTTTTCTGCTTCTTTACTACCTCCTAAATCTCTCTTGATGGAACTACAATCCACTGCTACCCCTGCTGACCTCTCTTTCTGGACATCTAATGGTTTGAAAAAGGATTCCTCTGGAATCTTTTCCAAAGGAGGGATTGTGGGCTTACCGAAAGCAGCTGCACCCATTTTTATTTTTTCTTTCCGCGGTGTAGGCCATCAATCAGTAAAACAAACCTTAAAAGCCATATCTATGTATTTTGCAGTACAGGCTCTTGGAGATATGGTCAAAGCACAGCTATCCCGGTGCCTAACCTGTGCTCGCAATAATGTCCAAGGTCCTAAAGTCACCACACAGCACTTGCCTCCCCCTTCTGGGCCATTCCAAGAATTACAAATCGATTTCACACATATGCCCATGGCCAGAGAAGGGTTGAAATACCTACTAGTGATAGTAGATAAATTTAGCAAATGGCCAGAAGCCTTTCCCACCACCAGAGAAAATGCTAGAACTGTGGCCATAATTTTGTGCAAGGAAATAATCCCTAGGTATGGATGCCCAGTATCCATTGATTCCCATCAAGGCCCTGCTTTCATCTCTAAAGTGACGCAACACATGGTATCTCTAATGGCCAAACAATGGAAATTCAAAATGCCTTATCACCCTCAGAGCTGGTATAGCGGAAAGGATGAACCGCACAATTAAAGATAAGATCAGGAAAACTACTGAAGGGACCTTCCGTAGTTGGCCTGATTTTCTGCCAGCTATTCTTGCAGAAATCCGTATGACTCCTAATAATAAACACCATTTATCCCCATTTGAGATTTTAATGGGACGCCCTTTTCCAACTCCTTGGGCTAGCCAGGGACCACATATTATGCTCCCTGGTGACCTTCAGGAATTACAGGAGACATATGTAACCCAGTTGATTAAAACTCTGAACAGTACCTACGGTGATGTGTCTTGTTCTTTTCCTCCTCTTTCCAGTGAACCAACACACCCATTCAAGCCAGGAGATCAAGTCCTTGTGAAAGCCCTGCATCGCCACAAGACATTGGAACTCCCATATGGACCACCTACCACTGTGATTGCTGTGACCCGGACCACTATCTTGACCAGTGATACCCCAGCTTGGATCCACACATCTCGAGTGAAGAAGGCCCCAGTCCTGCAGGGATTCCAAGATGCCGAAGCTGATGCACAAACCTCATCACAAACATGACTGCAGAAACTGTCTAATACTGACTCTATTGTGCACCCTCATCATGGCCATAACCTGGACAGCCTACTCTTGTTATTATGAAACATGCCCATGGGACTCTCATAACGCTTCCATTGCCACCAATGTTTCTTCTACACCCATTTCTCATGCCCGAAACCATAGATAACTGTCAACCCATAATCTATACATAAAAACTGCACAGCAAGTATATGATATAGCAGGTTTGAAGAAACCATGTTGGATATAAATGGCAATGCCCCAAGGCATACGTACAGGCATTCACTTTGAAGGCATAGCTCTAAATCTCAGTGGCCTGTTTGAGAGCTCTAATTTTACCAAACTAACCTTTACACCCACTGCTAATCGTTCTGGCACACCTTCCAACACTGTAGGCCCTCATCTCATCAATTCCTGCTATCAACCCCTAGGTGTGATCCGTATCCTGTTGAATCAGACAGGCAAGGTAAAGCCTCAAAAAGAGAAGTTGCCTGATTGTTTTGATTAATCACCACCCCCCAACCAAGAAGGGCCAGACTGCCTCTGTGTCCTTTTTTGCTAATATGTCCAGAGTTGCTTATGACAGATCAAGATGGAGTGACCAACTTGATGAATCCAATATCTGCAGACCCCATAATGTAGCAGTATCTCACAATTGTGTGCGGTTATGGCAATGGATGAATGAAACCATCCCCTCAGTGTTTGTACACCCCAAGCATACACCTACTACTATGGATGCCTTAATACCATGGAACTTAATAGCACCCATTATTTATACAGGTGTCAGGCATGGAAAGAGTTCACCTTTTTAGGTCCATTAGTAATCATACTGTCACTAACAATGGTATACCATACCCTAAGATTTGGGTACAAAATTTATATTACCTGGCCTCCTATGCCACCATCCCTCTCCAGCCCCTTACTATTGGCTCTGAGGCCATTCTGCATTCCTTTCTATTCCACGTGATTATGTAGGCGAATGTGTATTGGGTATTATCAATCCTGGCAACAGAATAAACACTAAACTTCCTGTTCACACCAGATTCCCCAATCACCCCCGTTCCCATAGGGCACTCACAGTTAAAAGCAATACTGATGAAATAGTAAAAATGAAAAGGGTGTATAAATATATACACTACACAGTGTGGGCGCCTATTACTAAGTGATCAGTTAAAGTGCTAAGTGTGGTACTAATAAATAGTCAAATGCTGCCTATAGTATGGTAAAACACATAAAAAACAACCAAAATATGTGTCAAGATATAGATAAAAGGCAGAAAAACCATACGGCGCATCTAGTGCAATTAATAAATTAATATGTCAATGGATGTACAAAATCCATAAAAATATGGTGTAAAATTCATAAAAAATATTTAAAAAGTTAGAAATGTTAATTAAAGCATCATATAAAGTGCATAGAATAAAGTCCAGGTCTAAAGTCAAATGTGCAAGAAAAAGTGCTCGAATATATAGTAGTTCAGTTACTCAAAAAAATGCTGATGAGGGATGATGTGCTGATCTTCTCTAAAGTGCTGGTGTCGAATCCTTTTATTCGTCAGTGTTCCTCAAAGAAAACATATCACAAAAAAATTATAGTGCAGACAATCAGGACAGGATTGCACAAATTATTGAAGTCAAAGTCTATACCACTCACATTTGTGGGAGCCTGCAAGGTCCCGGCTCAAGGAAAAACAGCCTGCAGCCAAATATAGGGTGGCACTTCCCTTCTTTCTGTCCGTAGTAGATGCTAGATAAAGCAAAAAGAATCGGGAGACGGCACTCCCATAGCGTAACACTGTGTGTATATAGAGATACGAGAAAGGAAGAGTAAATCACACTCACCGATTCTGGAGCCTCGCAGTGTTAGGCTCAATGTATATAGCCCTGGGCTCTCTTAAGGGTGGAAGCCCAAACCTCTTTATCTCAGCGGTAGTTGATCCAGGTATCCAAAGAAAAAAGGTCGGAGAAAGGTAGCGAATGTGGAATTGTAAAACAATATATTTATTGATAACAAATAAAATCTAGGACAAGGTCTACCGAGACGCGTTTCGGCTTAAAAAAGCCTTCCTCAGTCGGTATAAAAGTTTGGTAATGTCCATAAAAAATCAATATAAAATGTAAGGTAAAGGTGTCCTCTTTTATAGTGCATCAGAGTAATGCCACTTCCGGCCACACTGGCAGGGTGTTCACTTCCTACTTCCGGTCAGTCGACTTCCGATCGTTCGGATTTACCCAGTAATGCTTTGCGGTAAATATGAAATTTCAACGAAAACAATGCGACGAATGGCCGATCGTAGTAGCTATGAATACTTTAAATCGGTAATAATCCGAAAACAGTTAGAAACGAATAATGGGCAGAGATTTGGCTTGCATAAAATCCGAAAATAAGAAAATCGAGCAATATTTTTCTTCGTATGGTTGACTATCGGTTAACCGGAAGTAAACAGGAAAATTTACCCAGTAGCAACTTTCGGTTTCGATTATATGGTCAAGCATAGATCTTAATTTTCACATGAAAAAATGTAAATTTTCAATAAAAATACGACAAATGGTCGATCGCAATGCCTATGGATCCGAAAAATGTTAGAAACGAATAATGGATGAGCATATGACTTATGAAATACGAAAATAAAGGATCAAGCGGAAATAGGAAAGTTTACCCAGTAGGGCCTTGCGACCGCTTTCGGTTTCGATTTTCGTCCATACATATACCATAGTCAAACATTAATCTAAATTTTCGTATACAATAATGGTATCAATTGGAATCCGAACGATAAACGAACGAAAATGTAATATATACGAATCTCGGAGAAAGGAAGCAGGCAGCATTTCTGCTTCATATATTCTTGACTTGGGGGAACAAAAAATGATATAAGGGAGATTTTCCCCAGTATGGCCTTTCGGCATATATTAATTTTAAAAACATCGTTTTCCTACATTCGACCTATCGGGTCAATTAATATCCGAACGAGTGAGAAAGGAAAATAAGATATATAAGAAATATCATAAAAAATATCGGGAGGGCGTGGCCGGCTGAACAGGGAACAAGACGAGCCTTGGCAGAGCTCCGTCTCTGCCTGCTCTTTTATGGGATATTTAGCTGACTTAAAGTGTGGATTTATTGCAATACTACTCCCTGGGTGGCCGGCTACCGGAGTGCTCCCTTGAGGATCCCATTCTCGGCTGCGCACCGCGGCACCTCTGATAACCCTGCCACCTCTCCCTGAAATTGCTGAAGAGGGCTGGGAAGACGGAGGGCCCACGTCTCCCGGCCGCTGCGACAGATCTGGTGGAGGGAACAGCCGGAGTGCGCACGGGGCGGCAGATGGATGTCCCACTGCTCCCCTCAGGATTTGGCATGGAGGCTCTGTTGCAGACGCTGGAGGATGACGGATGCCCGCTGACGCGGGGCACCTTGTGGCGGTTTGCGGAGGCCTTGCAGCACCGGTAGCGATGCGGCCACGCTGAGCGAAGGTGGACTTGGAGGATTCCAACAGGAGGCGATTGTGCACGGATGTGCGGACTCGCTGACACCTGCTAGCACACGAGAGGTGGATGCGGATCTGGAGCCTGGGAAGCTGATGGCGGCCAAGATGACACCATGGTATGGCCCGGGGGAGCCCGCAGTACATGGACCAGCGGGCTGTGCGGAATCAGAGAGTGTGCCGACACAGCCTGATGGTTATGGCCGGAGCTTGGAGGTGGAGGAGCACCCTCCCTTGTCGCAGGGGCGGATCCAGAGACTAGTCTCGGGAGGGGCACTTACAGAAAATAAGGTGTTTTAGCAGAGAGCCCGACTCACGAGAATTTACAGAGGGCCCGGCTCACAGGAGCTTACAATCTAGAGGAGCAGAGGGCACCCAGGAGTTTACAATCTAGAGGAGCAGAGGGCACCCATGAGTTTACAATCTAGAGGAGCAGAGGGCACCCAGGAGCTTACAATCTAGAGGAGCAGAGGACACCCAGGAGCTTACAATCTAGAGGAGCAGAGGGCACCCCGGATTTTACAATCTAGAGGAGCAGAGGGCACCCCGGATTTTACAATCTAGAGGAGCAGAGAGCCCCCAGCTCACACATGGATTTGCCCCCAGCTCATG